>PVKZ01000784.1:491610-607125 GCA_004027375.1 Macroglossus sobrinus | reverse complement strand
AGTTCTCGTTTCCTGATCTATAAAATGAGGTAAATGATACACGCCATACAGTGCCTGATACGTGGCAAGTTCTGGAGGAAGTGGATATTATGACCAGATTCCTACCCGGGGGTTTGTTTTTTTCACATGAGGCCCAGAGTGGGTGATATCAGCCTTGAGCACTTGACTAACAGGGTGATAGGAGCACTGCAAGCTAAGAGGGAGTGAAGAGGTAAAGCCCCAAACCTGCCCCAGCAGGGTTCTACCTGGAGAACCAGACGGACCCCAACCCTGCTCACACACTAAGCCGCAACCCTGATTATACACTGAGCCCTGACCCTGCTCACAATCTGAGCCCTAACTGACCCTGCTTACACACTGAACCCCGACCCTGCTCATACACTGAGCCCTAATCCTGATCACATACTGAGCCCCAACCCGGCTCACACAAGGAGCCCTGATTCAGTCACCAACCACTGTAGCCAGTGCCCACCAGAGATTGTGTCATAGTCTGTTCTAAGGAGGGCTGTTGGCTCCCATCTCTTTCTAGACTAGCTGCTGGGTTGATCTTCCATCATATGAACTGACTCATCCCTGGTGGGGAGGGTGTGGGAGCCTGTAGGCTCAGTGTGTGCCCCCCAGCCCCTTGTCCCACCTGTTAACGCTCTCCTCACGCTTTCCCCCTATGTCGCTGGCTTCTGTCTAAGACGTCCTACACATTCCCTGGCCCCACCTCTAGCACCCTGGCCTTGCTTTCCAGGCCTCCTACCCAGTATTGGCCCTTGCCTACAACTCTACAACCCAAGCCTTTGGTATGCTTTTCCCCTCTGACTTCAGAAGGTGTAGATTCTGGAATGCCTGAGGGGAAGGGCCTCAGGCCTCATTTGTTCACTGAGCTCACTGTCCACGTAGGGACACCGAGGTCGCTGGGATGAATGGCAGCCCCAGGACACCCATCCTGGTCGGGTGCTTTTTCTACCCAGCCCTCTGGCTACCAGGGGGTTTTCCTGCTCTCGGTGCCCCACCCGGCCAGCAGAGGATAGCCCCTGCAGGTGCGGGTCAGACAAGCCCCAAGCCCTGTCCCACGTCCAAGAAAGCAGCAGGAGGTGGCAGTGCCTCAGGAAGCCACCCTGTCCTGGGCTCCTCGGCCGTCGAAAAGCCCCAACTCAGGGCTAATTTTAGACCTCTCCTCAGGCTGAACAACTGAAGAACTTTTCTAGATCCTCCCTGGCATAATGGGGTCACAGAGCTTCCCCCACCTTCCCCAGGGCGGCTCAGGCCTCCTGGCCAAGGGCAACAGAGCATGATACTACAGGGAGAGTCTGTAAATGAACCCAGACACGGCCCTTGGTGAAGGCCCACCGTGCATGACTCACCCTTTCAGACAAAGCACTGCTCTTCTCAAACACAAGACCAGACAGGGGTGGGGGTCACCGCTAGTGGTGACAGCTCTAGGTTCACAGCCTGGCTCTGTGGACTACCAGTATGGCCTTTCAGAGTCCTCATCTGTAAAATGGGGATAATATATTAGTCATCTGACTGTGACTACAAAGACCCTAACATCCTTGCCATCTCCCCCCAGCATGTCCCAGAAACATCTCATAGGGCCCTCGTCTCCTCGCAGGCCCGCTCCTCCCTTCCTGTGCTCCTGCCTCTGAACGTCTCCACTATTTGCCCAGCTGTGCAGACCAAAAACCTGGGAGCCCTGTGACTCCTCCCCAACTGCCTTCCCCATCCAATTCAGCACTGGATTCCCAGTGCCTGGAACATAGTAGGTGCTCCAATAAACAGGAATAAACCAGAGAGCCCCCAGCCAGTCCCAGGAGTCACATCCACTGCCAGGCGCAGACACCCAGGTAGGCACAGCTCTGCCTCCCTGGCCAGAGCCCACAGCTCTGGCTATGCCAGGATGCCATGCTGATCCCCTGCAGGGAACAGAGCAGATGGGGACTGCGCAGGGCAGGACCTGCGGCGGCTGAGAGCGTGCCAGCGGCTGGGCATTCTCACGGCAAACCGTCTCAGCAGGCAGTGGGCAGTGGGAGGGGATGCTGGGGAGGAACGGCATGTGCCCACGTTTTCTATTACTCCAGAAAAGAGAAAGAGAGAGAAGAAAAATCGCAGCTCACCCTTCTGCTTGTGCGCATCTAAATTCTGGGCTCTGGCAGCTCAGGCCTTTATGGGGCACACCCCCTAAAGTGGGCTGGGCTCAGAATACCTTGACTTCGGAGGGTAGGGAGTGGCTGGGAAGGGCTGGGTCTCACATACAGGGTCCATGAATTCATATCTTGGAATTGAATCAGGGTGACCTCTCCCAGAAGAGCCAGCAGAGCAGGGAGCCAAATGGCATCCATCTCCTGGCACTTGGGTTCCTCAGCATCTCCCAGCCTGACCCCCTCCAACCTTCTCCCACAAGGGTGCCTCTGAGAAACTCAGATTCTCGTCTTCCTGCTAGCAGGCCACAGACATCCAGTCATACCTTTACATCCTTGCCCAAGCTGTTTCCTCTTTCCTCCACACCTTTACCCAAAGTTCACCCTGATCTAGTCCTACTTCTTGCAGGAAGCATTCCTGGACTCGCCAGCTCATGGGTCTCCTACAGAAGCAGGACTCTGTTCCCGTTACTGGGATATGGGAGAGAGAACTGGCTCAGTAACCCCCCCTCCCAAGGAAGCCACTTGCCAGGCTCTGTAGACGTCACTGACTTTCCACCTGCCATAATCCCCTGGCTGCGGCCCACCTAACCAGCTGGTGGGGATAGAGGCAGGGCCAGGAGCCCATCAGAATACCAAACACTGGAAAGGTCAGGCCTGCAAAAAAGCCCCAAAGGAGGCATTTCCAGTAAGGCGCACCCTGATCGCCTCTCTTCTCGTCCCACTGCAGCATCCCCATATGCTGGAGAGAGTGGGGCTCAGGGGAGAGTGAGGCTTGCGGAGTGGCCCCGGCTGTGCCCACAGCTGTGGCCAGGGCACAGCTGGGACAGAGACCAAGAAAAGAGAAGCAGTCATCCCTACCACCACTCAACATACATACACACACAATCCTTGGGTTCAGGGTGTGGGGATGGGTCGTGGGGAGAGGAGCCACACATGCTCAGGGTCACTGAGGAACGCCAGGGAGCCATTCTTCACATCACCCAAGTGGCCATTGGTCCAGCATTGTGCAGAGAGGAGAGAGAAAGAAGTTCTCACGGCCAGCTGCTCCTAGGGAAAGGGAAGCAGCGTGGACTCCCTTCCTAGTATGTGCCCAATGCCAGGTACCCCATAACCGTGACCACAGCCTGTGCTCACCATGACCTGTGAAGCAGAAACAACCTTGACCATGCTGCAGGTAAGAACACTCAGCTCAGAAAGATCATGTGACCTGCCCAAGGTCACACAGCAGGAAGAGGAGAGCTTAAAATCAGTTCAACACTGGGGTGGCCAGGGTTTTAGCCAGACACAAAGAAAACCTCCCAGAAGCTGGAGAGAAACCTTGACCTCAGGAAGCTGAGCTGGGGTCCCTTCTTAGGAGGCTACTGGAAAGAAGGATAAAGCAAGTGGCTGAAGGCGGGGAATATACCCAGCTATGATTTTCTGGGACCACTGGGCAAGTTGTACTGGCTTCCAGGAGGGTAGGTGTGGGAAGAGGCTGGGCAGCCTTTGAGAATAGTCAGGGGAGGCTCTGGCCATGCGAGTGTGGGCCGCCATCCGAGGCTACTGCCCCCATCCCCAGCACTTGGCTGCTCTGCTCTGTGTGGAGGCTCTGACCTCCTGGAGCCACCAACAGAGACGAGGGCGTCCAGACCCCAGGAGAAAGGGGCCAGAGAGGATTCAATGGAAAAAAGGAGGAGCTCAGCCCTCCTGGCCAGACCAGCAGTGAACCCTGTCCTGTGGTTTTGACAGTCCTGGGCACCAGCTCACCCAGAACCTCTGTTTTATACAAGATGATTTACAGTTCTTCCTATATAATGGGATAGATTTTAAAGATCATTCAGAAGAAATTTCCTGTCATGAGGTGAAATGGTTTATAGTGTTCTACACATCAAAGCAGCTGAGTTCCGGTGCGGAGCGATGGGAGTTCCACGTCTAAGGGTGAGGAGAGCGGGAGGAGGGATGCCAAACCCCGGGAGGTAAGATGGCCGCTCTGCCAGAAAAGTTTCCGCGACACCAGCAGCCTTCCCTGAAAAGCAGATGAGAGCCTGGAGAGGCGGTAACCCCGCTGGAGCCCCGGAGGCCGAGAGAGCCGGGCTGGGCATCGCAGTCTGGGCTCAGGAGAAGAAAAATGCATGTCCTGTGCTGAACTGTGTCTCCCAGATTCATGACCACCTGGAACCTCAGAATGTGACTTTATCTGGAAACAGAGTGATCAGTAATTGCAGATGTCATGAGTTAAGATGAAGTCATACTGGATTAGGATGGGTTTTGATCCATGACTGGGATCTTTATAAGAGAGAAATGTGGACATAGATCCACAAACATGGAAGAATGCTCTGTGAAGATGGAGGAGAGATTGAAATGATGCATCTACAAGGCAAGGAATGCCAAAAAAAAAAAAAATCACCAGAACCACCAGAAGCTGGAAGAGGCAAGAGTATGGCTGAGGGAGAGAGAGCAGCAGTTCTGCCTTCTCCGGCTCCTTCCAGGCCTCCGGGCCCCCAGGCTGTCTGGCACTCCAGGGAGAGTCGGCCCTGCCAACACTTAGGTTTCAGACTTCTAGCCTCTAGAACTGTCAGAACACAAATTTCTAGTGTTTTTTATCTTCTGGGATCTTGGTAATTTGTTATAGCAGACCTAGCAAATTAACAATGACCATTCGAAGGACTACAACTATCCAGCTTAAAAAAATAATAATAATAAAAAGGCACCCTGAAGAGCGGCGAGCACGCCCCCTTCAGCGGCACGCAAGGAAAGCTAAGGGCGTTCCCTTTCCTTCGGGACTCTGAACAGCTGCTGGTGCAGGTTCATACTCAGTCCTCCATCTCACCTCACTACATGCAGTCCAGGGAGCTGGACAGGACACAGTCGTCACTCAGCACAGTGGCAGACCTGGAATCCATCCTGGAATCCCAACCACCAGGCTGGGGCTCTTGCAGGCTCATTCCCCTGAGTCTTCCCGCGGCGCATTTCCTGTCTCTAGACTCAACTGCAGTTCAGTGTCCTGGAAGGCAGAGAATAACCTACAGTCCCTGGACCCAGCTTGTCCAGACTGAAAGTGACATCACTGCCAAAAGCTTTGCCCAACTCGAACCTAAAGCTTCTGAGTGGCACTGAGGACCCGCTGCCTCGGATGTGTGCGTCCTGGTGTGGTCACCAGTCTCTCAGACACCATTGGGCTAAGTGAGACAGACCCTTACTCAGTACCTACTACACACAAAGCCCTTAGCACAGTGAGGAGTGGGGGTAAACACCAGGAGAGGCAGGACCCCTCATCTGCTCAGTGGCCCAGAGTCTGTGCAGATCAGATCACCCAGAAAGACCCGATGGGGTGTCCCCAGTCCAAGGACGACCTCTGGCTGGGCCTCCTAGGTCTGTCCTGGGTCCCCCTCAGAGAAGCTGGACCTTGAAGGAGAAGGAAAGGAGGAGAGGGTATGGCCGAGGGAGAGCAGCGGTTCTGCCTTCTCCTGCTCCTTCCAGGCCTCTGGGCCCCCCAGGCTGCCCGCCACTCCAGCCTGCACACGATGCTCGGCTCCACCCGTCTGCTCTCGGATCTGGAGGACTGCTCAGAGCCCCCAGACGGAGCTCCGGTGCAGCCAAGCTTGCAAGCCCAGGCAGCCCAAATCCAAATGCTGCTTAACTGGCACTATGCAGCCCAGGAATGAGAGAGGAGCAGGCTTTGAAGTCACCTGGTATGACTTGTCCAACAGGAACAATGGGCCACCCGGCCGGTGGAGAGTCACTGCTCCTTCTAATTAGGTGCCACTTTGAACACAGAGGCAGCAGATTAATGAGGTTTACAGCACTCAGTTTCATGGCCTAGGGGCTCTGTCTGTCCTCTCATCTCAGTTTGATGCCTAAATGTTCTCTAAATCAAAGATTCTCCTGAAACTCTGTTTTCTGATGCACCTTGGGTTTCCGCCGGGCGTCTCTGTCAGGGAGCTAAAGCCTTCACCGTTGCTCTGGTGCTGGCTTTCGTTTCACTGAAGAAGACTGCACAGGGCTGTGAAACTCATACAGCCCACCTGGGAGGGGGCGAGCAGCAGCTAGGGGAGCCCCATTTTACAGAGCTGCCTGGTTCAAGGTCACAGGTGAGCTGGTCAATTGTACCCTGCGGCTGATACCCTCCTCCTACCCTGGCCTGCAGGCCTTGGTTTCAGCTCCTGCTGGCTTTGGGCATGCTGGGCCACAGAGAATCCACTGGCCGGTTCTGTGGCCAGACCACTGTGGGCATCTGTTCGGAAGTTTTAGGAGCATTGGTTTACCCAACCCAGAGAAGACTGAGACATTTTGGGAGCCGGCCTGCATGCCTTGCCTTTCTGCCTCTGCTGCTGTAGTGGACATACCCCTAAATCCTTCTCGGGGCCTTTGCTAACACAGCTCCCCTCCCCTCTTCCCCTGGAATCCCCCTCTCTCCCCTCCACCTCACTAAACTCACGCCACCCTTCAAAACCCAGCTCCATCCTTCTTCTCTCTTCACCACCACAGCCAGTGGACCTCTCCTTCCTTCTCTGAGATTTCCGGCCCCAAATCCCTGTCACCTTGAGCAATTGTTTTTTGATCTATATTCCATCATTTAGTGTTATTACCTTTGCTCATTATTTTGCCCTGTCTCCCATAAGAGACTGTGGCACAGGGACAGGAACAGCACCTGTGTCACCTCCATGTCTTGCATAGTAAAGACTGGTCGATGAAGATTCTGACTCTGGTGGCACTCTGGGAGACGTGGGGAGAGAAGGAGTCATCTTGTCTGCCCTCAGTTCTCCATCTGCCAAATGGGAATGAAACCTTCATGCTGCCTCATCCACAAGACTGCTAGAGCACTGAGACAGCCACGGCAGGGGCAGGGCCCTGGCAGGGAGGTGGGGCACCCCAGGGCCTTGGACAAGTTCATTCCTCTGAGCCTCGGTTTCCCTATATGTAAACAGGCTTGGCCCCAGGACTCACAGGAAACACGCATTAACTCAGTCCTCATGACACCTCTGGAGTATGTATTGTTCTTGGACCCATTTCACAAAGGACAAAGTCCAGAAAGATTTAAGACACAGGCTACAGTTAGAAAAGGCAGGACCCAGACACACACGACATGCTAGCTCCTGAGCCTGCCTTCTTCAGCACTCCACTGGGGGACCTGGCTAAACTTAGCAAGAGCCTGCTGTTTCCAAAACTTGCCGAATCTCCCTGGGTCTCTGTTGTCCCGCCTGAAGTGCGGGCACACAGTAATACTCTGTAGGTGATTTCTGCTAGGCCAGGGCAGGCTAGTGAATTCCCTGCCCCTGGGTCCCTTCTAGCTCCAAACGTCTGCCACCTGGAATTTTCCGTCCCCTTGGATACCCACCCCATCTGGCTGTGCCTCCCCCATCTCTTCCTTCCAACTTCCTGGCCACGGCCCCTCATCCACAGAAGGCTCACATCTCCCTCTGTACCTCAGCCCTCGTCATCCTCTGGATGACTTCACCATGCTGGGATGACCAGCACTGAGGCTCCCTGTTCCCTGGCCTCCTGCCTCCCGTGACTTTTGGCTTCCATTTTCTCCAGCCTCTGTCCCAGGCGTGGCCTAGCCTTCGTCCAGCACAGCTCCCGGTCAGGCCTCTCAGCTCGGCCTGGCCCACGGGTGCCCCTCCTCAACCTTCCGACCACAATTCTTTCCCCACACTGAGACCTTGACACTTCCCTCTCTCCATCACTGCTCTTCTGCCCTCACTCCCTTCTCCTACCTTGGGCTCCACAGTCCATCCATCTAATTAAGGCCTCAAACACCTTGCCCTCCTCTCCTTTGGCAATACTCTCATGAAACCCTAACCCTGGACGAACTCAGCCAGCACTCTCTCGGCACCCGTACCTGGGAAGTCAAATGTTATTGGACAAATATGAGCCCGCCATACAGGCTGTGCCCTCTGCGAGCTCAGGGGGTCCTGGCACTGCTGAGCAGCCCCAGCTCTTCTCGTACCTCCCATCTCTGTCTGACCTGTCACTCTCAACTGAGACCACCTTCCATTCTCACTGAGGAATGTCAACCCCCTCCTACACGTTCTAGAAGCCCACCTGCTCCGCCCACATCCCCTCTTCCTGCCCAAAGAAGGATCTCGGTGCACGTCCAAGGTCAGGTACACCACTTGGACGCTGAACCCACCCGCTCTGGTGCAGGAGTCAGCTCCCACCAATTCACTGTCTTTCAGCATCACTCATTTTGCCCTCTCTACTGGATCCAGCAGCCTTCTCACTAGCAAACAATCATGTCCCAGTACCTCTCACCCTTTAAAAATCCCCTTCCTTAACTAGGCTGTGTTTTAAAATTTCTCAACCTCCTAAGGCCCTACACTGTATGATTCCACATATATAACACTCACAAAATAACAACAATAAGAGACAGAGGACAAAGGAGTGGCCGGAGGGAGGGCTGGTGTGGAAGGGAGGGGTGTGTGGTAGCACGGGGAAACTCATAATGATTGAATAGCTTTGTGCCTTGTCTGTGGTGGTTGTTACGCAAAGCCACACATGCAACACAACTGCACACACACACACACACACACACACACACACACACACACACACACACGAGTGCATGCACAGCTGCGAAATCTGAATAAGGTCTGTGCATTTTACCAGTGTCAGTGACCTGGTCTGATCTTGTCTGAGAGTCACACAAGACATTCCCACAGAGGAAGGCTGGGTAGGGGTCCCAGGACTTGTTGGTATATTCCTAAGAAATTTCCTGTGACTCTCCTCTCCAGCCCCCACTCCATCTCTCTTCTCCACAAAATTTCCAGGAAGAGTAAATAACACCTTTTCTCCCTTCCCCCTCCTCCCATTATCATCAGCCCACTTTAAACTGGATTCCATCCACCCCTTCGTGGCACTTCTCTCATGCCACCTCTCTCCCCAGCCTCCCATGGCTTCTGTGTTGTCAAACGCAATAGTGGCATCTATGTCACTATCTCAACCCCTTGAAGCAGTAACCATGATGACTGGCCCATCCTTTTGGAACCCCCTCTCGGCTTCTGACATGACACACCATCCTGGCTTTCCTTGCTCTCCTTAGATAAGCCTCATCAGCCTCCTATGCCAGCTTTTGTCCATCAACTCTCCATGTTGGTGAGCCCAGGGTCCAGGCCTTGGTCCTCTCTCTCCACCATCCACATCTCTTCCTGGGTGATCTGTGCTATGTCTCTAAACACCACCTAAAGCTACTGGCTCCTGCATCTCCATCCCCTGCTCAGCCCTCTCCTTGAGCTCCAGGCATGTGTCCCCAACCAGCACTAGACATCTCTGCTCGAGGAGGTAGTTAAGAACAAACTCCTGTCTGATCCCAAACCCCAACTTCCACTGTCCTCCCATCTCAAATCAGGAAATGAGCAGTCCTCCTGGCCTCCGTCATGTCCATCCCCCAGCCCAGTTCTGCATCTATGATGGGTCTGCATTCATCTGCCTCTCTCTATACACACAGCTACCATTTTTGCCCAAACCTCCATCATTTCTGCCTGACCCTGTTTTCCCTCTTGGCCCCTCCTGCAGCAGCCAGAGAGATCTTTTAAAAGCATAAATCAGATCAGTCACCCCCTGCTGAACCCACCTAGCCGGTCACTGACCCTTGGAAAACATCTCAGCTCCATCCTCCACAGCCCCAGAGTCCTGTGTGAATGGCCTCCCCTCCTACACGGCCTCATCCTCTTCCCCACAGGAATGGAGCCTCATCTCGCATTTATCCCCATTCCTCCCATCACTGCACCATTAGCAATTTTGAACTTCTTCTTTGTCTTTATTTTGTTAGTGTCTGCCTTACCACCAGCCTGAGGGAGCTTGCCGTCAGTGCCTGGTGCATACTAGGCACCCGATGATGCTTGCTGAGCGAATGGACAAGCTGTCACTCATTTTCTCCCCCAGAAGCATCCTCTCTGCTCCCTGACAAGGCTGGCTCACCTGTGCACAGAGGAGGGTGCGTATGTCCATAAACCCACACATCCCACATTCCTACAAACAGTAAGTGATACCCAGATGACTGGACATGATAATTTCCCCATGTCTTGCTGGGAGCTGCTTCCAGCAGTAAAAGTTTGCTGTTTTATGGCCCCGAGAAGACATCAGCCATAATGTGCTAAAATTATAACCTAGGAAGAGTTATCTGTTTAAATACTCTGGAAACCAAACTCTCAGAGCTAAGCACTATTCCAGATCACCCTAGATACTAGTGAAGAAACTGGCTGATGGGACGCTGAACTGCAGGGCTGGGTACCAGAGCTTGGCCCAGCCTGTTCTACATGGTGACCATGGTCATATGTGAGGTACGGTCATGCCACACATTGTGTCCAGCCCACTACAGGCTCTCAGTATAGGGCATTGGGAGGAATGGCGCAGCCTACTCAGCGTGGCCCATCAGGCAGCATCAGGTCCAGGCAGGACGTGGCTAAGGGGATGTGGAACAAATAAGGGGTGAGTTATGGCAACCGGATTTGGGTGCAGCAGAGCATCATGGTTAGAACGAGTGGAATCACGTGAAAGTGGCATGAATTGTCCTGAAAGGACAATTGTGAGCTCCATCACTAGAGCTGGGCATTGTAGGCGAGAGTTTGGACTCACTGCCCTTCCCTACCCTTGCAGTGCTGGGACCTGAGCTGCAAGTAGAGCAGAGCTTCAGGGTCAGACACAAGTTCAAATCCGACGCCTGCCACTGGCAGCTTGGGTGACTCTGAGCAGGTCACATATCAGTGCTCACAGTGTCCTCATCTCCACAGAAACACACACAAGATGTCTGCATGAAGCAGGTATCCCCCAAACATTCGCCTCCCTACTTCCCTCTCAAGACCTCCACCCGGGCCTTGGTGCACTCCAAACAGCCTTCCTGACCTTCCCCTACAGGTGCCCAGGTGCATACTCCTCTCTGTCTGCCTGCGACCTAGTGCTGGTGCCATCTTCCCCAGGAAGCCACCCCTGGCTGCTCTGATGGGTGCTGGGCTCCTCCTTACTTGCAGGTTGTGGGGCACACCAGGTATTGGAGGCTGGTAGATCTGGGCACATGGGTCTAATGCTTTTCTGCTGTCTCTTTGTGTGCTGTGTGTATGTGTGTGTACGTGTGTGCATGCACGTGTGTGTGTGCATGTGTGTCGTACAATAATGACAGCAAACACTTACATTGCATTTACATGTACCAGGCACCTTCTCGGCAACTAACGCATTTAATCAGCACTATAAAGTGTGGGGGAGGCACTATTCTTATCTCTAATTTACAGATGGGGGAGCTGAGGCACAGGGAGGTTAAGTGGCTTATCCAGGGTCACACAGCAGTAAATGATAAAGCCAGATTTGCACCCAAGCAGTGTGGTCCCAGAATCTGTGCGTCTAACCTGCACCCGCACCACTCAGCCTCTCTATGCAGATTTTGGCTCTCCACTGCGAGCTCTTCCACTGGTCCAGCAGAGGGTCTGGAAACATCCCAGATGAACAGCAGTGGTGCTCGTGACCCTGGAGGCCAAGATTCATGCACAAATACACACACGCAGGCATTAGCAAACACATGCAGACTCACGCACACAAAAGGAGCAAAGAGCCATCAGGCCATCGTTACCAGGCCCACTGCCTCACAGTCTCTCGTCTCTCCCCTCTTCCCAAGCCACCACGGGCAGGGAGAAAGTGGGAAAACCACAGGCACCGCCCACGTCTGCTGTCCTCTGTCCCAGATATAAAAATCAAATCCTGGTCTGCCCATGGAGTAAGACACCTTTGCAGAGACGGTGACCTGAAGACTCAGAGAGGGTGAGACATTCTCCTTAGGTTACACAGCAAGTCAGGGCAAAAGTGGGCCAGGCCCAGGTGTAGGCAGAACCCATAAACACTTTCTCATACCATCCCAAGGACCCCTCCATAATCCCCAAAACCAGACATCTATCTCCTCTACTCCTACTTGCTTTGAGCAGAACAGAAATAGAGATGAAGAGAAAACAAGAAGAGGAAGAAGGAAACCAAAGGCAAGGGGGAGAGGAACCCAGGAGAAGGGAGGAGAGGAGAGAAGCAGCAGGGAGACTCTGAGCAGGGAATTGTAGGGTGCCGGCTACAGGGTGTCAGTTCAGCTACCAGCTCACCAGTCCCCTCAGCCAGCCCCTCTGGTCCAAAGCTCTGCCGCAGGAATGCAGCAAGGCAGCAGTTAACTCTCCGCCGTGGAGCAGAAAATGAAGTTCCAGTTATTAGTTGATTTATTGCTCTGTCCTCAATCTGAGCTCAGGTCCTGGAAGGAAATGTTCCACTCGAAAGCATTAAGCGTCTTCAAAGAACAGAGGCATTAAAAATTGAAATCATAAAACAGACACGTAAATACGGTGAAGGTGAAAGCGGGGCAGCCCCCTAGGCTGGCTGAGGTGAGGGGGGCAGGCCCAGGTCCCAGGCAGCCTGCGTCCCCTGCTCCCCTCCCCACTCGCATGCAGGAACCAACTGTGTTTACTGAGGACGTCCCGGGGGTGTCCCTGCCCAGAAGTGATGCCCAGCACCACTCACAGTGCCTTAAACCCCTCCACTGGCACTCCACGTCTTAGCAGTCAGAATTTCCTTGTCTTTGAAAACTCGATTCCCTCTTGGCGGAGGTCATAAGCTCAGCCTGTCAGTCAGATAATGGGAAGGAGGGTTGTGGGGGCGGGGGGAAGGGCGGTGCAGACAGGGGCTTGGATGACTTCCGCCTTAGCGGGTGTGTTGGTAGGAAGAGAAAGGAGTTTGCCTGGGAGCCAGCCTGGAGAGCGGCATAGGGGACAGTCCCAGCAGAAAGGTTTCGAGTCTAAGGCCCTTCTCAGTGTTGCTAATACAGCACTGCACATCTGGGTATTGGCTGCACCGTGAGGGGAATGACCTCAGAGGTTAGGGGAGTGGACAAGAAGGTCCTTGCTCTGCTCTCAGCACATCTAGGCCGTGGAGTCACAGGGCAGGTTATACGGCTCATGCTCTCTCCGTGAAAGGGCTGGGGGCCCGGTGTGCGAGGAGGGGGTCTCCAAGGCCTGTCTGGAAGAGGATACTCACTGGCACACAGATAGAGCCAGCTCCTGAGGGGGCTGGCTCCCAGCATGGGCCAGACCTCACGCCTCTGACTTGTCACCACCCACCTAGGGAGCTACCCTCTTCCAAGGCCTAAGGAGGGGCCTTGCCAGGTCCCTCAGATGCACACATAGGCCTACACAGGAAGACACGCATGTGAACATGCAGGCATAGCACCCTAGATACATGTGAGTCAAACAGCCATAAGTACATACACCCACATCCATGGATGTATGTACACAGGAGCACTCCGCACATGCATGTACACAGGCCTGCATATCCCCATGTGTGTGCACCAGCATATGTCAACACTTGCACACAGGTACAGGTACACCCCACATGCACACACATCACACATGTATACGTACCCCTGACAACACACACATGTGTACATGCCCACACACTTGCATAGGTTCATGTATCCACACACACATTGCATAGGTACATGCCCACACACATACATGTGTGAGTACCTACGCCCATGTGCACTCAGAAGGCAAGCCTCTGGACCCTAATATCAGGCCCCAAAGATGTGGGCAAAGAGCTAGTATGAGGGGTTCTCATAAGTGGCCCAGGGGTCTAGGGAGCCTCTAGCATCTCTTCCCCCAGCCGTGGGGACCCCACAGACTTAACCCCTTGGCCTAAGCCATTCTCATAAGCCCCTGGGGTTGGGGGTCTGGGCTTAGTCCCTTCCCCAGACTGTGGTTCTAAACTGCATGACCTCGGACAAGCCCCTCTAGGCCCACATGCTCCATGGGCTACAGGAGTCTCCCTGACTCCAGCAGCCTCTTCCTCAACCATGCACACATATTAGAAAAGAACTCCTCCACTTATTTCTTCTTTTTTGGCAGCAAGGGAGGCTAAGACTGGGCTGGGGTTGAGGGGAAGTGGCAATGGGGGGAAGGGGCAGGATAGACCAGGCCCCAGGTTACATTTGGCAGGTGGGGCCTGGGTTGGCAGGAGCAGAACAGGAGCCAAAACTCACATTAAATGAGTAGAGGAGGGCAGTGACAATGACCTGGAGCGGGGTACACAGCAGATTGCTGGGGCCTCAAGGAGGGGACTCTTCCTACTAGGGCATCACTGCTGTGGTACCTCCTATAACCCTGTTCTCACAGCCCTCTCGAAAGAGCTCCCAGCTTCGTCTGAGCTCCTTGGGTAGGGACCGTGACCAGGACTGAGCGGCTCCCACGACTGGGATGGCTGGCTGTGAATGCAGTGGGGAAGCCCACAGTCTCCTTCGAGCACTTAAGACACTTCCACTCAATGCTTCTGTGATCCCATTTGCACTGGATCATCTCAGAAGAAAAGGATAGAGTTCTGCTGAGATGTGCCCCTTTTCTCTGGGGCCTAAACGCCCACTCCATACAAGAGCATCCCCCGGACCCTCACAGTCCTTGGCTGACCACAGAGTCGCAGGGCATCAGAACCCAGTCGGTTTTTTCTGAGAACAGGGGTTGAAAAACCAGATATGTCCGAGTTAGACTTTAATGGAGACGGGAGGGCAGGGGGCTCAGTGGGAGCGGCCACCACTCTGCCCCAGCCAGGGCTCCTGGCCTGCACGGGGTCCTGGGCTTCTGATTTTTCAACATATACCAGAAAGCCTGACTTTGATGGGAAATCACCCAATCTTTGCAAAATCTGTGGGCTGAGATTTTTACCACACTCTGTGGCTGGAATGTATATACTCACACAAATACTTATATCCACACACTGAGGCTTACATACACACTCATATGCTTACACATGTAAACACACTCACAAATACAAGTAAACACACATATATACTCGTACACATGTTCTCACATACTCACACTTGCCCAGATGCACTCTCACCCATACACACACACACTCACACACACACCACCCCCTCCCTCCCCCCACGGACCGGATTCTACCTCTGAGCTGCTGTTTGGGACCCCTGACCCAGGCAGAGACAAGGAAGCAAGGCTGAGACCATGAGGCTCAGTCACATGGTGCGTCAGGCAGTGGGGGAGTCGGGCCCAGACTTAGATGTCTGCCCCACTCTCAATCCTTCCACCTCGGCTCCCCCGGGGAGAGGGAGACAGGGGTCACTCCTCCCTGCCCCCTCCTACCCGCCTTTCCCCTCTCTGCTGTGTCCCTCCCTCATTCCATTTCTCATCCCTGCATATCAACAACCACCTCCATTGATTAAGGACCCTCCTTCCCCTCTCCCCAGCTACCCTACACCTTCCCCGCCCACCACAGCCAAGGTGGGGGTGTCCTCTAGCTCACCCTTTAACTCTAGAACCACTCCTGGCCCAGGCACTTCTTTCTCCTACATGTAATTTTTCTTAATTGGAAACTCATTAATTATCCCCAGGCTTTCCAGAGAAAATAAACAGCAATTAGAGAAATAAGTGGTATTTTTATTCTCCAGCAGACTCAGCAGCTCAGCACCCCATTCCATCCCTGCTCCTGAAGGCCAGTCCAGCCACTCGCCAGGTTCGCTTGCCTGCCCTCTCTCTCTGCACCCATCCCCACATGTGTGCGAGCAAAGTGCCTGCCACCAGGCCACCTGACGGCCGGTTGCTTCTTGGAGTCTGTATGAAGATCCATAAACTGCTGAGAAAGGACCTCCTTCCCCATGCAACAGAAGGTTAGAGTGTTTAAAGAGAGCAGTAGAATTGTTTTTATTAATCAGAATTGCTATAAAGCAAGCATTTTAATTAACATAATTATCCTGATTGAGAAAAGTAGTCTTTACCCCATAGATACTTTTCAGACTAAAGATGCAAGCTGTCACAATCCGTCATAATTAAGTAACATGAGCCATTTTTTTTTCTTTCACTCCTTGCCCTCTTGGGTGCCGGCCACTCCTTGGGTTCGATCTCAGAATGCAACAAGGCAGATGTCATACCCTCAGTGCTCACACTCTCTTGCCCCCACTGCCTCTCGAGCTGCATTTCAGGGAAGGAGCACCCCCACGCCGATGGGCCCTCCCGTGCCTAGCCTCCCTGCCTCATAAGAAAGAAGGGCACCCATCTCACCCCCTCACTCCTCCACCCCCCTCAGAATGACGAGTCCCAGAGCCTTCTTCCTCCTTGACATCTATAGAGACTTTCTGGGGTCAGCAGACCCAGTGTGAATAATGGGGGTTGACAGACAGCCAGTTGGCACCCCAGATGAGCACCCTGGTCCAAGCCACCAGCCTCTCCTATCTGGATATGCATGTTCACCCCTAACCACCTGCCCACTCCACTCCTGTCTCAACGTCAGGCCGTTTCCCCACATGGCAGCCAGAAATCTGTCTTACCACAAACCTAAGTCTATAACCTTCCCCATCACAGCTTAAAGACCTTCACGGCCCATATGGGGGTCTGGCCTGGCTCCTTTCAGCCACACTTTTCCTCATTTCCTGAGCTCTGCCTCACAGCCTTTGTGCATGCCTTTTCCTCTACCTGCTACCCCATCCCTCCAACCACAGCCTCCCACCCTCTCCGTTCATTCATTCATCCTGCGGCTCTCAGCTCAGGTATCACCTCCCCAGGGAAGCCCTCTTCAATCTCCCCAACCTGACTGATTCCCTCTTAGACTCTCTCAGGGCACCGCATAGCCACCAGGACATATGTGCTAAGTAGCCTTATGACACAGCTGGCTTCTTTAGTGAGCTTTGGTTTCCTTCCATCAACTGTAAGCTCCACAAAATGGACAGAGACTTCATTTTTGGTGGTTTGATCATCTGACTTTTTTTTTTTTTTTTTTTTTTTTTGGTTCACTGATGTATTCCCAGTGCCCATCACAGTGCTTGGCTGGAGTTAAGCACTGAAATATTTGTGGAAGGAAAGAAAGGGAGGGACAAGGAGGGAGGTCCAGCCCAGCACTCTCCAGCAGAAGGCCATGGCCCATAGCCCATATCTGCTGGGGCCTTTCAAGGAGGAAGTGAGGGCACATCCAACAGGCGCCAAAACTCTCCACTCCCCTCGTCCCATCTGGGTACGCTGACTCTCCCCATTTTAGATATTAAGACTAAGGCGCAGAGAGAGAGGCAAGCAGTGCCCAGAGGTACAGTGAGCCAGTGCCCAGGTCTGGACTACGTCTGCTTCGATTTGGGATGACGCCAGAGAAATACAGAAATGCTCCTGTGGGTGCAGTGTCTCCTTGGGCTTAGGGGGCTATGAGTCGTTGGGGAGAGCCCTCAGGAGGAACGACCTTGGACCTCTCATTTCCCCTTCTGGGCCTCAGCTTCTCCATATGCGGAAGGGGTGACCTAGAGCAGGCAACTTCCTCTCCTTCCACCTACACACCCCATTCCACCCGCCCTGACATCTAACACCCCAAATCTTCAGGCCCTCCCTTTCCTCCTCCCCCTGCAGAACTGGAGATGCTGACGTGCTCATCAGTACCTGCTGCCCTGAAGGCCACTCAGGGAAACTAGATGCTAACTGCGTCCCACCAGCACATGCAGGATAATACATGCATAGTTGACACCATGGACATATTTTACCCTGAAAAGTTTCCTCCCCAAAAAGGTGCTTGATTTTTAGAACATCTTAAATAAGAGCTACAAAGAGTATTGTCAGCACTTTTTAAATGGCTTGTTACTGCCCCGTAAAGCTCAGTGCTGGCCAGAGGAGATAGCTTACTCCCGGCCCCAGTACAGCCTGCCCTCTGAGCACGCACTGGTGCTGAGCCTTGGGCTGGACCACACACAAGAACCATATACACCCCAACAGAAGCATGCCCAGAGCCCCACCGGGACCACAAGACTCAGCAACCCTTGGGGAGTGGCATCTTCTGGGGCCGTGCCTGGCAGAGAAGAGAGGAAAGTGGCCCAGGTCCAAATCTCTTCTTGGCCATTTATCAGCTGTGTGACCTCAGGCCAGTGACCAACCCTTTCTGGGCCTCCAGCTTCCTCATCTATGAAACGGCAATACTAAAACTCCTACTTCAGGGCTATTTTGAAGAGTGAATCGGGTAATAAATACCAACTGCCAGGTGCGGTAAAGGCATTATGGCTATGTTCTTTAAAGGGCCCTTCCCTTTTAGAGATCTACACTGAAACATTTATGGATATAATTATACAATGTCAAAATAACCATTGGTGCAGGGAGTGGGTGGGGTATGGAGGAAGCAAGTCTGGTCGTGAGTTGATGCTCATGGAACAGAGGATTCAACAGATCAGCTCCCCTGCTTTCATGCAGGTCAATGTGTTCACATCGAACCATCACTCAGGCACTCACTGGTATTCGTTCTCAGAACCGAGGGATGCACTCTGCCGTCCTCAGAAGCCTTGGACCCCTCGGACCCCTTGCACAGCAAGATTCAGAGACAGGTGGCAGAGAGACAACACGAAGCACGAGAAAGGAGTGTTCGGAGGCCCCTGGAGGCTCCCACAGTCCACAGAAGAGGAAACAGGCAGATAAGGGGCCCCGATAGCCCAGGAAACTGGGAGTCCAGAGGAGTCAGGGAGCCACTGTTCCAGGTCTGCCGTCCCAGCCGTGTGACCCAGGGACCAAGGGTTTCCCTCTCTGAAGTCCCAGTTCCCAGTGTTAAAGTGGGCATCCCTGCGTCCCATGCCCCCTGCCCACGCCGTGGGAGCCTGGCCTGCGGCCGGTGCTCCCTCAGCCTTAGACTGGCCCTGCCTTCCCCAGCAGGCTGAACGCTCCTGAAGGCTGTGGTGGGCAGGCTGCCCTCACACTACACACTGGGATGCAGACCTATCTTTAAGAAGCTCCTGGGGGGAGAAGTCATTTTTTAAACAATACTATACCCAGCAAAGTCTCAGGAAACAGGCCTGAGAGGACTTCGGCCCCTAGAAAAGAGGAGTGCACCATCAGAACACAGGTGAGGTTAACGACGACAGGACAGGGGCTGGCTTCCTGAGTGCTTTGGACATGCCTGGCCCAGCATCATGGGCCTCACTTGCACCTCTCCTTCCATCCTCACCAAAGCCCATCAGGTTAAGCGGTTTCATTATTATTACCCAGGCATTGAGGAAGGAAGATGTCACAGCAAGTGAATGCAGAGCCACCTCCTGAACTGGCCTGAGGCCAAGGCCCAGCGGGGCAGGGGGACACTGGGCATCCAGAGGGGCCACGGCAGAAAACCTGGGAGCCTGTGGGCCTGCTGAAATAGGCTCTCTCCAGGCCTCAGCTTCTTCGCCTGTGAAATGGGTGCAGGGAGACCCCAGCCTCACACAATGGGCACCGGGATAAAGTGGCACAGGTATGGAAGGGGGCAACACCCTGAAGGGGCCAAGAAGAGCAAAGGTGGCTAGGAGGTAAGTCGGAGCACAGGGCAGGAGGTGAGAGAAGACGACAGATCACTCGGGGACTGGAATATTTTCCCTGGGTTGTATTTTTAGATGGACTACTTTCTTTCCCCTCCCCCTGCCTCAGTAGGAGGAAGCACACAGAAATAGCTGGGCGTGCGTGTCTGAGCAACTATATATAGTGGGCACAAACCCGCTGCCAGGGCTCCTCCCGCTCCCTGCCCCTGATGCCGAGCTGAGAGGGGGCAGGTCCCTCCTCTGGCCCAGTTGCCACAGTGTCTGCTCAACTCTGACTTCCTCCAAGCACCCCCTCACCCCGGCACGCACATATGCACACTCACTCACGGCCAGACACATGTTGCTGACGACTGCCTGCCCTGACGCATGTCTCAGGGGTCGTTTGAGGGGTCTCAGAGCAACTGACAAGGCCTCCCCAGAGAGGCAAGAATGACAGCACGACTGACTCCCCATGAAGGGATTCATATCTACCATCTTGTTTAACCCTCAAAATTCCCCTGTAAGAAGGAAATAATGGTCTTTTTACAGATGGAAAAACTGAGGCCCAAGTTGGGGACAAGGCCTTCCTGAGCCACACAGAAAGCTAGTGGCAAAGCCCATTAACCCTCTGGTTCCATGGGCAGCCCTGTCAGAGACAGAGCCAGTATCTGCCAGGCCTGCAAAGTCCAGAATATCTGGACTGCCTATGTTGAACAAGTGGCACAGAAAATTTCTGAACATGTGTCTATGAGACACATGTGTCTATGAGACACATGTTCATTGACTCATGAGAGAGGTGGGAAACTGAACTGCAGCTTGGCACTGCCAGGGCCTGCCTTGTCTTTGCTCCTGTGCCCATGCCCTGGCCACTGGGCTTCTGTGCCCAAGTACAGAACTTCATTTTTCCAGCTCTAAAAAATTCTATTTGGTTTGGTAGGTTTTAGCCCTGAGCGTCCATCTGGGCACCCAAAGTGAGAACAGCCTCTCACTGGCAAATGTGGACTCCGCACCTTCATCTAAGTCACCGGGAGATCGAGGCAGGATCAGGCCAGACGCTTATGGGGCCTCACTGATGACCTTCCTCCCACAGATCAATGACCAGTCTTGGTTCTCTGGGCTGTTGGTCCTGCCAGAGTCCTTCTGGTAGGACTGACACCAGACCCTCAAGTGTACGCCAACACAGAGCTCCTGACTCAGCCCAGGGGCCCCAGCCACCCTGGACATGAGTGGGGCAGAGGCCTGCCTCCCCGCAGTGGTTCATACCGCCCCGATGGGGCTTCAGGCTCTGCCCTGGGGGCAGCCCAGCCTTGCCTGACCTGGCCTGGGGGCAGCGCAAAAAGAGGGGAGGAAGAAGGACTCAGGGCCAGGGCAACAGCCAATCCCAGCAGAAAAGGCTGTGGGTCCTGCTCTCAGTAAACCCAGGTGTAAAGACATCGCACAAGAAAGAATGATCTTACAGTTGCTGCAGCCTGTGTTCAATTTCTGGATATCCACATGCAAACAGATGAAATTGAACCTTTATCTTACATCATACACAATGGTTAACTCAAAATGGATTAAAAACATAAATGTAGAAAAATTAATTAATTTTAAAAACTCTAAATGTAGACCTGAAACTATAAAACTCCTAGAAGAAAATATAGGGGAAAAACTTTATAACATTCGATTTGGCAGTGATTTCTCAGATGTGACACCAAAAGCACATGCAACAAAAGCAAAAATATAAAAATGGGACCACATCAAACTTGAAAAAGTCTGCATGTCAAAGGAAACAACCAGCAGAGTGAAAAGGCAACATATGGAATGGCAGAAAATAGCCTCGAACCACATATCTGATGAGGCAGTGGTCCCCAACCTTTACGGCACTAGGGACTGGTGAGGGATGCCTGATGATCTAATGCCTGATGATCTGAGGTGGAGCTGAAGCCGTGACGCTCGTGCTGGGGAGCGGCTGCAAATACAGACGAAGCTTCGCTCACTCACCCACCACTCACCTTCTGCGTGTGTGGCCATTTCCTAACAGGCCACGGACTGGTACTAGTCTGCGGCCCAAGTGTTGGGGACCCCTGTGATAAGGGAAAATATCCAAAATATATAAAGAATTCCTACAACTCAACACTGAAAATTAAATAATCCAGTCAAAAACTGGTCAAAGGACTTGAATAGACGTGTCTCCAAAGAAGACATACAAATGGAGCAAAAAGAGGAGAACCTCAAACTAAACTTCTTTGGGTAGGACCTGCGGTCAGGGCTGTGTCTCCTTCCTCAGACGAGGTTCCCATCCCAACCAACTGCCAGCAGAAATGGCCACTGGCTGCCTCCTCGCCTCCCTGTCCAGCCAGGCCTGGTAGTAATAGATTCTGCCCCAGTTCAGGCATTTCGGGCAGCTGCCACTCCCCAAGCCTGGCAATGTGGTTAATACTTAACCTGCCAGGAGCCCGTTTACCACAGCCACGCCACATGCCCACCAGCCCGGGGCAGATGGGCTACACCTGGGCCTGCCTGAGTCCCAGCCTCCAGACTTTGCCCAGTCCCTGGCCAGGCCAGAGACCAAAGCCTCAGTGACGGCCCCAGATGATGGCCACACCTGGAAGAAGGCTCTCACCACCTCACTCCCGCCCCCTCCTCTGGCCTCTAGAGCAGCTTCAGCTCCAGCTGAGGGATCAGGCAGAGCTAACGGGAATCCCGCCTCATGCACTCCCTCCCAGATGTGTGACCTTGGGCAGGCGTCCCCCTCTCTGAGCCTGTTTCTTCATTGTAACGTGGGTGTCCGCTCCTCCCTTCCTAGCCCTCAGAAGCAGCCACGGAGACGGTTCATGCCACATGCTAGGAGGCATAACAGATCGTAGGCCCCTTCCCTTTCCACTGAATCCAAACTACTGGGCTTCGAATCTCCACTTGGCCATCTATGGAGGTTGTGACCTGACCTCTCTGTTTCAACATTTTCTTCTGTAGAAACCGTCTCATGAATTGGGGTGAGAATTAAATAGAGATTTGCAAAATGCCTGCAGTGGCACCTGGCACCCAGCAGGCACTGTGGAAGCATCACCTGGGCTTGCCGTTGGCATGCTGTCTGTGTCCTATTTCATGGGGCTGTTCTGAGGTCTGGACTTGGCTGAGTACATGAAAGATCCTGCAGATTGAAGACCCATCCCCTGTGATTGCTGAACATCCATTCTCTTTAACCCTTCTTCCTCGTAAGGTTCCACAGAGCCCTGATACCCCTGGGGGTCCAGGCGGCTCTGGGAGGGAGGCAGGTCGCTCTGTTCTGCCCTGACCAGCTCAGGGATCAGTGGGCGGTGGGGAGAGTGAAGCTGGCATGCCTGGCCCAGTGAGTACCGGCAGAGCTGGGTCGTGGGTGCAGTGGAACCCCACGGGCTGAGCTAGGCACAGGGGTGAGAGCTGAAAGGCTGGGCATAGGGAGCTGCGGCCAGGGCTCAGAAAGTGAGGAGGTACCGAAAGCACCTGAGGAGAGAATCAGGGCCTCAGGCCCTGCCCTGCAGGTGTGCAGGCCCAGCTGGACAGGAGAACCCAGAGCTGGGGGTGGGGCTGGGGAACTCAGGGTAGAGGCCCAAACATCGGGGGCTGTGGCTTAGTGCCCACCCCACACATGCTGGCCACACAGTCCTTGCTCTGCAATCCAGCATCAGCCTGGGTAGAGAGAGGGTCTTCCTGCCCAGAGCTGGCCACCCCACCCACCCATGACCCAGATTAGACATATGATCCCATTCCCCACACCCAGAGCTCCTGCAGGGTACAGGAAAGGCTAGATGGATGCAGCCCCCACTTCAGCCAGTCAAGATCTTGAGAGGAGAGATCACCAAAGATCTCTGCCCATCTCCTGAGACTGTGTGGCCCTGGGCAAGTTACTCACTCGTACTGAGCCCTGGCTTCCTCACGCACACCCACCGGGCACAGTGAGGAGGAAGGGGCGATGGCCTCAAAGCACCTGGCACAAAGTACATACTCAGATTCCCCTCTGGGCCTCAGTTCCCCTACCTGTAAGATGAAAGGGTTGAGAGATGGTTGTGAGGGCCCTTTCGCACCAGACTCTACCTCTGGGGGTTGGTCCCAGCGGGACTGGCCCAGCCCTGGTACCTCCCTCACTGCTCATCAGTACAAAGGATGAGATGACACTGCACCATCTGTAGGGTCCCCACCCAGCTCCAGGTTCTCCGTCCCCAGCCCCAGACTGTGATGTGAATCCACTGTCCTGACTACCAGCGGGTATGCGGGCAGGAGGGCAGGGCCTACTCTGACCCGACCGGACGCGTGTGGGGAGGCCCCGTGTCCCGTTTCCCCAAGACCCCTCCCCCTGGGAAACCACCCAAGGCCCCTGCGCTATTCTGCTCCTGAGAAGGCTGTGAGTCTCATAATTGCTATTTCCTTCTTCATTCTGACCACCTGGAAGCACAGGCCCAAACATTAAGCCCAACATCAGGCCCTTATGTGTCCATAATCTAAGTTCCCGGAGCTTTTTCTTCCCATTGCACTCTTTCCCAGCGCTCAGTAGCATGCTTGGAAGCCCTCATGAACACTTGATGGGATAAGGTGGGTATAAATAGTTAACATGTAAAATGGAACAAAAGAAAGCCAACAAAACAAAACAAAACAAAACTCCCACACATGGCTCCTCTCCCAGGAATGGAAAACCAAGGGCCTGAGGTCTGGAGAAGGAGGGTTGGGGGCAAGGGGGCAAGCTGAGGCGGGCTCCAGCCCTAACCCCTGGACTCTGGCCTCTAGTCGCACACAGGAGCTAGGACAGCCCTGCCCTCATCCTAAATGGTCCCTAGCCCTGCTAATAACAACTGGCAAGTGTGACTGCAATTTATGGAGTGCCTACCACAGGCCAGGTACCACTCCTGGCACAGTATACAACCAGCTAATCCTCTAATAGCCTTGCAAATGCATTCTACTATCATTCTCCCTTTTCCAGGTAAGAAAACTGAGGTAGAGAGAGTATAAGCCAAGTTGAAGGTCACACAGCCTGTGAGTACCGGAACTGGGATTCATACCAGGTTGTCTGATGTCACTGCCCAGGTCCTTAACAACTACTCGTACTGCCTCAGGTGGTGGAAAGGGCATGAAGGTGGGGTGGCTCAACATGACATCCCAGTCATGAGATGAGATGAGCACCCCATCTCTGCACCCGCTCACCTGTGCAGGGGCTGACCCTGCCTCTCTGTCCATCCGTGTCTGGCCTGGCTCAGGTGCTCCCCTCCAGCTGCATGAGCAGGTGTCAGACTTGGGGCAGGGGCTGGGGGAGCATCTGGGGTGGGGGGTGAGGGGAGGACGCATTTACTGCCCATGTAGTAATGGAGGGACTAACAGGCAACGAGAGTCACCAGACACTGGGGTGGGGGACAAAGCCAGACTAGCATCGGTGTGGCCCGAGCCCCTTCCCAGCCTCTGCTTCCACACTGGTGAATGGGAACAGTAAGAACCTGCGTGGTCCACAGCAGGGAGTGGGCCAGGGCCTAACTCCTCAGCCCTTGGAGGGCTCTCCTGGCATTGCCCACTGAGCAAAACCAGAGCCGGGAGCACCAGCCCCTCCCACCACCAGGGTCAGAATCCTGCCCCTCAGCTGTCTCACTGTGTGACCTTCCGCAGGTCACTAAGCCCCTCTGGACTCAATTTCTTCAGCAGCAGAATGGGGATAACAGAACAACGGTCACTTATCCATGCTTGGCATACAACGTCTTAGTCACTAATTATTTTTATTATCCTGGGACACCCTCCCGCCCAGGATATAAGGCACCCCTCCCTCTCCCATACGAGGAATAAATAATGTTACCTATGGAAAAACCTGTGCTGGGATCCTGGTGCACGATGGGTACTGATGCCTTCTCCTTCCACCTTCTATCCTCCCTTCCCCGGACCTCCACACGCCAGGCCTTTCAGCCCAACCCTCGCATTACCGCCGCTGCCTCCCTGTAGCCCGTTAAGGAAGCTGCCCTATTTCCTCATGACTCAGATATCTCGCCCCTCTGTGCCCACCTCCATCCTGGTGGCTGAGAGCACCCGTCACCAAAGCAGGGGCAAGTTCTCTCCAGCCTCAGGCCCAGCAGTGGCCCTGGCAGCCCTCAGGAACTGACCCCCAAAGAGAGGCAGCAGAAAGGAAGATGGAGCCGCCTCACTCACTTCAACCACGGGGCTGATGGCAGAGACCCAAACAGTTCTGGCTTCAACCTGCCCTACTCTGCTGCCCACCCACCCACGAGAGTGCCCAGCTACCAACTGTGGCAATGGTGACAGCTCCTCAACGGGGCCCTCACTACATGCTAGGCCACATTTAAAGGCTTCTTGTGCATGATCTCATCTAATCTTCTCTACATCTTCATGAGAAGCGACTACTGTGCCCATTTCACAGATGAGCAGACGGAAGCACAGAGAAATTAGGACACTTGCTCAAAGTCACAACAGCACACAAGTCGTAATGACAACATGAAGTCAGGTGGCCTGG
This sequence comes from Macroglossus sobrinus, assembly GCA_004027375.1. Taxonomy (NCBI): domain Eukaryota; kingdom Metazoa; phylum Chordata; class Mammalia; order Chiroptera; family Pteropodidae; genus Macroglossus; species Macroglossus sobrinus. The sequence continues at coordinate 581,306 of PVKZ01000784.1, read as the reverse complement.
CTCAGCACCGAGCTGTTAAGTCTCTACTTTCCTGCCGCGTCCATCCGGGCACCTCAGGAATGCACATGAATAGGGGGGGAAGCCTAGGTGGCACTAGGACGAGGGCCAGGGGTCTCCCTCTGTGTTGGGCTGAAGTGAAAACCAAGGCAAAGAACAGTGTTTGAAGCAGATACACTAGCCTTTTAAAGCTGAAAATTAAGTTGCTAGGAATAGGATGTCATGTAGAGCATACCTCTGACACCCAGCCTCGCTGTTGACCTGTGTGAGGCAAGTCCCAGCTTAGGTCAGTATCTCAGACCCCACAGAAAGTCAGGTCATTGAACTCCAGCAGCAGTGATGGGGCAGGGCGGATGCTTGGCAAACCTACCAATCCAGGCAAGCCTTTCCCCAGGCCTACTAGGCTGTGCTAGGTGGGCCCAGGCCCCTTCCAACATGCTCTTCACACTTCTGGTCCCCTTAGATGAGTGTCCACCTCTTGGTGCCCATGTATGGCTTCACCTGAGGCAGAGCATGGCTGAGGCCGGTGTGACCCATGCTAGGCCAGACTGCACACAGAGCCCTGATGTGACCTGAGGCTCTTCCTTCTGACCTCAGTTGTAATTGGGGCTCCTAGATTTGCATAATGCCTCCCCCTAAGTTTCCAACCCCCAACACACATGGGCTCTGAGCCAGCATGGGTGTCTTCTATTCCAAAAATGTCGAGAGGCCATTTCATGAGTCATAAATAATCAACCTCATCAGATGCCACATCCAGGTACGCTGGAAAACATCCCTTCAGCCTGTGGATTTGAAACCACCCCTTCCCAGCTCCACCCTGAAAGTGCATCCCTGTCACTAAACCCTGCATCGGTGGACTCCCCAAGTTTCCTGCCACCCTCCTGCCGGCTTCTAGGCCCTCCCAGAGTACAGTGGCCATCCCACACTTTCCCAGCCCTGCAGGGTCTGGGACAGCACCTGTGGCTTTTTCTCATTGAACCAGATGGGGCTGGGGCCCACTCAGCCACCCAAGGGATGGGGAGGGCAGCTGAAGGCAGTCACTTGGAGCAGCTTCTACAAGGGGACAAACTCTGAGCAGAGGGGCTGTCCGTGTGCAAGCAAGAGGAAAGAGAGGTAGGTCTTGTGTAGAGGATGGATGCGCCCCCAGAGAGGGAACGCAGAAGACCAGCTCAGTGGCTCCATCTCACAGCCCTGCAGCCCAGTCCAGACAAGCATCCTCACTGACCTGAGAAAGCCCCCAACTCCACTCCCCACTTTATGGCTCCTTGGAGGGCAGACCCCAACTCCTGGGGGACTGGCCAGGGGACATAGTGATCAAGAGCATGATCTCCAGCTGTGCCCCTCCCCCTGGATACCCCCCAAACAGGGAGGCAATGTGCAGGGTCGTGAGGAGTGACAGGTAGACTATGGGACCTCAGCCACCAGGGTCCGTTCCCACCTCTAGGAAGAATAGAAACTGCTCCCTTTCATGCGTTGTTGTTGTTAAGATTAATGAGCTAATAAAGCGTGATAAAGGGTTTTGACCAACCACAGCAAATTAATAACAATCAATACCCTTCCTCCAGGCAGTCTGCCTGGGTTGGGTCTACTGGGCACACTTTCTCCTTGCTAGAATGGCAGGAAGGCTGCGCTGGCCTTTGCAGGGGCATCTCAGCTGCTGAGGGCTTCTCTGTTCCCCAGAGTCCTGCAGACACTTCCCAGTAACCAGTCCCAGCCCACGCCTGCCTGGCCCAGGGCTCTGCACATGCAAAGCCCAGTCCCTGCGGCAAAATAATAATGTTCATCTTAACATTCATCGAGCACCAACCGTGTGCCAGGGTATGTTTTAGGCTCTCTCCACACAACACAACGCCCTGAAGGATGCCCTGTGATGTGCCCCTTTTACAGATGAGGCAATGCAGGGAAGTGAGTCCTACAGACAGGAGTGAACCCAGAAACCCAACTCCATCTCATTTAACCTCTGCCCTGCACTGTGAGGGTGGAAGAGAGGGTAGCCTGGCCCTCGGCCCTTGCCCCCCACCCCAACACAGACTGCTTCCCATTAGCTGCTGCTGTGAAAGACTTGGGGAAAATCGTGGCAGCTCCCCCACCTCACACCCCTCCACTGCCTCCTGCACAGGGAGGCCAGGCTGACTCAGCGGACACACTTGTGCCCCGACACCAGATCAAAGCCAGAAACCCTCCCAGAAATCACCCGCTCAGCAAAGCCTCCTCAGAACTGAAGTCCAAGGAGACACAGGAAGCTGGGAGGATGGAACGTGTCTGGCCCAAGAACTGCAGGAGCCTGGCCCTGCAGCTCCTCACTGAACTGTGTTCTCCAGGCACAGGAATCATCTCTCCCAAATGCTTACTCATCACAGTGCACAACGAGGTCCCCAAGGCCAGAGCCTAAGCACCCAGAGCACCCACAGCAACTGTGCCCAGGCCTAGGGAGGCCCATCTCACCTGAGGGGCCTACACCTCTGCCCCCTACTTGATGAAGGGCCTCCAGGAGCTGGGCAGGAGCTGCAGGAGGGACAGTTACCCGGGAGGCTCCCTTCGCAGGCCCACAGCTCCACGTGGGCTCTGAGGGCTCTACACCCCAGAGAGAGCAGCTGCCTCACCTACCCACACCTGTGGGCGCTTTGGCCTGGGACACACAGCAATAAAGCTCGGATCTCTCCTTCCGGGGCCAGCTATGGTGGCCAGAAAGCAGACCCAGTCCCTCTCCTTCACCTCCAACTGGGACCTTGATAGGGGTCATCTCAGCTTTGTCACCAACGCTCCCTGTGATCCTGGACCAGCCCTTCCCTTTGGCGTGCCTTGATTTCCCATCAGCAGCTGCAGGTGCATCAGAGTCACCTGAGGGCTTGTAAAAATCACAGCTTGCTTGGCCTACCCCCAGAGATTCAGTAGGTCCAGGTTGGGGCCTGAGAATCTAAGTTCCAACAACTCCCAGGTGATGCTGATGGCCATTTAAGGATCATACTTTGAGAACCACTGGCCTAGATGTGTCCAGCCTACAGAGTGCAAGCCCCACAGCCTCAATAAGTTCATAGGCTAGGTGAGGAGACCACACACACGCACGTACACACGCACATGCACATTTGACTCAAGGCAGGCACAGAAGGAAACGTGGCTTCTAACACTAAGGAGATCTTACGGGAGTGGGCTCTGAGCTGGTGCAGTCACAGGAGGCTTCCTGGAGGAAATAAAGTCTAAATCACCATTTTATTTATCGCACTCTTATTATTATACAAGTGAAGCATGAAAGTCTTCTCTCATTCAGAGCTTTGAATAAAGACGTGTTCCCTGGTAGTGTAAACACTGTTACTCCCTCTCACGTCTCCAGAGGTCCTCGCTGTCCCTTTGGTGTGAAATTTTCCCTCTGCATCTGCACACACGCAGAGAAGTGCACACATCTGTGCCCATCAACACACATGGAGTTACGCACCAGGGAGCATAGCCTCTCTACTGGGATGGAACTGCGTTCCTCCCTTATCAGGACATTTTGTAGACCTTTCGCTGTCTGTACATAAAGATAACAATAACCACTACCGTGTTCACTGAACACCTACTACATGCCAGATATTGGGTTGAGCACTTTACATATTACCCCATTTGATTTTCCCAGCAAGTCCCCGAGATGGGTGCTGTTCACCTAATTTTGTAGATGAGAAAACCAAAGTGCAGAGTGGTGGTCAGTAACCCGCCCAAGAAAACCCAGCCGGGGAGTAGCCGAGCCACTTACGCACCAGAGTCTGTGCTCTCAGCAGAGTGCCACACTGAGGAATTCCACCCAGGGTGTACCCTGACCTACTTTAACAGACCCATGAGGACGAGTGCTCAGGGGTTTCCAATTTTTATTTTAAACATCGCTGGACAAAAATGCCTGCCTCTTTGTGCACATGCGCAAGTATTTCTGAGGGGTATACACATTTTAAATTTTGATACTCACTGCCAAATCGTCCTTCAAAAGTGTCTGTGCCAATGCCTGGCTGCCCGTTTCCCCATATGAACACCTCCTTAAGAATAATTCCCATTTGCTGAGAACCTACTATGTGCCAGACCCAGTAACATCTCCGTTTCGCAGATGTGGAACTGAAGAGAAGTTAAGCTACTTGCCCAAGCTACTTCACCCAGCAACGAAAGACCATATCGATATGCCTCAATATTGCAGAGAAAAGGAGGGAGAAAAGGAGAGGGATTCCTCCATCCCACACGCCCTTACATTTTTCTTCTTCCTTGTGTAGCAAAAGCCGAGAGCTCTCTCTGCTAAGCATCTCAGTCTACCTACCTGCATCTCCCATTCTCTCCAGGTGGGCTTCCATCCTCACCACTCCACTGCACTGCCGTTATCAAGGTTTCCTGAAACCTCCATCTTGCCAAACTCAGTGGTCATTCAGCGACATGGCACTTCATCTCTGGGCTCCCAGCATCCAGCCTCTCCTGTTGTCCTCCCCTGCCTTCCTCCCCTCTTAACCCACCTCCTTCAAACACCCAAGATCGCAGGGCTCTCCAGGGCTCTCTTCTCTCTCCTATCTGCACAGTCCTTAGCTAGTCTCGCCAAATCACATGGCTTTAAATGCCAGCCGAGCCCCCACATCTCTCTCCAGGCCCATCTCTCTCCTGAGCACTAGGTGCGCGTGTCCAGAGGCCTGTCTGTCATCTCCACTTGCCCATCTAACAGACCTGTCCAAAACAGAACTCTATTTTTATCCCTGAAATTACGTCTCCTTGGTCTTGACTCCTCTCTTTCACATCCCACACCCGAGGTAACAGCAAATCCTGTCAGTTCACACACACACACACACACACACACACACACACACACACACACACACACACTCAGCACCTGCCTGCTCCCCCTGAGAGGTTTCTCCTGCCGCCAGTGTTGGCCTGGATTATTACAGCAGCAGCCTACAGCCTAGCAGGCTCCCGGCTCCCACCTGGCCCCAAACGACCTGTACCACAGCAGCCAGCTAGTGGTGCAGATCAGATCCTGTCACGTCTCTGAAATAAGCAAGGGAGAATAAAGTCCACAGCAGAGAGAATGAAGCCTAGACTCTTTAAGCCTGCCACCACCGCCCCCCACGTACACACATCCTGGCCAATGTCAGGGTCTCCGTCGTTGCTGCTCCTTCTGCCCTCAATACCCTTCCCTGACTTTCCTGTCATTCTGTTCAGATAGGACCTCTTTTATCTGCTTTGGCTTCCCTAGGTCACATGCCCATACGCATCCCGATTCCTCCATTTTCATAGTATTTACCCCCATCTGACACTACTTATTTGTGTCTTTGTTTCCTATGTGTAGCCTCATCATAACATAAATTCTACAAGGCAGAGAGAAACCATACCCATCCCCTTGGCTCTGTGTTCACATGTGTACCATGAGCAGTGCTCAGCACATAGTAGATGATCAGTAAGTATCTGCTGAATGAATGTATCAATGAATGAATAGACCGAGCCAGCTCTATCTGGCTCCAGAACCTGTGTTCCTGCTCCCTACACAAACTGACTCCCATATGAAGAAGTGGAAAGGAGCCAGAGGCATATCCAGCGGGGCAGGACCCTCCGAGCAAAGGCAGGGAGGGAGGCGGGAGGCCGAGACAGGCCAGCTGGAGCAGCAGCTGCACCTTGGAGAGCAGTGGGGCCCGAGGCCTCCCAGGACGCCAGGCCCAGCAGCCCCTGCCTCGGGGGTGGGGGTCTGGGGCTCTCACACCTGCCAACCTGTCCCAATCAGGAGAGAGCCTTAGGGGGCGGCAAGCCACTGAGTGCAACTGGCAGGGGTCAGGATGCCTGCCAACAGCTGGCACTGCTGCCAGGCAGCCCCGTAATCATGTTAGCCCGAGGAAATTGGTCCAGGGAGTTTTTTTTCCTTCACTTCCCATATTCTTTCTCTTACCCTCCCCCCTCGGAGCTGCAAGACCCAGAAGATTGATCTTTGCCTGAAACGAAGGAGATAACTCGATATAATGAACTCCACTGTCCCTCTTGCTGTTTGGAGCTTTTAAAAAATTTAAAAGGGCTGGGGACAAAATAAAAAAATCTTGTCTTCTGGGCTCTCTTGGGCCACTCCTCCTCCCCTGGAAGCCTCTGGCCCTGCTCATGCCCCTCTCCCAACACTCCATCTGCCTCTTTCCCCTTTCTGTTTCCCTTGGGATGCCTTGATGGAACAAAGGTTAAAAATATCCCCTTTCTCTCGCAGGTCTTAAAAATAATTCTGTTGAGGTCAGGGCTGAATCCACCAATCACCTGCCTCCCATGGCCCCTATGGCCGCCCCCACTCCCAAGCCCAGAGGTGACAAGCTGGTTCAGTCCACCTGTTCTTAAAACATTTCCAAAGGCAACAAGCAAGGTGGCCCGCCCACTGAGGCACTGCCAGAAATGGCTTTAGTTTCAGAAAACAGCTCTTTAAAGAGCGGCCTGATGACACACAAAGGGAGCACAGATCCAGCTGGGACCTGCCGCCACCTCACCAGAGGTCCATGCCTTCCCCCATCAGCTCCCCTCCCCCAGCCTGGCAGTCCCTGCAGCCAGACGCTCGTGGACCCTGCACCTGGACACGCACTCACTTAATCAACATTACTGAGTACCTACTCTGTGCCAGGAACCAGGCTGGGAGCTGGAGACACAAGGGACAACCAAACCCTTCTGCCTCCTGCCTCACTGGCCTTAAAACCTGGCCGGCATCACTGGTCACATTGCAGGAAGGGCACGCTGGAATGATGACTTTAAAGGAGAGGCCAAGGGGGCTGTGAGAGCAGGGACAGTGGGTCAGGGAGGGCTTCCCTGAGGAAGTGTCCTTGGAGCAGAGATCTGAGGATAAGTAGGAGACCACCAGGAAGAGGCTGTAAGTGGAAAGCTCCAGGCATTGTGGGAAGGTCTGTTCACAGGTTCACACCACCCAATAGGGGGCCTCTCCCTGGGGTTCTCCGCCTGCAGAGGGAGGCCAAACCCCATGGTTCCTTAACTGGCATTCACAGCCCTTCCCAGCCTGGCCTCTTTCCCTGAGGCCCGCTCATCCCCTAGCCTCCCCAATGCGGTGCAGCACAAATCTTGCCTCATTAGCTCTGGGGCGAGAGGAGCTGCTCCCTCTGGGTTCCCAGGCCACTCTGCTTCTCCCCACCCCAGCACAGACTACCCTGCCCGCTCCTGGATCTTACAGGCTCCCTGCCCACACAGGCCACACTGAGCAGACTCTGTGAAGCGGGAGCCCCACACAGGGCCAGGAGTGTGTGCCAAGGAGAAGGAAGCACCTGGAGACACCGTCAAAAGGTTTAGGCTCAGCTCTGTGAGGACTGAGGCATTAGGGCGGGCTTCCCAAAGGGGTGGGTTGAGACTCTGAATAAATAAGGATTTGAAGAAGGGGTGGGGGAGGAGATCCAGGGCAGCAAAGCGAGAGGCTCAAGAAAGGCCCGAGGAGGTGGGCACTTGAAGACTGGGGCCTGCCTAGGCTCATGTCTAACTGTAGCCCCCGAGAAGTCTAGTTGGAGAGGGGGAAACTGAGGTGCACAGAGAGAAGCTGCTTCCAACTAGGCCATGTAGCCAGGCAACAGTGGAAGGCAGGATGGAGTCCAAGGGTGGCAGCAGCCCCCTCGTGCCTTTAAGCAGTCACTGTCCACCAGCACCCCCGTCCCCCAAGAAGAGCTAACGGACCAGAAATCAGGCAACTGCCACATCACGTAGCCAGAGCAGGAGACAAATTTAGGCGAGGAGGCCAGAGGCACCTGAACTGGTGCTCTAAGAAGATGTTCGCTGGCCTAAGAGATACATCCCGGCAAGGCACGTCCTGGGCGAGGCCCATAAGTGCCTCCCCAGATGTGCTTCTATGTCCCCCAAGGTGTCTGACCGGGCAGGGTTCCCGAAACATGGGTCAGCCCACCCAAGCCTGAGCCTTGAAGAAACCAGCCCCTTCCCCGTCCACTGAACTGTCCTGAGAGTCTGTTCTAGAAAACTTCTGGAGCCCTCCCTGGCCAGTCTCAGGCTCTCAGTCCTCTACGTTCGGGCCCTGAGGACCCATGCCATCCCAGCCCCTTCGGCTGAGGACATAGCAAAGACCAAGGGCTCCTACCTAGGAAGGCCCTTCTGGGGTCCTCAGTCTAGGTCCCAGCAGGTCCCAGAGTGGCTCTGGACACAGGGCCTGGCCACCCAGAGTGGGCAGGCCGCAGGCCCCACAGACCGCACTGTGGCTGACTGCTCTCCCCTGGGCCCACCGCTGCTATCGAGAAACGAAAAGACCCAGACCGACCTTGTGGGCTGCAGGCAAATGACTTCCCGCCTCAGCTTCCCTGCTGTGACCCCAGGGCTGAGGGTTCTGTAACCTCAGGGACAGCTGGAGGTGCAGGAAGCTCGGTGTCACCAGCCCTGCCCCATCACTGGGGGCCAGAGCCCTGGTCCCCACAGAAACCAGGGAAGCCTCACCCAAGATGTCCCAGCATGAAGCTCCTCAAGACCGCTGCTGAAGCAGAGAGGAGAGGTGAGGGAGGAAACTGAGCCTCAGATGGAGGGAGAGAGTGTGGTAAGGGAGAGGGGCAGAGGGGAGTCGGGTCACGCCCAGTGGGTGGGGCCTTGAATGTGGGGCAGATGGAAGTGCTGGGCACCACCCTCCATGTCTGGGAGCTCATGGACCAAGCCAAGGGGGCAGGGGTGGTGGTGCTCCAGTCCGTTCCTGGGGGCTGGGCAGAGGGGCTGCTCATGGGGAGCTGACTGTCCCGGTGGAGACCCCTAAGCTCAGCTCAGGCCAGGTTAGAGAAGCTACCATGGGCATATGCGAAGACTCTGCGGAGTGAGCAGACACCCTCCTCACACACACGCCACACCGCTCCAGCCAGAGCGTCTCCCGCCCGTCCAGGGAGCCTTTTCCCTGTGGCCTCTGGAGGGTGGTCACAGCAGACAGGGCCTTACAGAACCTCCACCTACGTGTGGTCATGCAGCTCACCTACCCTCCCAGTAGCTCTCTGAGAGGGTGTCAAGAACCCCTTTTAGGCAATACCAAGATTTGGAAGAAGTCACAGAAAGCAGCACTCCTGGCTTGACCATGAAAAAAAAACAAATGATCTCTAAAATCGTAACTTTTATTTAACCCATCAGAAAGCTGAGGTCAGGAGGCGCTAGGGAAACCCAATTCCAAAGGCAACATGCTCCTCTGAGAAGAGAGGGACTCCAGACGGTTTGCCTTCGGCAGAGACCGGAGGAAAGGGCGCTGCCAAGCTGCATGGGAGCAGAGAACAGCTACAGGTGGAAAAAGTCTGTGGCTGAGTGTGGGCCACATGACCATTTAGACTCTGGGGGTTCCAGACACAGGGTCCACCCTCACCGACAGCTCATCTCCACAGGTCCCCAGGACGCTCATGAGAAAGTATGAACCACAGCATGGGAACAGAAAAAGACCCGTCAGTGGCACACAGGCAGGACTCCCAGCTCACCCTTCAGCCTTTCGGGCGGAGAAGTGGGGAGAGACCAGCACTTGACTAAAAGGACAAAGAGGGGCAGGGGCGGAGCTCTCCCGGCTAACCTCCATCTTCTCATCCCCCCACCAGCCTCCCCTACCACAGGGGTCTCGCTGGGGTATTCGGGCAACCCCTGTCTCCTTTCTGGGCTCCTTCATTCCACCAGTCGTGTCCAATTCAAGCACACCTTCACCCAAAGGCCCACAGGGCGGTGTGAGTGAGTCTGCGCGGGAGACCAGGGGTACCAGGTCCGAGAGCACCAGGGCCCACAACCTCCTCTGTAGAAGGAATCGAGGGGCTGAGAGTGCACAGATTCACGGGGGTGGGGCTCAGAGTCCAGACCTGTGCCCGTGCCCTTCCTAAGGAACTGCAGTCTAAAGAGGGTTGGCAAGGTTCGTCCTATTCCTTCTGAAGATGGAATCCACTCTGGGAAGAGAGTGGGAGTGCGTTTCTTTTCTCTCTCCTCTAAGAATCTTTAGACAGTCGAATTATAGTTCAATATAAAAGCAAAGGTAAAGACATCAAGTTCGAAGTTATTTTCACCTTAATGAGCAACTGGGGAGGACAGAAGAATGCAGAAGGCAGGCTGAAGATTTGCTGGGTGGGGGCGGGGGGGGGCGACAGGGGCGGGGGCACAGAGTGGGAACAAAAGCCCCCAGGCTGAAACCTGCTCCTGGAGGGGAGAGGAGCATCACTGCGGGGAACTGGGAGCTGGGGATCGGGAAGAGCTCGTGCAGGCAGCTTAGAGCTCTCCCACCTTCATTACCAAGTGAGCCATCTGACAAGTATTTCTTGAGTACCTCTATGTGCCAGGCCCTGAGGGTCCTCAAATGAGTGAGATAGGGGCTTGGAAGAGAACACAAGTGGGCAGAGCCTGGTCCAGCAGGGCTCCTTGGGCAGACACTGGAATGCCAGGAGTAGAGGAAAAAGCAGAGCCATGGAATTTAACAGGCATTGGCCTGGATCCTGAATCTTCATCACAAGTTGTTGTCCCTGGGCAAATCCTCTAGTCTCTCTGAACCTCAGTAAGAATAATAGCAGCTGACTGTTATTAAACAGTTACTGTATACTTAGCATTGCTCTAGAACTTTACATGTATAAATTCACTTGATCAATACAACGTAACACTATGAGGCAGATACTATCAGAATCCCCCTTATCTTGAGACAGAGAGGTTCAGTGCCTTGCCCAAGATAACAAAGCTAGTAAGTGGCTCAGCCAGGATTCACAGTGGGGCGGCCTGGCTCCAGAGCCTGCACCCTAAACTGCTACACCATAGTCGAGCTGTCCCAAGCAGAGGCCCTCCGCATAGGTGTCCCACTATAATATAGAATCATGCCACCCCAACCTGTTTCTGCCCTCTGAACTATCTACTCTCTGGAGCCCATGTCAAACGCCCTCTCTGCAATATAAAACCTCTCCGGATTAAGGTTCAAAAAGACAAAGTGGCTTGTCCAAGGTCACTCAGCTGGTTGGGGGCAGAACGTGCCATATACCACATACCACTAACAGGGATAAATACGGGGTTACAATGTGCATGGAGGCCAATGAGGGATCACCTTATGGTTCCTGTGTCATTTGACAAGGATATAGAGCATCTGAGGCTGCAAGAACAGGAGATTATAAGAACTGGGAACAGGATCAATAAGTACTGGTCAACAAGCCCTGCCAAGGAACCTTCCGAAAGGAACATGGGTATGAATGAAGGACCTCCTCCACTTTGTTCCGTGGTCTCACATCCCTCCCCCAACCCTACTCTTTTCTCCACTGTTCAATTTCTGCCCAGCTCTTCTTTCAGATCCAGAACCAATACTGCCAGCTCCTTCAAGAAGTCAGCCCTGATGGCCCCAGCACCCGCTAGAATACCCTGCACCTACAGTCTGTCTGAGAACTGGCTGGGCACTAGAAGGCAGAACTGCCCCATACCGCATTGGTGAAGGGTAGTCATGTACATGATGCACGGGTATGGCGGGGAGGAGAGGAGCCCCACCTGGAGATTAACGTGGCACCCTATCCTGCAGGAGGCTCAGGCAAGAGTCTGGCACACTGGCTGGCAGCAAGGCTAACATGGTAGATGACACTATTCAGGAAGAAATAATCCTGAGGTCCATGTGCCCGGTGAACGGGGAAGGGGAGTGGATTCATCTTAGAAATGCTCAATGAATGTGACAGCATATTCATCTGCCTCCCACCCCTCTCCAGTTACTGGTGCTCTGGGACCACCCTACTCCCAGGCTCAGTCTCTTCCCCAGGCTTTCTTAAGATCAGGGAAGGTGGGTGCTAAAGGAGTCCAGAGATTAGCTGTTCCAGACCAAAACTCCCATTGCACAGATGAGAAAACTGAGGCCCAGCAAGAACAGAGACTTACCCAAGGTCACAGAAGGAGCCAACTGCAAATCCTGGACTAGAACCTGGACCTCCAGCCTCAGGCTGCACACTCTCCATGGACCCCTCCAAACCTTCCCTGCCTTCGAACTCCGCTGAGTCCTCAGAAAAGGGTTGCTGACCAACCCATTCCCAGGCCCAGGATTACCCCCCCAGAGCAGTGATGGATCCCTCCGTCCCCGTCCTGCACTCCTGAAAACATGGCCATGCCATGGCGAGCACCCTGGGCCCAGGGTCCCTTCTGATAGGACCGAGTGACTGAGGAGACATGACAAGTCAGAGTGGGAGCACGGACAGGACCCCCTGGGGTCTGCATTAGTGATCCAGTAAGACCCCTTCCTGGACACTCTTCCCAAGGACCAGACCCCCGGTTTCCTCCCACGGGTTCAATGCTACTACCCCCTGCGCAGGTTAATTACTCTCTGCCCGGTGACCTCTCCCTTCCTAGAAGAGCAGAGGTCAGGCTGGCTTTGCCTGCATCGAACACCCACCAATTCCCAGACCTGGCTTTCACCAAGCTGACAAGCGAGCACACTCACTCAGAACAGAACAAATTCATTAGTCACATTAATGAGATACCGACCTGCCTGTGAACAGAGCAGAGGGAGCCTTGGGGGAGGCGGATGGGAGAAGGGCCAGAGAACAAGCCTGCACACAACACAGGAGACAGGCGAGCCCCAGCGCTAGCAACTCCCCACAGCCGCCACCATGCCTGGAATGTCCCCATCAAAGGAAAACATCATTCCGTTGGGGTTCAGAGGCATTAAAGTCTCCAACAAAAGTGAAAATATCCCATAGTGAAACCTACCCTCAGTCATTACCCACCTGCACACGCCAGCAGAGAAGCTGGACGAGGGGGAGAAAGAAGGTGGGTACCACTGAGCACCTATGTGCCAGACACTGGCAGCAACACTGAGGCGTAGGGGTCAAGTGGCTAGCCACAAGTCACTCAGCTGATGGCAGGCAGAGGCAGGATTTGAACCCAGATACATCCAGACCCAGAGTCGAGCTCTCTCCTTCCATACACCCAGACAGGGTGCCTCCCTGAGCCTCACTCTGTCAGGACGAGTGGCTGGCTGCCACCATCAGTCCCGTAGGGCCCCAGGGCAGAGCTTGGCTGGACCCCAGGAAGTGAAAACCAGGACTTGGGAACCCTCCTCAGACCAGGCACTCTGAGCTTTTCTGATGAGGTAAGACTTTGCCCAGCCAGCTCAGGCAGTAGAGCATGAGACTCCTAATGAGGCGAGACTCTGAACACAATCCCACCCTCTGCGCACACACACAGCCACCTACTGAAATCAGATGACCCAAATTCTTATCATGTCCCTTAACCTCTCTGGGCCTCAGTGTCCCCATCTCAAATGGAGTACTACCTTCCTTGCAACGTCACTGCAGAAGTGATGAGATGGTCTGAAAGAAGCCCAGCAGAAACCAGCTGACGGGCAGCCTTCAGAGCAGTCCACTCTGCCTCTGGGTGCAGCCACCCAGCTTGACTTACTGCAGAGCCAACCCTCTGGGAGGTCCCAAAGCCCTAAGGTGGCTACCACCAGAGGGCTCAGGCACAGCGAGGAGAACCAGGAGAGCACGGGAGAAGTACTGGGGGAGAAAGGCCAGGTCCCTGCTCTAGGACAAGGTGATGGCCCCGTGCGGGTCCTGGAAGGAAGTCGGGGCCCAGCATCACCTGCCTGTCCACTCCACGGCTACTCTAAGGCCCCTGCCTTTAACCTGACCATAGAAGCACTGCCAGAAAAAGCAAGATGCCGCCCCTGGCTGGGGCCCAGTGAGCACCCCTGCACAACTGGAGTTCTTCAGTGCTGTCACTCAGTGTCCCACACTCTGGCCTCACTGCCTAGAAGAAAAAACGGAGCAGAGCCCGGAGTAGGGGTCTCTGACTCCTGAACTTGCTTCTCTGAAGGCATCACTTAAGATGTACCTATGCGGGCCAGGTCTGGGGTCTCTCTTCAGGAATGTCTCCCCTTCCACAGCTGCTGCCCAGGGAGGCTGCTCCAAGAGGTCCTGCTACAAGACCATCCTCAACCCACCCCATAACCCCAGGCCCCAAGCAAGGGGTCATCTGAAAAAGGGGCAGGACCCCAGCCATTTATTCACCAGTTCGTAAGTTATTCACCTCCTTTCTGCCAATGAGTGGAGGGCTGTCTGGGAGCGTCCAGAAGTGGCTACCTCCTGGGCTTGGCGGGGGAGTAAGGAGGGTCCAGGAACATGCATTTAGTAAGCACGAGCTACGGACAGGCCCACTCTCTCTAATCCTCCCAGTAACCCCGGGGAGAGTTTTAGTATGCCCACTTTGCAGATGGAGAAAGTGAGCCTCTCTGAGATTAAGGCACGGGCTTGACTTGGATTGGAACCTGTGTCTGCCTGACTCTAAAGCTCGGCTCTCTCCACTGCCTCCTATTCCCCAACCCCAGGTACGGAGGAAACACCAGCCAACGGACTGCCCCGGAGACTGCCATTTCTCAGAGCCCTCTGGGACAGCCTTGCCAGTGACCCCTTCTCACTGCCCGCCCTCAAGGTCAATCGCTGGCCTAGGCTGATCCCAGGGAGGGGGGATGCCTTTTGCCTTCCTGTGGGCTGTCTCCATCTCCTCTTTCACTCCACTTTCACCAGCAAATGAGTAAGAAGAATAGAATTACAGTTTAGCTACACAAGACACAGAATTAGCAGAATTAAATAAAAATAGCTATTAAAAGTGCCTTATAATTAAATTCATTTTCCAGTTATTTGTTTTACACACACGTACCCACCCACACATGTGCACACACACAAACTTCTATCCTCAGCTCAACACAGAGTGGGTGTCAGGGCCCCAGCTGCTAAGCAGCCTCCTCCCTGCTGTTGCTTCTTCAGAGTTCCGGTGCCTGTCTCCCTCCCGCCTCTCTCCCCTTTGCCTGGCCCTGCTTCTGGTCCATCCACCCAGCCCTTCCCAGAAGAACAGAAACCATTGCTACTGTTGTTCTCATGCACTGAGTCTACCACGAGCAAGACACTTGACACCGTCACCTCCTTTATTCCACACAGAGATATTTTTTTTTCATTCAATAAATATCTGTTGAGTGCCAAGTACTTAAAATGCATGGTCTCATTTAATCCACACAATGACACTTACCCTCCATTAAACAAGTATTAGTTGAACACCCACTACATGCCAGGGACCAATAAATGCTAGCTATGCTTCGGTCGACGTGTCCAAAGCCTCTCCCCTTGCGGAGCCCACCCCACAGAAGAGAGCGCAGAGCCAGAAACCGGGCCAGGCAACAGAAAAGATGCAGACGCCATGTGCCAGGCCAGGAGAAGCTCAGGTGGGACGGGGACTCCTGCGGGGGGTGCGTTAGGGAGGTTCTTCCCACTGTGACCTCCTCAAGGGCCCAAATGGGTCCCACCACCCCTCTCTATGGGCAGAGGAAGAGGCGCAGAGTGGACACATCATCCGCGCTGGTCAGCCTACCCTGACCTGAGCTGACGTGAGCCCAGGCTCTGCTGCTCTTCATGCTGTGCCCGCAAGAGGCCCCTTCTCCCCCTCAGGCCTCAACTTCCTCCTCTGTGAAACGGGAGTGTCTATCTACATAAAGTACAGGAGTGAATACATGTAGAGAGCTTTGAACTGTACCTGGCACACAGTAAGTGTCTGGTAAGGATTTGCTGCTTTATGGTTACCATTGTTACTATGACCACTGCTATTGCCATTATCCACCTCACCTATGGAGTCAACAGTCATGGATACGAGAGAACGTAGAAGAAGCCTTGTAGAAATGGGAAGGATTATAAGACCTGTAATAATGGGGTGGGGGTGCCCTAGGAGGAGCACAATGAAAGTCTATGGGGTCGCATAGGGAAGGAATGCCTCCAGCTGGTCCCAGGAGGGCTTCCTGGAGGAGGTGGCAGTGCTTCAGGCCTCTCCACCCCAGCTCCCTCTCCTCTGCTCAGTTGGCCTTATCATCAGCCCCTTCCCACAGGGTCTTGGGGAGACCCTAGCCCCAGAACCTGGACTATAAAGGAAGGAGGCTCAAAAGCTTTAGCCTTGGACTCCAGCCGTTCAACTGCCGTCTGAACTTTGGGAGAGGTGGGAGAAGACGACTCCTTCCTTCTAAGGGGTCAGAATGCCAAGAGGCGGGGCACGCGTACCCAAGATGAATAAGGTGTGAGACAACCGCAGGGTAAGGGCATCGCCCCCGGTGGTGAACGGTGAGGGCATAAACGTTTCCTAAGTCCCAGCTGGGCATGAAGCATCCTTCTCCATCATGTCAATCAAGCCAGAAAGCTGCCCTCTCACACACCAGGTATGACCATGGCCCCATTCTTCAGAGGGGTGAAACCAAGAGAGGTCAGCAGCAACTCGTGCAAGGTCATGAGACCTGCAAGTGGCATAGCTGGGGACAGAACTCGGATCTATATAATCCACGGCTTTTCCTTGCTCCACACTGCTCCTAAACCGGGGAGGCCCTACTCAGGACACAGAGCCAGGGACACAGCGTTCCTAGAAAGCTTCTTCTGTGGGCCCTGCCTTCCCTGCCCCTCTCATCCTCCCACTGTGGCCCTCAAGGGGGGCTGCCCACCCCCACTGGCTCCCCAAAAGCCCCAACATTCAGCCAAACCCAGGAACCCATCAGGAAAGACTTTTTGTCCTCAAGGTAGGCAGCTGAGCTAATTAGCAAAGACTCTAGCTTTTCCTCAGCAAGGAAATTACTTCATTATCCAAAGCCAAACACAGCCCCACGGTATCCGGCAAGCCAGCCTAGGCAGCTGCCAAGAGCAGTGCAGATCGATGGGCAGCGAGAGGCTTGCTCTGGCCCAGCCTCCCCACAGGTCTTTGGGGCTCTGGCCCATCTTTCTGACAAATGCTAGGGAAGAGAAAGGAGCTGTGTTAGATGGGAAAAAATCACAGGCTGAGCAATATGGCACAAAGGACCCAGAGACAACCCACGCCTATTGTCACTTCCAAATGAAATCGGCCAACCCCAGGTAAAGGAGGGAGGGCAGGAGAGGTGAGGGGTGGGATTCTGGTAGCAGGCCAGGCTGCAGCACTGGAGAGCTGAGTGGAAATCCCATTGTTTCCATGGCGATGGACAGCCCTCCCCTGTGCCCAAAGGGCAGAGACCAGCCCCTCGGCAGGGGCACTGCCTACCTTCCCAGACTCATCACTGCCGGCTGCCCTAAGCCCATTGGACGGTCTTCTCACCACCCGCCCCTCCTCCCCACACATACACAGGTGGCCTCATGGCAGCCTCTTCTTCACTGACCATGTGGTTTCCCCCTCCTGTCACCTCTCCAGGCTTTGTGCCACCTCTTTTGAGGGGTCTTCCAGACTGTTCCATCCTGAAGGGAACTGCTCTGCCTCGTGTCTCCAGAGTGCTTCTTGTAGGCTCCACCCAATCAAGCGCATGGTTCTGTAGTGACTGCCATGCCTAGCTCTTGTCGTGGTTGTGGTTGTTAATCTGTGGGTCCTGTTGTGGGAAGAACAGATATCTGGCTGCCTCCGTCACTGAGTCTGGTACAGAAATAGACACACAGGAGTGCTTCGTAAGTGTTGACTGAGCACTAAGAAGCCCTTAAGTCTCCGTGTGCTGCAGTGGGGAATACTCTGGCCCAAGGAGACGCCAGGAGGCTCTAAAGCTAAGCTTGTGTGTGCTCTTGAATAAGTCATTGGAACTCTCTTGGCATCAGTGTCCACATCTGACGATGTAGGGTTTTATTCAGAATAACCTCTGAGGCTATATGTTCAGCTGGGAGGAGACAGCGACCCTGGCTAAGCCAGGTGCTGTTTATGGTGCTGAATCTGGGGGTGGCCTTCTCTGAGGCTGGTGGGCCCAAAAGATGAACAAAGCCGTGGAGACAGAGGACTGGAGGCTGGGGGAGGGAAAGAAGGTACAGCTGAGAGAGACAGTTTTTTTTTGAATTGCTGATTCTGGGCACTGCCAGGGGCTGTCGGCACGGGGGCATGTGCTCAGGCTGGTGGAAAATGTTCATCCTCAGCCTCTGGGGAACCAACAGTCTGGCAGAGGACCCAGCGCTACCTTGAGAACATGGTCTGACAGAGGTGCAGTCTGGAAGCACACACACGCCAAGTGTGCACACCCAAGCACACACATCACAGTGTTTATGTAAACAGCGATGGCCAAGCCTCACCAGTGTCACGTTCCCCAGCCCAGAATGCCTCCCTGGCATGGCCACATTCGATCCACCCCACACGTGAGGAGGCACAGGTTCCCCTGACGGACCCGTTTAAAAAAGGAGGAAAGTAAGACTTGGTTCTTTGATTCTTCTCACTTCCAGAGTGTGAGATGCTAGTGCCAGATCCCCAACTTCCCCAAACTGTGCCAGGTGCCTGTCTTCATAAGAGATGAAACAAAGAAGGCATTTGCCACGGAAGAGCAGGCAACAGGCCCAGAGCTGAGAGAGAAAGTGGGAGCAGGGATGGGGGAAGGGAGGGAGAGAGAGAAAGGGAGACAAAGGGAGGAAAGAGATAGGGAGGAAGGGAAAGAAGAATGGGATGGAGGGAGAGAAGGAAGATAGATTTCACTGCTATTGAGGAGCAGATCTTAGCAGGGCCCTGCGCTGACCCTGCCACCATCCACTTCTGAATAACTTCTTCAGCAGAAAACTGAAATTATGGATAATAAATGATCACTCTGATTTGCATGCATCGAGCACCTCTCAGCCTGAGATCTCCATGTGCTTTGCCAACATTAATTAATCAGGCACGCCCACCTCCCCAGGACAGGGCTATGCAACGCCCTGCCCAGTGTAGCGGAGCTGGCTCCAGAGGACTCAAAGGGTGGCAGTCCCAGATGGGCTCCTGTTGGGAATCCTGGGGGAGAAGCTCTGACGAGGAAAGGCCTGCACAGAGGCACCTCTGGCTCCAGACCCTGCCTGATGCTGCCCCCTCAGAAGTCAGGACCTCCCTCTCTGTGCCCCTGTTAGAGGGCCAGCCTGAGAGTAGTCAGGTTCACAGAGACGGCCCAGCCCCAATGCCTCCCTCAGTCATTGGGAACCTTGGGAAACTCACAAGCTTACATGAAACAGTGTATTCACCTGTAAAAAGGGGCCTGTGATCTCCAGCTCTCAAGGTGGCTGTGAAGTTCAAGGCAGGCAGTATGAGTGGGAAGCAGTCAGACCTGGCCAGGGCTGAGCACAAGAAGGGTGTCATTTCTCGCTCTGCCAGCCAGGCCTGTGGGAGAGGGAACCAGAGGACACAGATATATATACCAGATTTCCCTCTGGGCCAGGACCCCAATAAGACCATTCTTGGATGCTCAGAAGCATGGAGATGCCCCTCCTCCAAAGGTCTCTCAGTCCTGCTCTTATTACCCACCCTAGGACTAGTCCCATATGCCTGGGGCCAGAGACCTGAGGGACAGGACAGGGAAGGAAGGGTTTCTGGAAAACCAGGCTCAGCATCAGGGCTAAGAGAGAACTCTGGAGTCAGCAGGCTCCTGCTCCAAAGCAAGGCACTTCCCAAACTCACAGCGAGTGACCAAATCTAAACTAACCTCCTCCAGATCTTCGCAATACACACGGGAAAACTGAGGCACAGGGTGTCTGGGGAAACAGGCTTTGAAGTCCGACCTGGAACCCAATCCCAGTACCACCCTTTATTTGTGCTGTCACCCTGAGGAAGTCACTCCCTGGCTGAGCCTTATAGCCTTATTTGGAAAGTGAACGAGTAATCCCCTGGCTAATGGGGAGCAGTAATACCCTGAGCTAACTAACAGTGCTGCCTACACTGCAGGCGCTTGACAAATGAAGCTGTTATCAGTAACTATGCTGTAGTGACACTTTCCATTTAACACCTTCCCTGAGGTCACACAGAAAACTCTATAATTGGACCCCTGATTTCACGTCACAAATATTTACTGAGCATCTACTACGTACCAGACATACTGCTGCCCACCTCTCTGGCTCCTCTCCTTTGTAAGTACCTTGTGCCCAGCTGGCTGGCTTCCTCCCCATCTCCTCCCCCTGTCCCCTGCCCATGCCAAGTATTGCCCTTGTTTCCTCCACCTAGAATGCCCTCCCTCCTCCTCCCTGCTAAGCTAAATACCAATCTGCTAAGGCCTGTCTCTTTCAGGAAGCCTTCTCTGATTGTCCCAATGTGTTTTAATAATTTACTGCTCCCAAGTTCCTTATCCTGTCTAGCAGGATAAGGACTAGGGGGTCCTCCAGAGTGAGGACCAGGTCTCCTCCTTATTCTCTCTTCACAGTGAAGCCAAGCAAAGGCTGGTAGGAGGGTTCTGGGCAAGTCCCAGCCCAAGTTAGGGAGGCAGAGCCTCGACTACAAAGAGTATGCAAATCCATGTCCAAGCAAAAGGGCCAGGGTAAGGCCCAAGGCTAGACCCTGCCCAATCGAGCTCACTTTCTTCCCTGAAAGGTTCTGATCTCTGCATAACGATCTCCTTACAGAGATGACATTGCCCATACACATGCAGCATTATGGAGCCCAGTCTCACTGGGGCCCATGAGAAACACGGGGCCCACTGGCTCAGAAGCTTTGATACCGAAACTCACAGAAACAGTCACACACACCCACTGCACTAGCACACGACACAGTCACGTATGCATTCTGGCATACATAATCGCATGACACTCACAGTGACACACACGCAGTGACATAATGCATACTCTGACAGATAACGACAACCACTCGCCAACACACAAACACCAGGCAGGGAAGGCTAAGCCGAGGCGGTGGCCCAGGGTCAGCCTCCTGGTTGGTCGGGCAGTGAACACGTGGCCATTTCCCTCTATCTGGGCTTTCCTCTATACCTTCTACATCTTTCCCCCACATTCTTAAGAACACGTATGTCAAAACACTAACTTAAAAGACAGCTGCAAAAGTGCCACTTTAAAGGAATGACCCTGTACTCCCCTATTTCCACCTACAGTTTTCCCTATAGGGAGAGCACTGGATACTTCCAAATGTGTGCATGCACAGCCAGCACTCCACTGCCCACACATACTCATCATGCACACACACCCGGCCCTCAGGGCTACCATGGCGGTCAGCCATGGGGAATGGCCCCCACCTCTGCTGTCTTCCCACCCATACGAGAGCCCCTATGGCCTAGAGACGTGGGGTGGGAACCCAAGCCTTGGGAGGAGTCCCACCATCCTGGGGCAAGGTTAGGTGCTCAGAGCCCTGCGGCTTCCCTCCTTGGCCAAGCCACCCCCCATCTTCCTCCCCTAAGGTGTCAGGGTCCCTCCTCCAAGAGGTCTCCCTGGTTCCCAGGAATCATCTTGGTTGGATGTCTGAGACCACGTCCTTGAGAAGGGTCTTCTCGGGCAGCCCTTCTAGGAACCCTGACTCTGGTCTGACAAATCAGGAGGTTCAAGGTCCCAAAACAAGAATGGTTGTGAACCACTCCTGAGGGATGGTGGGGATCCTTTCCAGGCTTGGGCACCCATCCCACTCCCCCAGGCTGGGCTGGTCAGGCAATGACAATGCATGGGGGTTGACTGCAGCAGAGCGGGGTTCAGTGAGCAAGATGGAAACTGAGGTGACGTGAGAGTACCACAGAGGCGGAGGCTGGGCCCCCACAGGCCTTACGGGGCTCGCTTCCCATCTCTGCGCCTCAGGGTCCTCGTCAGGCATGGGGACACTGTGAAGACCACATCAAGGCGCTTTTTTTATATTTGATATAACACCACCAAATCGGTGTTTGTTAGAGTCTCGTGGTGTTTTCCTGCAGGACGTCTTCAGGGAGTCTTCTATTCCCCCAAGGACAGTGAGCCACAGAGATGTCACTTCAGGTCCCCAGAGGAGAGGACAGAGAGTGTAGAGACAGTAAAGAGAGGCAGCGAGGGGTGGTAGGTTGCCCTAAGAGACAGACAGAAGAATGACTAGGAGAAGAAAGGCAGCCATGGGCCTCCTATGAGCAAGGGCCGGCTGGAATTGCCCAGAACCTGGGCTCAGCTCCCCGCCCTGGCTCAGGCCCCAGGGCACTGGGCCCCTAGTCAGGAGCCCAACTTCCAGCTCGACAGCCAATAATCACCAGCTCCTTAATCACCACGGACCACCTCTCCTTCCCCGGCTGTGTCAGCCCATAATAATAAGAGAACATTCATTTATTCGCCAGCTTCCCACTCAGGAAAAGATAGATGACGCTGTAGGAATATATTTATCCTGACACTCAGCTTTCCTCAGAGTGAGCCTAATTTAAACATCTAAGTCAATGGCTCACTCCTCCCCTTGACTCTCAATTTTTTTTTTTAATGGCAAGAAGGTGAAGGATGGAAGGGAAGTTGAAAATGTATAGGCTGCTTGGTTTGAGGGTCAGAGGCAATAGACAGGAAAAGGGATCCTGGCTCGGTTTCCTTCCGGCCTCTCACCCACCATTCATCCTGGCCTTGGCTGTGAAACAAAATCAGTGCCTCAAGTGGGTGCAGAAGGAAGGACCAGGAGGCAGAGTCCTGCTTTGCAACCGGCCGCACCCATGGCAAGCCCCTCGCATCTCTGGCCTCCACTCTGTTGTCTGCAGAACAGAGGTTTGAGCGCACTAGACACTGCCCAAGTCCCTACCAGCTCCCAGATCCGGGTTCCCTTGTCCTCTTCCGGGTATCCCCTCACCTCTGTGCTCTATCCATGTGTTCTGGGGAGACAGAGGAGAAGCAGAGCTGGGCCCTGCTGCAGAGACCCCCCCAGGAACAGCCAAGGCAGCCACCTGAGAGGGAGAGACAGCTATACCTAGGGGAGTTCAGAGCAGGCTGGGCAGTCAGAGTGTGCTTCACAGAGGAGGCAAGGTCTAAGCTCGGGCCAGGGAGCAGCCAAACCTTGAGCTCTTTAAAAGCACAGCCTCTGGCACTGGATATCTGGACTCAGATGCCTGCTTTTCCGCTTACTCTGTGGCCTTGGCAGGTTGCTTATCCTCTCTGTGCCTCAGTTTCCTCATCTGAAAAATGGTGATGTGAGTAGCTACCCTATCATAGGGCTCTTGGGAGGAAGATCCCTCTTTGCTACAGGCTGAGATCAAACTATCCTAGCCTCCACCAGTAAGAAATAAAATCCTCTGAAGTCCTGAAAAGTACATGGCACAGGGCAAGCAACTAAGCAGTAGGCACTCCAGGATGAGCATGTGATCTGTGTGAACAAAACACCCACATACATGCACACACTCACACACGCTGCCGTTCCCACAGCTCCCCTCCCTTCACGGGCCTCTGACCTAGGGTTGCAAGCCCCCAGCTGTCGCGAGCACCCTTGGGCCTGAGAGTAAGGTTGAGGAAAGGTATAGAATGCAAGGGCCCTGCCCAGATCGAAGACTGCAAGGCAGCGGGGAGGATGGACAGCCCTGTTTCCTCACCTGAAAAAATGGAGACCATCACCCCAACCTCACATGGTAGCTGTAAATATTAAACGAGGCTGTGTACGGAAACGCCAAGCCCAGTGCCTGGCACATAGTAGGTGCTCAACAAGCATCCCTCGATGTCTCTCCCCTAATTTCAGAGGTGTAGGGAAGCTGGGATAAGCTTCTATCTCACACCCAGCTAGAACTGGAGACCCCACCAGAGAACTTGGAACTGGCCACTGGGGACAAAGGTGCCAGCTTACGTGGAGGCGCCTGCATCCCTAACACTTGGCACGCCACAGACAGCAACTGCCAGGTCTCAGAGGCCCCCTCACACCCCAAGCAAGCCTGGGTGACAGTTCTAAGGAAGCAGTTTTTTTTCCTCCTCAAAAGGGAGCTTGGTGGTGACTCACACCTGTTTCCCGGTAGCAGCCTGCTTCGGCATTGTCACTCAAGCACATTGGTTCCCTCCACTGTGGGGGCAGATGGCGCCGCTGGGGCTGGGGGCGGAGAACAGTGAACAGACCAGTCTGGATATGGAGAGGATCAAGGGAGGAAGTGAGCCAGCCACAGAGGGTGTCCTGGGCCCACCCAGGGACCCCAGCCCCCACTGGGCCTCTTTGCCTATCTGTTAAAGCAGGGATTGGACCATGGCCAGGGGTTGCAAATTAGGCAACAGAATGCTTTGTTTCGTGTGCTAGATGGTTTTTAAAAGATAAAAATCAGTTGCCAACTTTTAGAAATCACATAGAAATCTGGATTTTCAGCTTCTTTGGAAGAATCTGCCCTGGCCACACAGAGCCTGCATTTCCACGTGATAATGAGCAGCTGGGGCTGATGGTAGCCTTCCAGTTCCCCACAGTTCCCACCCCGCCTGCTTCACACCTTTCCATTCCCCAGGGCACTTATCTGAGTGTAAGACCCCTGAGCCTCCAGCGCTCAGGGTCTCAAATCTGTAAATCTATATCCAGCCCCTCGTTCCTGCCTTGGGCTGGTGAAAACGGAGCACAGGAGGAAAGGGGGAGTGGGGATGGGTGGGTAACAGGACTCACAGCTCAGTCCAAAACAAGAATACAATCCAGAAACATAGAAACCACAGAATATATCGTAAAGGCTTTATTTTAGTGTTGTTGTTACTAACAAGTATCCTTTTTTAGTTCACACCATTCTATTAAACCGAACATCTGCTCCAGGGCATGGGGTGGGACAGTGCTGGGATCCACCACCTAACTGTGAAGGATGAGGCCACAGCAGCCCACCCCAAACGCAAATGATCAGAGGCTGCCTGGGCAGTCTTGCTGATGCTGCGCGAGCCAGGATGGACATTCTCCGTTATCATATTTGAGGACGTAATAACCAGTTTAACAGGTTGAGTTGTAATTGTGTAAACAGATGTAATGAGCAAAAAGCTTTTATCTGTTATGATGGTGCTCTTTCCACAATGTCTAGACTATAGAAATACCATTTTTTCTGGCTCAAGTCAGGTACAGGACGTTCCATGTAAATAATCTCCCACCATAAATATGTGCTGGAAGGAGAGGTTCCAACAGGAGTTCTCAGAAGGAAGGGCCACCAGGGCTGGGGGGGCCCAGGCAGTTTCCTGGCCTCAGAAGCATGGAGCCAAGTCCCCTCACGAGCTGCCTGTGGCCCCTATGCCCAAGAACTGCCCCCAGGGGACTAGCATCAGAAGAAATGACCCAAAGGAGTTCACTGAGGGCCTGTTACATGCCCAGCCCGTAGGGCTTCCAGGCCTGGCATGTGGCCTCATTAAGCCTCAGTTTTCCCATCTATAAAGTGGACGTGAGTGATGGCGTAAGGCCTAGCTGTGTAGTATTCAGGGAGCAGGCCTCTAATTCCATTTATCTTGTTCTCCCAAGAAAAGGCCCACAGGCCACCTGAGACCCCATTCTAGCCTATGCTACTAATTTCTGGCCCAGGCCAGACCCTGACCCTCTTTGGCCTCATGTCCCTGATCTGTAAAATGGGGCTTTACACCCTCTTCTGTCTTTTGAGCCCTAGAACTTGATCCAGCCCTGAAGTCACCTGGGCAGGCTTGGCTGTGGCCAGAACATTCAGAAGTTTCCTGGTACCTAGGAGTGGACGAGGAAAAGGAGAGGGCTGAGGTGGCACTGGGTGGCCCTTGCTGAGCAAAGGCAGATCAGGCTGAGGGGTGGGTAGAGGGCAGTGACATGAGGACGGTAAGTACAGGCCAGTCTTTTAGGACCCTACCTGTGTTGGTCAAGTCTGGATGCAATGTGAGGCCATGGCACGCACCAAGCACATCTTACGCTCAAGACCCAAGGGCAAGGGCAAGATACCACCTTATAGCTTCAGAGGAGCGGGCCTTAGGTAAGCTTCCTCCAGGAAGCCTACCCTGACCACTTCCCTCTCTGGGTCAGGACCCCACTCCCCATAAGCCTACAGCAGTATTCTGACCAGGCCTTCAGGACAGATGGAGTGAAGTAGGTCCTGAGAAAAGCCGGCCCTGCCCAAGGTCCTCTGCACAGGGCCTCCCCGCTTCCTATGCTTCGCGGCCAGGAGGTTCGAACTGGAGGCTGGGAAAACAAGACTAGAGAGGGAGACCTCCCCTGTAACATCTAGTCACAATGCTACCTGCCCATGGCGCCAGGAGCTCCCCCAGAAACAGCCTGAGTCTCACTGTTCTGTCACCCCAGCACCAGCTTCAGGATTCTGCCAGGTACACAGTAGGTGCTTAACAGATGTCTTTGAAAATAAATGGAGGACTAAAAGTGAGGGGGCATGGAAGAAATCTCAGAAACAGAGGTGCCCACCCACCCTCCCCCAGCCAGGCAGGCGGCCCCACCCACCCTGTCCTTGACTGGTTGGCAAAAGCTGCAGAATTAAGCACAAGTTATAATTAAGACGGGATGTTTGAAGAGAAACATAATCTCCGTTTCCGTGGGATCTGCGGCACAACAGTAATTAACGTCTCATTAACATTCGCCTAATTAAGCAGTTTATGAAAGTGTATGGATTTGCATACAGCCATACCAGCCTCACTCAGGCAGTAAATTAACCCCTCAGGCCTAGCAAGCCGGGAGGTCGAGGGCTGGGTGAGGTGTGAGGAGGGGGCAGGGCAGAGTGCCAAGGGTCAGCAGAGGCTGGAGAAGCTGGAGAAGCCTCACCCTGCCACACCCAGCACATCCTCCAGCCCCACCTACTTGCCCCCTCTCCAGCCTGAGATTGGACAGTTCATTCTTCCCCTCTCCCCTCTGCCCACTCGCTGAGCCGTAGTCACGTAGTCACGGTTTCTCAAAAACTACCTCTGACAAAAAGCAAAGGTCGGCACCCCTCCACCCTAGGCTTTTCCCGTCTCCCACTGACCAGCCCTGAGTGTCTACCTGCACTGTCCACTCCTCCACCTGCTCCTAAGTGCTCAAGCCTCCTCCCCCACAGGGAATGGACCTTCCATCTGAGGAAATCTGTTCAGCTTTCAGGAGCTTTTACCT
This sequence comes from Macroglossus sobrinus, assembly GCA_004027375.1. NCBI lineage: Eukaryota > Metazoa > Chordata > Mammalia > Chiroptera > Pteropodidae > Macroglossus > Macroglossus sobrinus. The sequence goes on along the minus strand of PVKZ01000784.1, from coordinate 554,726 downwards.
ACATCATCTCATTCTGCCTGCCCAGCTCCCAGAGGGCAGGGTTAGCAACATTCCCCTCCTGCCCTGAAAGAGAGGCTTGGGGAAGTCCAGACCCTGCAGGAGATCCCGGAGCTGGTCAGCAGCAGAAGCCCCGCTCTGTGACCCAGAAGCCCCTCCCACTTCTCAGGCAGTGAGCTTCTGGAGACACAAACACCCTGCTGCTAGCAACAACACGTGTGGCCCCTACCATGGGGAAAGGTGGCTGCCCCTTCTCACTTCCCCTGGACTCTAATTAACCACCTCCCAGGGGCCTCCTCAACTCCCAATCCAGAGGCCACTGTGGGAGCTGAGCTGGAATCAGTCACCTGTGATGGGCCAAGGCGGGAGGCCTCCATTCCCCAAGGGAGAAGCAAGAAAGGGGACTCCTACTGTGGTGTCCAAGATCAAGAACATTTCCCTCTAAAGCACTTGGAAGCCTTGAGCACTGTCCGCATTAATTGCCTGACGCCTTGATCCCTGCTCCCACGTGCAGGCAAGCCCACCATCTGTGTACTTGGGATGCCTGTCAACTCTCTGCCCATTCCGAGGGCAAATCAGGATGACTTTTCTCAGTGACAATAGATTAGATAGATAGATCCATCCGGAGCGTTAAAAATGCTCATTCCCTACAAGCTATAAAAAAAAACATTAGTCGTAAAGGTGAGAATTTGACTTTGCTACAATTTAAGTCATCTGTGCAACAAAAGACATCACGAAGGGAAAAGAGAAGCCATAGACAAACCAGAAAAATATACCTGCAGTATATACGGATGACAAAAAGAATTGTTTCAAGCCTATATAAAGAATTCTGCCAATCGATAAGAAAAAGACAAATCACCCATTTTTTGTAAAAGGCAAATAATAAGAACAGGCAACTGGCAAATGAGAAAACCTGAAGAGCCACAAATACATGACAAGACTTGGCTCAGAGCAGCAGAGTTCCTGGAAATGCCAAGTAAAACTTTGACACACAACTCTGTGCCCATTAAGGTAGTAGACATCTACAAAGTTACTGTGCCAAGGGTTGTCGGGGCTGTGGGGCAACATGGCCTCTCCTACATTGCTGGTGGAAGTGGAACTTGCCACAGCATTTTAGGAAACAATTTGGCCTGTAAAGCTGAAGATGCGTGTACCCTACCACAGCGATCCCCACCCATTCTGGGCCCAGGAACAGGTGCTCCTATGAGAATCTAATGCTTCATGATCTGAGGTGGAGCTGAGGCGGTGAGGCTAGTGCTGGGGAGCGGCTGCGAATACAGATGAAGCCTCGCTCTCTGCCCACCACTCACCTCCAGCTGTGCGGCCCAGTTCCTAACAGGCCACAGACTGGTACCAGTCTGCGGCCCAAGGGTCAGGGACTCCTGCCCTACCACCACAATTCCACACCAAAAGAACTCCCCGCTCCCACCACCACCCACAAGGATGGACAATGCTGGCAGCAGTCTTGTTGGTAAGCACGAAAGGGGAAACACTGCAAGTGTGCACCAGCAGGAGAATGGATCCACTGCAGGATGGACAAATTAACTGCAGCAGGCTGAACACGTGCATTTACCTTCACTCTTCCAAAACCCCATTATAACAACAAAGGACATTTTTTTTTGTTCATAAATCCTCAAGGACCAAGAATGGAGGAAAAGGAAACAGCAACATTATTTGGAAAGTTGGAAAGCAGGCGAGTGAGTGGTAATTGACTTGGCAGAGCTGAAAAAGCAGAGTCCCAAGTCTGCTCCTGCTACCTGGCATAACCCACCAAAGGCTCAGTACCTGGTAGCACTAGGCAACCCTGGACATAGGAATGACAAACTGGTTGGAAGTCTGCATGAGAAGCAGGTAGACGCCAAGGAGCTTCCATCCCCAGCTCTGCCCAGAGAAGACTCCAGTTTTGTGGGGTTTTCCTCTGGGGAGGCTCAAGCTGCCTGGGAGACACCAGGCCAGAGGGAGGGTGGGGACCACACTGAAAACTGAAGGGTAGGTAAAAGTTTGTACGCTGCATCTGAGGTCTCATCACCGGCCTTCCAGTCAGCTCCGGGAGGCTCTGCCATCAGGGCTCCCCGGTGAACCAGACTAAGCAGATCAGCCGCAGGGAAGCCACAGCCGAGGAGCTGAAGAGAGTGGTCACAGAGGGTATCCGGGAATGGAGGTGAGCCTCTAAACAACCAGGAACTGAGCAGGTCAGAAGGTTCAGGAAAAGATTTCTTCCAGATGAAAATGATACAAGACTTTACGTGTTTATCTATGTCTAGAGGAGATTTACTCAGCTGAGGAAGAGTTGGGAATCGAATTGGTGATAAGCATTTAAAAATAAAAAACTAAGGCCCCCCCACCCGCTTCCCCACACTTGAAAAAGACAATTACCAACTTCAGGGGAAGCAGAGCAGTCAAGAAAAGGAATCAGAGTATGCTACCTGGCTCAGCTGGAAGGTTCTGCCAACTAAACATGTGGTGAAGGGACTGTAAGGAGGGAAGGGGATGTTGGAGCTAACTCCTCAGCTTCTAGAGTAAAAGTCACTAGGGAATGCCTGAAACAGGAAAATCAAGCAGCAGCCATATAAGCCAGTTATCTAGAAGTCGGAAATAAACAATTCATAGAAAGAGTTGAAAGTTTTCTCCAGAGGGGTGGCAAATGGCCCAGGGAAAAACAGAGGGTGGTAGGGTTTGTAACAAAGCAATACCAGTGCCCACCAGCCCTGCCCCAGTGTAGCCACCTTTGCCCTAAACACCCCCTCCCCTGCCCTGCCGGATTTCAACAACTGAGCCTTCTCCCCTCCCTAAAAGAGGCAGAAGCAGACCCCCTTCCACAGACAGGGAGGCATTCCGCTGCCTCTTCCTCCTCCTCTGCTCCCTGGTCTGGGGCTTCCTGAGGGCAGGGGTCTGCCCAAGCCAGCAGCCCACTGAGTTTTCTTTCATTCAACACATAGTTACTGAGCGCCTCTCTGTCCTGGGCACTGGGGTCAGGGCTGTGAACACGGCAGCTGAACGTTAAGCAAATAAAGTAGTAACTATAAATTGTGGGGAGAGTCCTGAGGGAAGCCAGCCGGGTCTGTGGAAGCAGAACTCTGATTTTTTCACAGAGACACTGAGGAGTGGGCTGGGACTCTGGCAGGGACAAGGGCATCCGGGTTTGGAGAAAGGAGGAAAGGAACAGGTGGTGGGAAGGGGGAGCGTATTTTATCTCCCAAGACTGTCCTGTCTCCCCTCCTTTGCTTCCCACCTATCATACCTCTGGGGCCAGCTTGTCAGAGCACAGCAGGAGAAATTCATGGCCCAACCTTTCAACAGACACTGATGCCCACCGTGTTCCCCACTCAGGTTAGATGAGGTGCAGCAGACATGGGGGGAGGGTAAGGCCACAGGGTGTAGGCGCAGGGTCCCTCACCACGGATTTCTCTGCCTGCTGCAGCCCTCTCACTGCAGGTGTCTTCCTGCCCTATCCTTCCTCTGTCAACCCTGCTTTCATTTGAGTCTTCCTGCTCAAGATGGGACAGTTTATGAGGCCTGGCACGTAGTCCCAGCTGTGGCCAGACCCAGGCCAGGCTCAGGGCCACAGAGCTGAACAAAGAGCTAATGACCACTAGTACCATCCTGGCTGGAACAGAAGACGCTGTCCGCAACAGGGAGGAGTCCAGAGAGGGAAGCCCCTGCCAGCGGCCACAGAGTCAGCAAAGACTTCCAGAGGGACCACACCGAAGCCCAGCCTTGGGGTGAGTGAGATTCTGCTAAGAGCTCATGAACAGGGAGGAAACCCCATGTGGCCGATTCCCACCTCCAGGCCTTTGCTCTTGCTGGGCCGCCTACCCAAAGGGCTCCCCTTCTCCTACCCAGGTAACCCGCTTCAAGTCCTCCTAAGGCTGCTCTTTCAAGCAGCCGTCTGTGAGCTCTCTGTCTCCCCCATGATTTGGGCCTCTCTCTTTACTCGCTGTAGCACACAGTGGCTACTCTGGGAGATTTGTTTGCCAGCATAATGGCCACGGTCAGCAAGGCGACAAAAGGGAAAGATTCTCATGGGAGGACTCTACCCCAAGTTGGGCTAGGCAATGTCAGAGCCAACTAGAGCCGAGGATGGAGGCAGGGGGATTGACACAGAGAAAGAACGAGGGAAGAGAGCCAGCTCCTCAGGCCCCCATCCACCCCTAATGGACAGCAACCCCCACCTGACAGTTCCGCACAGCTGTCATCCATCAGCCTTATGCTCCACCCCCACTCGACACCATGAGCAGAAACAGTCCCTGGGACAAGGGGCCAGGGAGGGCCTGAAATGGCCACCATCACCCAGCACCTCCTACATGCCAGGTACCTCACAGAAGACCTGCCTTATGTGCACTCGCTTAATTCTGAAACCCTGATCGGCCCCATTTTTCAGCGGGGGAAATTGAGGCCCAGCAAGTTTTAGTGACTTGTTTGCAGTCACACCGTGGTAGGTGGTAGGGCTGGGATCTAGGGTCAGATATGCTGGCCTGGAGAGCTGGGTTCTTCGCAAGAGCTGCCTGAGACGAGGGTCCCCAAGATGCAGGGGGGACATATGACTTGGGGCCTGAGTCCCAGGAAGCGAATAACCTATGATGCTCTCAGCTAGAGTTGGGGACCCCATGGGGCCTTTTCCCTCCAGGAAAAGAACCTACTAAGTGCCTCACCACTGCCTGGAGGATCAAATCGTTGCTGCCATTTACAGATGGTTTGGTAAGTAAGGCTCTGAAAAGCTAAGGGGCTTGCCCAGGGCACACACTAGGGAGGGTGGATTCAGACCTAAGCCTGACTCCAGACCCAGAGGCCCCTCCCTAGGAATGATTCATCCTCAACTCGACAGAGTCAGCAGGCCCTTCCTGAGCCCTGGACTGGCCACGGTGGGGCTTAGCCATTCAGGGCCAGGGACACGGGAGGCTGAAGTTCCCAGGCTAGCCTGACAAGCTGCCTCCCAGGCCAGAGAGAGTGCCCAGACAACTGCCACCCTCCACCCCTGCCTGGGCCATTCAGGGGGGGTGGGTCCCAAAGGAGTCAGCCAGTCCCCATCTTCAGGCCTTCGAATGATGACTTTCGACCATTCTCTGGGCTCAAGTCACCCAGAAAGTTTAACCCCAATCCAACCCCCTGATACAGCTCCTCTTCACTGACAGGCACCTGAGTGGGTGAGGTCAGAGAGAGGATGAGCCCAAACAGAGGTGAGGAAAGCATGACAGCTCTGGCAGAGGGGCAAGCCCGTCTGGAGTAGGCGTTGGGCCAGGGGCTCAGAAGGTCCCTTCCAACCTCCTTGACATTCAAGGACCCTGGACCTTCAAAGGTCTGTGATTCTAAAATCCCGTGATTCTGGGAATTCTGTTATCTGCCGCCACTTCTGGGCATCGACTACATGTGTGACATTATACAGCATGGGGTTCCCACCCTCCACCAGCCCAGCAGGAGGTGGGTTTGACCCGCTTTGCTCATAGGGAACGGGAATCTGTCCGAGGTCCCAGTGACGAGAGGCAGGCTGGGGTGTGACTGTGGTGCTCTGCCTGCAGCAGCTGTGCCCTGAGCCCACGGCTGGCATTCCTTATGCTTCACCCTGTCCCAGGCTAGGGAGGAAAGGGTGGGGTGGGGTCTGCAATAGATTCCTCTGGTCTAGAAAACCGAGAGCCGTGATTTCTCACTCCTAGGATCCCCACAGAGTCCTCAGAGATCAGGAAGGAAGCACCCACCCTGGTCCCACCCTCCCAGACCTCCAATCTCTGCAGGCCTGGAGAGCTCCCAGTGTTCGTGGAAATCCTTGAGGAGAGACAGGTGGGGCTTGGCCTCAAGGCCCCAAAGCTGGGCCAGGAGGCTAGAGTGGGGCTGGCAGGGACCCCAGAAGCCACTGCCAGCCCTCTGCCTGCATGTGAACAAGGTGTTATTGGGCCCATCCCAAGTTACAGATGCTGTAACTTGGGCAGGATAATTCTGGACGCAGCTCAGCATCCTGGGCACAGGGTCTGCTCCCATCCTAGGTCTGGTCCTGAAAAGCTGTGGAGTATAATTAGGCAGGCCACCTGCCCTCTCTGGCCTTGAGTTTCTCTCTGTTCTGTGGACTGGATCATCCCCCTCCAGCCCGGCTCCAGGTCTGGTGTTAGAATCCTCAAAGTGGCCACTCTCTGATTCAGAGGCCACTGCAGAGGGAGAACACCCACCTCCACTGTGGACCTCACCTCCAGGCCACTCAAACAACATCCTCCAGGCACAAAAAGAAACCCTGCTGCCCTCCTCCTGGGTCAGCGTGACCGAAGGTGCTCTGGGGCCAAGACTGGTTAGTGGCTAGGAGATCCTGCCAGCTTTCCCAACCTGCTATCCCTCGGAATGACCTGGGAAGACAGTCCCACTCTGGCTGGACGCCCACACCTCATGGGTTAGGCAGCAAGATGGAGCAGTGAGAGCTTAGAGTTTGGCATCAGATAGCCCAGGTTCAAATGTCACCCACCAACCCCTAAAATTCCAGAGCGGTTTGGGTCAAACCTTGTAACTTCTCCCTCCCTCTGCGTCCTCATCCATAAATGAAAGCCATTAGCACTCCCCTAAAAGGAAGGGATGTGTGTGAGCAAGCAAAACAGTGCAGCTGAGTGGGGAATTCTGCCCAGGCCTCCCTGAGCAGCAGGCCTGCCCCCAGGGCCTCCCAAACCTGACACTTTGGCTTCCACTTTCAACACTCAAAACCCAGACTGTGTGTGTGTGTGTGTGTGTGTGTGTGTGTTGGGAGAGGGAGACATCTGTAGTTTTAAAATAAAGTGAGATTTGCCTCTCACTAAAATGAAGTTTGTCACCTCTATCATAAATTGTCTTTCTCAGCTGCAGAAAAAGGTCCGTTAACACATTTTTTTCCTCCTCCAAATGAGGCAAGAATGGGTAGGTTTAAAAATCCCTCTAGACAGTAAAAAAGCCCCCCAATTCCCCTCACACTCCAGCTGCCCCCCAGAAGCCAAAAATCACTGTAATAATCTGTCTGGGACAGACTGGGGAGAGTGCCTCAGCATGGTTCCTTACGCGATAATCATCAGGAACCCACCTTGGCTCTGGGGGTTGGAGGCCAGGGAGGAGGTCCCAGTCATTCCCTTCTACCATCCCCCAATCGTCCACCCTCCCAGCCTCCCCTGGGGTACAGACATTTGTTCTCAGAGTCCAGGTCCCTAGAGCTGTGCTCTCCCTTGAGGCCTCACTCTTCACGTATGAGCTACGGAGCTGCCTGCGTGACCGCTAAGGACTAGCGGGGCCCTAGGCTGGTGGCGGAAGGGGGTTGCCTGGAGCTCTGAGCACTTTCAATTCTGATATTATAACAAAGATGGCCAACATTTAATGAGCACCTACTATGTACAAGGATTGACTGAACTAACTTCATCTCGTCTCTCCCCATGTTCTTTACAGATGCGGAGGCCAGCCACAGGGGAGCTAAGTGAAAGCTGGTAAGTGAGACCTGGACAAAGGCAGGCCAAGCTGAGCCCCAGCCCAGCTCGACAGCCACGTGGCCCAGCCCAACCGCAGCCCCCAGACCCACAGGAAGGAACGTGTGACTGTCCAGCGTTTGGCATCTCCCAGCACGGTGGCACTGGGAGACAGGACCTATTACTAAACAATGACACACGGGGATAAAGGCTCTTACTTGGGGTCACACAGCCCAGGAGAGGGTTCTTGGTTCCACTTCACAACCCTGGAAACTCACTTGGGCCCAGCAAGCCACCAAGAGGCCTCACCCGGAACAGAGCTCTCCTCCAATGCCCTCGCCCTAGGAACCTGCCCCAGGAGCAGCTGAGCCTCCCTGGGCTCAGAGGCCCTCACCTGTCCTGCCATCTCAGGGGTCTCAGCCCCTGGACCCCCCTTAAAGCCGATCATCACCCCTCAGGCTCCTACCAGCCCTCAGAAACAAGCCCCCTCCTCAGCCTCACACCTCCACACCCGGAAGGAGTCACTGAGTCATGAGTTCCAGAAGGGCTCCCAGCCCACCAGAACCCCGCCCACCAGAGCAGCAATGATGAGAGTCTCCGCGGCGAGCCACACCCGCCTGCCAACCTCCTGAGCTGCTCCCACGGCAGGAGGCTCACACTCTGATCCCTGCCATGCCAACCCTCTGCAGACTGCAGGCTGGCACGCGCGCTCTCTGGGAAGAATGGGTGAGGGAAGCTGGAGGCCACGGAGGCCAGTCTAGGGGTTGGTCAGAGTGAGCAGGGAGGAGTTCCCAGAAAGTTTCCTTGGCTCCTCAAGTGAGCAGGTGAGTGTGGGCCTTCGGTGACATGAAATGCTGCTCTGGCACTGACCACACCTGACAGGTCTCTATCCCCTGCCCAATGCCCACTCTGTCTCCAGCCAAGCCCTCCAGCCCCTTGCCCACCTCACCCAGGGCCTGTTGTCTCTCAAGAAGCTCCTAGTTTCAATTCTATCTCAGAATCAAGGAAGAGCCCCCACCCAATTCCACCCACACACCCCTGGACACCAGAGATTGCGGGCGCTACTGCAGGAGTCCTCCTCCAACTGCTAAAACTCAGTGCACACATCCACATCCACACACATATGCTCACACATACAGTCGCGGGCACAGAGCGCCACCATACACACAGACCACCTGCCTATCAGGTTCAGGCCGGCCATATCAGTAATGACAGTAGAAGGCCAACAGGTCACTGGGCTGACTGCCACTTAGCAGCAATAGATGAAGAGAAGCTTCCTGACCCCAGGCTGAGCCCTGACCCTGGTCACAGGGATCATCAATGGGCGCCCCTGGATTCCTAGCCTCACCTTTACCTGGGTCCAACCGTCTGCAGAGGAAAGTGGTTAAGGGGCTGGAGTCGGTGCCCAGCATCAGGCCCTAAGGTCCCTCCAAAGCAGCAACTCCCTCCCCCTCACAGCCTCAGTGCTCCTTGTTCCTGCCTCAGAGAAGCCAAGGGCGCCACCTCAAGCCACACAGCAATCGGGGCCACGCTGGCAAGAGAACCTGGGGCTCAGAGGCAGTATATGTTGTGAGAGAAGCAGAGCCACAGGCCAAGTGTTCATGTCATGGTCGGTCTCATCTCCCAGAGCTCAGGACGGCAGCACCTCAGGCCTAAGAGGACAGGCCCGAACCCACTCCTCTCTCCATCAGGAATCCCCTTTGCAGTCTCCTTGGCCATAGCCATCAAGCCCCTACTTGCATACTTCTGATGACAGCAAGCTCACCACCAAAGCAGCCTGTCTGTCTGTAGCTCTAACTGGGATCACCCTTCCTGGATTTGGCTCTGCCCCGGGGCAGCTGGCACCCATTGCAATGGCTTGGGGAAGGGTTCTGGCCCCTCAGAGAATTCTGGAGCTAGTGCGGCTCCTGAACCTGCCGTTTTCTAGGCTGTAGGTCCTGGTCCCTCCTGGCCTTCCACTTCTTGTTAGTGTCCCTGGGTGGGCCCAGGCTGGCTGAGGGGCGAAAGGCTAGCTCCTCGCACTCTCTGAAATAAGATAACTTTGTAAAGAAAGCCCTGGCCCCGGAAGCTCTGGCAGTTTGGGCCCAGCACCCTCTGTCCCCCAGATACCCAGTTCCAAGACCCCATCCCTCCATCAGCATCCCAGCCATCCCTCATTAGCACAGCCAGCTGTCCCTGAGCCCCAGGCTTGTTGAGTTACAGCCCATCCACCCCTCCCGATGTCCTCGCCACCGCCACCATGGGCCCATATCATGCCGTGCACATCTGTCAGCCTGTGGCTGTCATCACTACCGCTGTTTCCAGGGAGAAAGACTCATTTATGACATTATCAAAAAGTCCAGCCCTTCCCTCCCCCTCCCAACCCCAACTCATACCTCCCTTTATGAGGACAGAGATTTGGACTGTAAATATCACCACGTCTTCTCTGCAGATTCCAACGGGCCCGAACGTACTGCCACTGCCGAAGCCGACAAAACCACAAACGTGTTGCCACAGCAATGGTAATGGTGCATGAAGGCTTCATTCCAGCTGCTCTGGCCACCTTCCCTGGCATGCCCAGGGCCACGGGAGAGTCCCCAGGCCACCCCTCGCCGTTGCACTCACTACATTCCTGCAAGCTCTAACACTGAATCTGCCCACAGGGGAGGCCAGTTGGGGAATGGATCACCCTCCTATGCTTTGGCGAGAGGGAGAGAGAAGGTCGCTGACCCCGGCTGAGCCCTCGTATGGAGGCCTAACATGATAGGCCCTTTACATGTCAGCCACCAAGTCCTCCCAACATTCCAGCAGGAAGCTGGTGTTAAGAGGAGAAAACTGAGCCTCGAAGATGGCACGTCTGGTCTATGATGGAGCTAGGATTCAAACCCAGAACTGTGGACTACAAAGCTCCTTCCACCACAGTCCTGGCCCCCCAAAGCCTGAGGGTTAAGAGGTGATATGTTCTAAGCATTTTACATGTTCACACGTAATAAATTAAACCTCACGATGACTCCATGAGGCCAGCACTGCTAATAAAGATGGGACACTGAGGCACAGCCAGGGCCGCACAGCTTGTACGTGGAGGAGCCAGCATTCAGAGCCAGGCAGGCTGGCCCTGGAAACCAGCTCTGAACAAGAGCAGCCTTCTAGCCCGACCAGGTGCTGCACTAAAAGACTCAGCCCTTTCCTCGAGCCCTCCCTGCGGAGATGACCCTTGTCACTGCGCTAACACTAAAGGAGAAAAAAGGGTTGGGCCTGACACTGTAGGTGCTCACACCAGCCTCCCCGCTCACAGGGGAATCGTGAGGAGTGAACGTTCAAGATGTAGTCACCACCAAGTGCCAGACAGGTGGTATGTGGGATACTGCTGTGACTGTCATTGCTATCATCAGAGTGTAGGTTCGATCCTGTCATTGTGGGCATCGTGGCCTCCTATCACACAGGAAGGCACACACTCCCTCTCCCCATGGCCCCAGGACACTGAGGGTGCTTCACGCACTCTTACCAGGCCTACTACAACTGTATTGGTTTCCTACGGCAACTGTGACAAATCGCCACAAACGTGGTGACTTAAAACAACCAAAATTTATTATCTCACTGTTCTGGAGGCCACAACTCTAAAATTGGCTTTACTAGGCCAAAATCAAGGTATGAGACAGGGCCGGTTCCCTCTGGAGGCTGAAAGGGAGAATGCCTTCCTTGACTTTTCCAGCCTGAATTTTGCTCCTGTAGTTCCTCTGGCGACTGCCAGCATTCGGTGGCTTATGGCCCTATCACTCCAATCGCTACCTCTAGGGTTATATCACTTTCTCCTCTCTAATCAAATCTCCCTCTGCCTCCCCCTCATAAAGACACCGGTGATTGCATTTGGGGCCCACCCAGACCACCTAGAACAATCACCCCACTTTAAGACCCTTGATTTAACCACCACGGCAAAGACTTTTTCCATGTGACGTAACCCTCACAGGTTTCAGGGATTAGGACATGGGCCTGTTTGGGGGCCATCAGTCAGCCTCCCGCAGTCACCAGCTACCTATTCAACACCCCTCTTAGGTAACGGCCCTCCTATGAACATCAGACTTCACATGTTCATCGCTGAGTGCCTCATTTGACTCCAAGCCTGGCCTTGCTGGCTTCCCCATTTCAGGCGGTGGAACCCCCATCAGCCCTGCTGCCAAAAACCACGGGATCAACCCTGACCTCCTCTTTCTCTCATCTCAGAGTGGATCCACCATCGGCATAGCACGTCTTGTTGGTTTAACCTTCAAAATCTATCCAGAATCTAACCACTTCTCACCACCGCCACAGCCACCCCCTGGTCCAAGCCACCAGAGTATAGCAACAGCCTCCTCCCGGGGCTTGCAGCTTTTGTCCCTGCCTCTCAGTGTCCTCTGCACGACAGCCGATGGATTCCTAAAACCCAAGTCACAGATGTCACTCTGTCAAAACCCTGCAGGAACTCAGGTCTAACTCAGAGCAAAAGCCAAAGTCTTCACAAAGGTCTGCAAGTTCTGGCCCCATTTGTATTCGGACATCAATTTCCCTCCCTCTCCCTCCCCCCATCTCCTTCTCTTGCCACGATGGCCTCCTTGTTCCTCACATAGGCCAGGCATGCTCCCACCCGGGGTCCCCGTTCCTTCAGCTTTGAATGCTCTCCCCAGATATCCATGTGGCTCCCTCACCTTCTTCAGGTCTCTACCTAAAAGTTACTTTCTCCGTGAGGCATCCTCTCACCTCTGTTTCCTTTCCCCTTTCCCTGCTTTATCTTTTTCTCCTTGACATTATCACTAACTATCTAACACAGTATATATTTTGCTTATGCATCTTGTTTAAGTCTGTCTCCTCTACTAGAATGTGAGCTCCATGATGACAGCCTCCCAAGTCCAAAATCTGTGCCTGGACTAGTAGGTGCTCAATAAATATTCATCGATTCATATACTCCATAGACAATTATGGAGCCAGGCACTGAGGCGATGCAGGACCCAGCAGTGAACCAGACACAGCCCCTGAAAAAGACCATCCAGGGTGTTAAGCACCATGGCAGGGAGGCCACTGAAGTTCAAAGAAGGGAGGGACCAACTCAGCTCAGGAAGCTAAGAAAGGCGATGCTGAAGAAGGCTGTGCAGAATAAGTAGGAGCTCCCTGGCTAGATAAGGAAACAGGTTCATATCTGGCAGAAGGAATCAGAGGTACAGAAACAGGAAATAAAATAGTAAGACATGTTATTGGGACAAAGGATGGGGCAGGAAGTGAGACTAAAGGGGTTGAGCAAGGGCTCAGTTCCAAGGGCCCAAGAGAGCAAGTCAAGGGCGTTGAACTCTTCCCTGTGGGCGATGGGGAGCCATCAAAGGGGAGGACTCGGCGGGTGTGTGTGTCTGGAAGCCTCACTACCTCAGACGACCAACAGGCATCCTGGATGCGGAAAGAGGTTAGGGTATGCAGCCCACTCACTACATGCCAGGAGAAGGACTTGGAAATTTCCTGAAATTGTGACTTCAGCCAGGAAGCAGCTCAAGCCACAGTGTCATTTTAGAGCTCCCAGCACTCTGCTGGGAGGAGACCTGGGGAAAATTAAAGCCAACGATTTCCAACAAACGCTAGACTGTGTAGCTTCAGGGTAGCCAGGGGACAGATGTGCAGCGATGGCATATAAACCATTGTGTCCCCCAATGTCCACATGTTGAAGCTCTACGCCCCAGTGTGACTGTGATGGAAGGAAGTAATTAAGGTTAAACGAAGGCATAAGGGTAAAGCCCTAATCTGGTAGGATTAGAGCCCTTACAGTAAGAAACACCGAAATACTTCTCCCTCCCTCCCTCTTTCCCTCCCCATCACGTGAACACACAGAGAGAAGGTAGCCATCCGCAAGTCAGGAAGAGAGTTCTCACTAAAACCTAACCGTAGTGGCACCCTGATCTCAGACTTCCAGCCTCCAGCACTGTGAGAACAAATTGCTATTGATCAAGCCATCCAGTCTACGGGATTTTGTTATAAGAGAAGCAGCTAAGTCAAGGAGGGCTTCCTGGAGGAGACGAGGTATTTGGCAGTCCTGGCGCTGGAGAAGACAGGCCAGACCTTGGCTGGCTAGACCTGTGACCACACCATGGGCCCCAACCAAGGCCCGTCCTTTGCCCAGCCTATAAAGCCTCAGCAGTTTCTCTGAGGTTTGAATTCTCTGTGAGGAGGAGCACAGAGGTAGATGCAGCATTGACGGAACTCTGAGTCTTCCGAAGAGTACAGCTAAAACCCTCAGACAGGTAGGAGGCAGGAATTTTGTGGCTCCTGAGCACCAGATTCCAGCTTTCCTCTCCTGCCTCCGTAAAAGGTAACGGTCGGGCCTGAGCCAGCCAGGAGTCAACGTGCAAAGGCCTCCAAGCGGAGACCTGACTGGGCTCTGAATGACAGAAGTGATCAGGAGATGCAGAGAGAGAGAAGGTCTATAACACACATTTTTATGACATGTTTAATTAAAGTAGATTGAAATTAATTTTGCTTTAAGAAAATCAGAAGTGCCCTAGAGGATTTCAAAGGCAGGGCAAGAGTCCCTGAGTCCGAAGGCTCCACAGAAGGGCCCGGAGCGGGGGTGGAGGGGATCCAGGGGGTCCACCATTCTCTACACATGGCGTTCTCAGACGGAGGTGGTCCACACACAGCACTGTGTGCAACCCAAGGCGTACGCACATGGGATGGCAGGCGTGACCAGCCCCAAGCCCCACTTTGCCAGGGGGAAACTGAAGCCCAGAAGGGGTGGTGACTCACACAACGTGTCTGGCAGCCTCCACGGGAGGCCGCAGGTCCTTTCTGTTGGCTCTGGACATTTCATTCATGCCCGGCACACCAAGAGGCCCTCAACCTCTGCAGCCCCGGCCTGCGCTGCTGCCCTCCAGGCTCACCCGGTCTACAGGATGAGGACCCCGGCTCCGTGACAGTCTGGCTCCTCCGAGGCCTGGCACAGGGAAGGCGGAGTGAAGCAGCCTGGGGGTTGGGGACAGGAGGCAGAAAGGGAAGGACCCAAAACTGACAAAGATTCAGCTGTAGCAATTTGCTCCAGGGGAAAATCATGTTCCCATGCTCCATTATACAGAACAGAAGGAACATTTGGTGGTTTGAATACTTGCTAATTTATTTTTCTGTTTGTTAATGGGCCCAAGGCACACTCAAGCTCACACACACAGGCACTGCTCTTTCCCTCTCTTTTCCTCTCTCTCTCTCTCTCTCTGTCTCTATCTCTATCTCTGTCTCTCTCTCTCTCTCTCTGTCTCTCTCTGTCTCTCTGTCTCTCTCTCTCACACACACACGCGCGCGCATGTGCACACATACCAGGCATCAGCAGGAGACAGCACCTGGGTTCCCATAGCTTTCCTGTCACCTTCCTATCAAGTATGACTCAGGTTCTTGCTCCCTCCTCAAGATGTCAGAGGTCAGAGGGAGACTGTGTGCAGTTGAGGGGCTAAGGTGAGCCCCTCAATTTCCTCGTCTGAAAAATAAATTTGGCATTGAGATTATCCAACATGTTAGGGCAGAGCCTTTGACCTTGGAACCAGTGTGACCAGATGAGAGAAGTCTTCTTGAGAGCAGCTACAGACACACAGGAGGTCCCGACTGGCCAACGAAACGATGCTCCACTAGATGGCTCCTTGGCACCTCAGCCCAAATAAGTCCAAATAAGGACTGTCACCCTCCCTCCTGTCCCAGATTTCCATCTCATAAAGCGGTGCCACCATGAATCTGTCACAGCGGCCGAAATGACCTCCTCCAACCTGGACTCTCAGCCTTCCCACCCCAAGACCAGATCCCAGCATCTCTCCATCATCTCTGTCTCACTATCCCACAGCCACCCCAGCCATGACCCCACCACTCTCCTCCAGACCCTGCACCCCACACTCCCACGAAGCTCCCTGTTTTCTCTGCTGCAGGCTCTAAGCTATTCTGTCCCTGTGGTGGCCAAAACAGGGTTTGAAAAGCACAAATCAGATCCTATCACTCTTCTATTTCGAGTCTCCAGAGCTTCCCACCCTGTCTTCCTCCTAGTCTTCAGACACACCCAGCTCCTACCCACCTACTTGCTCCTCAGGCCACCTTGAGGACAGTTCTGTTCAGACTTGAGGTCTCAGCTCAAGTGTCACCTCTTCAGAAAGGTCTGCCTGGACCCCTTCCCCTCCAAAGCTGCTCTGCCCACCCAGGCCACTCCCTATTTCATCACCCTGTTTATTTCCCTCCCAAATTCATCATAGTCTGACATTAAACAGATTATGTGCAGTTTTGCTCACTGTCGCTCTCACAAGCATGGAAACCGCCTGAGGGCAGGAGCAGGCCTGGATTCCCAGCACCTAAAACAAGACCTGGCACTTAATGGGTGTTTTATAAACACTCAACAAGTGAGTGAGTAAATGAATGAATGCATGAATGAATGAATGAATGAATGAATGAAAAGACAGGCCGACTCTGAGCTGGAGGCAGGTGGTAAGAAGCAGGGCAAGGCTCCTCGTCCCCAGTATCCCCTGCCCCGGCTGAAGGGCCTCATCACCTCTCCGCTAAGGAAAGGGAGCAGATGGGGACAAACCTTATGGAACAGCACTCGTGATCTGGGCCCTCTTCTCTGAACAACTTCATGGAGCAGTTACAGGACATGGGAAATATAGGTCTGAGTCCTGGCCCAGCCACTCAGCGGCTCAACCTCTCTGAGCCTGTTTCCTCATCTGCATAATGGGGATAATATCGGGACCCACCTCCTAGGACTGCTGTGTGGATGAATAAGATTGTGCTCTCAAAAATGTGAGATGATACTATGGCCATGCCACCCTGAACACGCCTGATCTCGTCTGCTCTCGGAAGCTAAGCAGGCTCAGCCTGGTGAGTACTTGGATGGGAGACCACCTAGGAATACCAGGTGCTGTAGGCATTAAAAAAAAAATGTGAGATGATAATGATGATAAAAGTAACCCCATCTCTTACAGATGAGAAAGCCGGAAAGACAGTGGGAGTTGCCTGGGTCCCACGGTCGAAATGTAGGGAGCAAGGACCCCACCCAATTCAGACTCATCTGACTCAGAAACCAGTGCTCCTGTCTCTGAGCTGGCCGTACCCCAGCTGGGAGTGAGAGGTGGAACCTGGGAGGCCTCCCATCGTTCTTTACACCTTGGCGGTGGGGTTCCTTTCTATTCCCAAGTGCAAACTGGCTTAGCCTCCCCTTCCCCCCAGGTCAAACATGAAGACACTTTAGGCAGCTGAACGGGCCAGAGTGCACGATACTGCTCCTCCCTCACTGCCTGAGGTAAGGCAGCCAGGGAGAAGGCAGCTGGCCACGCCCCGGACAAGGAAACTGAGGCAGGCTGGGAGGAATCTACGCAAAGACTCCCCAGGTGTCCTGAGGTCGAGGAATGGGCAGGCCTGAGTCTCAAGGTCCTAGAGAAAGAGGAACCCCACCCCCCCCTTACCTGGCCAAGGGAACAGGCAGGGGAGGTGGCAAGACCCCAAAGGCCCTGGGGGGCTCTAAGGAAAGATTTGGGGCCCACTCACTCCCACTCAGACTGGCTTATGGGGTTGGAACGTCATCCCAGAAGGTCCAGAGACCCTGTTCGGGGCCAACTAATGAGGAATCGTGGCAGCCGGGAGCCAAGGTGCCTTCTGCTGATGGCAGTGCATATTAAGAATTATTCCTCTTTTGAGCAAACAATTCGTTATAATACCCATCTTACACTTTTCCTAGCTAGGTGCCCTCCCATTCATCCTGGACTAATCCCAGAAGTCACTCCATTCACTTAGGACATACCTAAGTGTGCCTCCCCTTTTATTAGGGAAATTTTTCATTGTTTTGAAGTGTTCATAGGTTTTAATTTGGGGCTGAGATTTCAAAGCCTCCCTCAGTGACTAAGAGACATGAGCAGACTTGTGGCTGGAAAGACTCCCTCTGCCCTTAGACCTGGTAGGGCCTGGCAAGGACCACCACACTCTGTGGAGGAAGGGAGCACAGCACCTCCTTTCCAGGGAGCCAGGGACAGCAGACCCCAGTGCTGTGTAGCATGGGGGCATGCCCTCAACCTCTCTGAGCCTCCCCAAGACAGACAAAGACAAGGAAGACTGCATATTTGGGTGTCCCTCTACCAAACTGCCCAGGGAAACCTGGGAGGTCCTCACTGCTAAAAACCACAGCCCTGAAGAGTAGCGTAGGGTCCCTAAATAGGCAAGAAGTTTGGAGTTCAGATTTGGAATATGACCTGAGGCAGGTGAGTCACTAGCCGCTCTAATTTCCAACTCTTTAGGACAAGGCCAAGTGCTAACCCCATTCTGAGCTGTTGTGTAAGCCGAGGAGTTCAGAGCAAGTCTGACTCAGGGCCTGGCACAGTGGGTATTGGATAAGCATGAATTTCCCTGACCTACCCCAGGCCCCTCCTACCTCTTCATCTCTGGGCCCTTGAGAAGCCAAATCACCGGTTCCTTAATCTCAGCTAGAGGCTGCTCTCAGGCTGAACTGCACCTCCACCCAGAGTCTCCCCACGGGCCCATCCTGCCAGTTTGGGCAGCCACCACCAGCCTCCTCCCAGACCTTGCATGAGGTCTTCATACTGCCCACCTAAGGCCCCTGAGCATGGCGAGGCCTGTCTGTGCATACTGAGCCCACGTTGAACCGCTCCTCCTCCCCACAGGCCTCGAGCCAGACTCTCCGCTGGGATCCAAGCTGCATGTTGGCTGTCCCCCTGCCCTGCTGTCTCACTCCTGACTCCTAGTCCCCCACCCACACCAGGGCTCCAAGGCTGGGATGGGACCTCTCTGGGCTCTGCCTGCACCTACACACTCACACTCCATGCCCCACGCCCCCACTGCCTCCTCTCAGGAGTTCACACCCTACTCCGCGCTTACTCCTCCTGCCTGGTCTTTGTTCCCACCAGGCATTCACTCTCCACACTGCTCCCTGCACCATCCCCTTCCCCAAATCTTCCTGAACTCTGAGGTCCAGCTTCCTCTAGGAAGCCCTGCCGGACTTCAGCCCTGATCTCCTGCCCTTGCCTGGGGTTTGCAACATTTCTCCTTGGTCCCTCTAACTTCAGGTTGATACCCAGAGGCAGGGACCATATCAGCTACTCATTTTGTGGCTGCCAAGCCCAGGCAAAGCCCACTGGGTACTCAGGAAGGACAGGCTCATTAAATGGTTCCGGGAGAAAGGAACAGAGGACTCCCAGTGACAAAGTACACACCTCTGTGAGACAGGTGCCGTTATGCCCCTGGTGCAGATGGGGACATTGAGGCTGAGTAAGTGAAGCACCTGCCCAGTGGCAGTGCTGAGATGTGAACCAGCCCCACCAAATGCACAGTCCACACACGCTATTCCACCTCAGCTCCAATGCTGTCTGTGCCCCACCGGAGGAAAAGCAGGCCCAGAGAGATGAAGTCACCTGCTCCAGGCCGTACAGACAGTAAGTGGCAGGACTGGAACTTAAATCCAAAGTCTCTAAGCTCCCAGCTTAGTCAGAGCACCTGATTAGGCACCCCCTCTCAGCACCTACAGGACCCACCTGGCCCTCTCTGGCGGCCCACCCTCTCCCAGCCTACTGTCCCCAACGAGTACCTCTCCCAGTTATCGGCCCCTTCCCAGGACTTTTGGGAAAAGCCTGAACGGTTGGTTGACCTTTCAGAGGGCCCTGCTCTCCCAGTTCTGGGTATTTACACAGACTGCCTGTGGCTCCGGAAAGTAGGACACCCAGGGGGAGGCGGGGATGGCAGGTGTGGACTGAAAACACTCCTGCCACCCTCCACACCACCTGGACAGCAGAGCCATCGCCTGGGCTGTGGCAAGGTCTCCTCAGATGACCTCGGCGATTCCTAGGATTGGACCCTGTGGGGCCTGGGGTAAAGACCTGGACTGCCCACTGAGCAGAGGGCCTTGGCCAATGTCCCCTCCAGCTCCTCTCCGCTTGGGGAACTGGAAGGCCTCAGGGGACATGGGAAGAGACACTCCTCTAGGCAAGAATCCTCTGTGCTGAGGGGTCATCTCACTTCACCGAGCTTCTGCTCCCTCGTCTGTAATTGGGTTTAGGTAATAACTACCCCACATTCTAGACATTAGGCCAGCTTAGCCTAGCAAGATCTGAGGATGTACCTCTCCCGGGAAACCCAGGACATACTCAGAACCAAGCAGGACAGATCCAGTCTCCCAGGAAACCTGCTGGGCAGCATTGGATGGGGATGCTAGGCTAAAATGCAGGTAGACACCCCCACCAAACAGAGCAAAACCATACTCGGGATGTCACCTGGCCAGCTCGCTTAGAGCAGCAGACATGGCACAGGCACCAAGTAGCCTGGGTCCTCGGAAGCCAAGAGGACACTGCCCCCTATTCAGACTGACTGCTCTTGAGCCAAGGTTCAGGCCACGCCCACCATCACAGACATCTGTCAGCACACCCCAACCTCCTCCCAAAGCCATCCTGGCCTGAGAAGGAGAGCAGAGGGTCCCTGGAGGACGGCACAGGTGTATGCACTTCAGGCTGGGGCTAGAAAGGGCCAAGGGCTTTGGGGTGTGTGGGTGGGGACTACCCACCCTTTTGTGCCCTCCCTATGCCGACCACCACCCCCACCACTGACTAGAAAGGAGCTACAGGTTCATCCCACCCCCATGGCACACAGCCACGGTTCTCAAGGCCCTGGTGCCATTTCAGTGTCCCCACCCTTTCATCTGCAGCTCAGGCTCTAGCTCTCTCCAAGCCCAGCTCAAGCCCTTTTATTATTCAGAAGAGCCTCTTGATTCAAAAGGCCTCGAAGGCATCTCACAAATAAGAATCCTTTAATTTGGAAGTTGTTAACTTCTCAAACAGGAATTTTAATTTTGCTTCCCCACCATCTCCTCTCCCCAAAACCTGCAAACGAAACACGAACGCTAACAAAGCCGGACCCTCGGCACCTGGGCACCCCTTCCCCAACTGCAGAGCTCTGCAGGGGACAGCGGCCATAGTGGCAGCCTGCCACCTCACCCCACCTGCACGGACTCCAAACTCCCACCCACGACTGAGAAGGCCTCCAACTTCTCTCTTTGAGCATGCCTGCTCCGTATCCTCCTAGCCACCCCACACCCGTAGTGCCCTAGGAGCAAAGGGTGGCAAATGGCTAAAGGGTTAACATGATGACAGGGCACCCAGACAGGGCAGGGACCACACAGCCTAACACTCCATGCATAGCTCCCCATGATCCCCTCTGCTGCCCTCTGTCATACTGTGCTATCGCTGATGACTTAGAACTATATTTTTGACCATTTACTATGTGCCAGACACTGCACTAAACCCTTTACATGCACCAACCTTCTTACTCCACGCAACATAGATGCTGATTTACTAATAATAGAGAGACTGGAGCCCAGAGAGCTTCAGCAAATGGCCTAAAGTCACGCCACTGGAGAGAGGAGGAGTTAGGACTGGATCCGGGATGTCTAGTTGCACAGCAGGTGTAACCTTAAGTGCCACCTTCATCAGCCTGCCCCACCAGTGGCCTGGGAGAATCTTGAGGGCCAGAGCCATGAATATTTCATCTCTCTGTGCCTGGGGGACAGCACAGGACTCCCCGAACAGCTGCACTGAATAAATGTCTGCAGGGCGAATACATGAAAATGAACGAAAGCAAACACCTTCCTATTTATTCCCTCACAGGCAGGCAGGATGGTCCCAAATTCACAGCCAAGAAGACTGAGGCCCAGAAGTGCAAGCAACTGCCCCAGCTCACCCAGTTCAGGGTGCAGAGCCCCAGGAGCTCCTCCTCCCAGCCTGCTAGTGCGCACCTGCCTTCCACCCGAGTATCCAGGGACGAGGTTGTTACTGACACCCAGGGATCCCAATGAACATCCCAGCTGAAACAGACCTATGAGAGCCTTGGTCATGGCCTTGATGTAGGAATCTCCTCTCTATCCTTGACGGCCCAAGGAGCCTCACCGTCCCCCGAGCCACATCAAGGAGTGAGCTGCTCCCCACCGGCCATGTACTGCGATGGAAATCCCAGGTCTAGCTGCCACTCGAACTTTACACCTCGACGTTCTAACCCCTGTTGCCTCAGAATGTGAGCTTATCTGGAAATTGGACCACTGCAGATGTAATTAGCTAATTAGGATGAGGTCCTACTGGAGCAAGGTGGGCCCTTAATCCCCTTATAGAAGGCGGAATTTGAACAGGGACATGCACTCGGGGAGAACACCACCTGGGCACGGGGGACGCAAGGGAAGTTGGCCTCCTACAAGGCAAGGGGAGGGGCCTGGAACAGATCCTCCCTCACAGCCTTCAGAAGGAACCAGACCTGCCAACACCCCGATCTCAGATTGTGAGCCTGTAGAACTGTGAGACAGTAAGTTTCTGTTTGTGCCCCCTAGTTTGTGATACGTTGTCACAGCAGACCTAGCAAAGTGACATACCTGCAGACCTGGGTCTTAGTGCTGACTGGGGCCTTCAGGAGATGTGGGACACTGGACGAGCCCCCACCCCTCTCTCACCCTTGGCCTGTTCCTATCATCCCCAGCACACTGCTTGGCACACAGTAGGTGCTCAATAAATGCTTGCTGGAAGAATGAACAGGATAACAGTATCCACCTTCCACATGGTCGTGACAAGAATGAGATAAGATGAAGAACGGGATATGCTCAGGAAAGGCTAAAGCCCTTGACACCATGGCGACAGCTAGATCAACAGAGACACACAAAGGGCTGGCTGATGTGGCCACAGCCACACCTGAGTATAAAGGGAGTTTCTCCAGGCAGGCAGAGTCTCTTGGGCCCTGGGAGTAGGAAAGGAGAGCTCCCAGCTACCAAGCATGATCCCTGACCCATCTGGAGCCTAGACCTCCATGGAGGCCGCAGGCGGGCACGTTCAGCTCAGTCAACACCAGGAAGAGCTTTCTCCGCATCAGAGATGCCTCTAGAGCCTAGACTGCATCGGAGAGAGTGAGGTCCCCATCCCAGCAGCTGTGCAAGTAAAGATCAGAGGCCACACTCTCAGCAACAGCTGTACTGCCCAAGTGTGAGTCTGGGTTGGGCCAGCAGACCATCGGAATGTGGAGCTTGTTAACCATCCAGATTCCTGGGACCCCCTAGTGACTCTGAATCAGAGTCATTGGACCCCTGAGTCCCCCTCTCTTCAATAATAACCCTGGGTGGTCTTCCTGCAGAGCCATAGCCAGAGCCTAGACAGAGCGCTCCATTGGCTGAGCAGGATTCCATCTGGGAAGAGCTTTGGCACTGGTGCATGGGGGCAGAGGGCAGGTGTGGACGGGAGACATGAGGGACAGAGGATGAGGAGGGAGATGAAGAAAAGTTGAGGATGATGACAGTAAAATGACAGGTAGCTCACAAGATGAAAGGGACTAACAGCCATTCCAAGGGGCCGCATGTGGTGGGACAGTCGGGGAAGATGTCCAAGAAGAGGTGAGATCTGGCTGGTGGTAAGAAAAGCATTCTAGACTGAGGTGAAGGAAGGTGAGACTGAGCCTGGTGTGTGCAGAGGATGGAGGAGGCTCACCTGTTAGAAAGAAGTGGGGCAAGAAGAGTGGGCTTCAACCCCATCACTGAAGACCTTGAATAACCAGGAGGGGGAGTCTGAACTTCAAACTTAGGCAGCTAGGAGCCACTGAAGGTTTTTGAGGAGGAGCATGACATGAAGGCAGGCCTGTAGCAAGGGCCATCAGCAGGGCTCAAAGCGGGCTGGGCTGCTGCAGATTCACCAGATGAGGCTCCCTTTGGGGAGAGAAGGGTGAGATGACTGGGCACAGTATCAGCACCCCGCTTCCTGCCACCACCAGTTCTGGAGAAAGTTACAGAATGACGGTGCCAAGCATTAGTCTGTTTGGGCGGAGCAGCAGGGAGGGCGAGCGGGCAGCAGTTTCTCCAGGCTTGCAGATCCAGAGGGCCTGTCTGCAAGGCTGGAGTAGCAGGCTTGTCTGTGGGCAGGGGCCTCCAAGGGCCCGGTTCACATTCAGCCGTGAGGCCCAGATTCCTCCTCTGCACGACCTTGTTGCGGCTGAGTCTTTAATCCCACCCTACCCCCCAGCACCAGATGCTGACAGCTCCCTCCCTGACATGCCTACTCCCCCTCGGCCCTCAGCGGCAGCTGTACACCTGAGGTCCGTGCAGCCTCTCCACCTGCCTGCATATTGGCATCTTAAATGTTAACACCTCCAAATAGGACGCATCCTTTCCCCTCCAAACCCATCCTCAGTCCCTGTTGCTCAGCTCAGTCAAAGGCTCCACCACTCACCAGTTCTCAGAGCCCACCTCTCACTGCCCTTCAGTCTCTCGTACTCAAGCACCTCACCCCAACTCTGGCCTCCTAACCAGCTGCCTGCTTCTACTCTTGCCCACCCCAGCCCCATTCACACCCTGTAGTCCTATTCCCCTGCCCCTCTTCCCCACAGGCAGCTCCCAGCTCAGAGCCTGTCCCTTCTCCTCTGGTCTCTGTGAATAGGCACCTCACCTGAGAAGCCTTTTCCTAACCACCCTGCATGCCCATTCCCTTTTCCTGCCTTACTTTTCTCTATAGCACTTACTACTCCCTAACCTTATATTACGAATTACTTATGTTTTTTTTTTTCTGTCTAACCTATTAGAATTCAAGCTTTATGAGGGCAGTTACCCAGTCTGACTTATTCACCCACAGATGCAAGGCATGTAGCACAGGGCCTGGCATGCAGCAGGTGTTCAGCTAGTCTGTGCTGAGTGAAAGACGAGTGAGCCACTGAATTAGTGGATGACTGCAGTAAGTATCTGTGCAGCACCTAAGGTATGCCACAAGGGAACGCAGGCAAATCAGACTAGATATGCCCTGAGAGCCACCATGGTCCTTGAGGAAAAAGAGCCATACCTCCCTGTTGGTGATTCCACCCAGCCCGTGAGCAGGGCTGGGGGAACGGACGTGCACAGGGAGGGGAATGCTGGGGAGGGGGCCACCAGCTGGGCCCAGAGGTCAGGGAAGCTTCCTGGAGGAGACAGCCCATCCCAGTTTTCCTCCTTGGCTCTCAGGAACCTGGGCTACCTCCCACTCCCCACCAACAGGACAAAGGCAGACCTGTCTGACCAGCCACACTGATTCTGGCTTCAGTAAATGTTCAGAGCTGGAGTGTTCATCCCTCCTGCAAGGTGAAGACCTGGACAGGGTCGTCAGGGAGAAAAGAGGTGAGAGATCAAGGGCTGTGGCATCTGGGACCCCAGCCTTGCCGCCCCTTGCCCCACCCCACCAGCCTGCCCCCTCCCCTCCAATCACAGGAGCACTAGAAGAGCAGGTTGGGGAGGCAGGTTGGGCTTCCTCGGGGATTCAGAGCCTTGCTGAGCCAAGTCTCAACTCTGCATGCCACCAAGGCTCCCCATGACCAGCCCCGCCCCTACCTGGGCACATAACTCTCTAACACTCCAAAGTCCCCTGCCTCTACACTGTAGCGCAGGCTGGACCCTCCCACCTCCGCTAAATCTCTCTGCCCATCATAACCCTAAATATTTCATCTTGTTCATCTAGGCAGTATATATAATGACACACCATGGGAAACTATCAAAATATACAACAGAGAATTGGTTCAACGTGCTATGGCACACACAGACTAGAACATTACATTGCCATTAAAAATCATATTGCAGAAAAGTATTTAATGATGGGAAAATGATCTCAGTATAGTACTAAGTGCAAAAGATAGGTCTGAAAACAGTAAGTACATTTTTATCCCACTTATGTCATAAATACATATTTGGTAAAAGACTGACAGGTAAAACACCTAAGTGCTCACACTTTCTACAGAAAACACACATTTTTTAATAATCGGGAAAAAAAACACAGAACATTTTTAAAGAATCCTAAAGCCTTCATGGCTTGCCGAGGCGTCCCCTCTTCCAAGCCCTCCATCCCCCTCCTAAAAGTAGCCTCCACTGAGTTAGCGTTCCCTCTGTCTTTTTGTTCCCTGAGCTTCCCAGTGCCCCAGTGCTGTCTGCCTGGGCAGCAGAGAGGCTGCTGCGGCCCCCGCTGAGGGTAGGGCCACGGCCCAGCCACCGAGCTTCCTTGACACCCCTGGCCCTGGTTCTCCCATCATCTTGGCTTCCTCAAAGACAAACCCTGACCACATTCTCTCTCCCTATCTCCCAGCATTAAGTACAGGTTGAACTAGAGAGGCTAATTAGCTCCCATTCCACCCAGGACTGATTGACTAGCAGGAATATTTTGATGGAGATAACTGGACTTCAAAGCGAGGCCTACTGCCTAGGAAAATATCCAGCCATTTGCTCCCTGCTACATCCCATCAGCTTCCAGGTTGGGAGGACTGAGTCAGCTAAGCCTCAGCCACATCCACCACAACTGTCGCCCAGTCCTGGAGGAAGGGTTCCAGGCCCGCTGCCCTACTGGGCCAGTTAGCTCTTCTTCACCTGAAAAACGGGGTAACATTTCCATGCAGCCTGCTCCCCCAGCCCTCCCCCAGCATTCCTTCTGTCTAGCAGAAGTTCCTCTGAAGCCCTGTCGAAGACAGGGGATTGGCCCAGATAAAGGGTAGAAGTCACTTGTCCAAGGTCACAAGCAAGCCAGGGGTCAAGCCAGGCAGCAACCCCAGTCCTACTCCTTCCCCATCCCCCACCTCTTTGGGACTTGTAGTTTCTCCACATTCTTTCACAGGGCACATAGAGTGGGAGGGCCTCCCACATTCTGGGTGTCCTGCTCCTCATAATACAGTCCAAGAGGCCACCTGCTATGCTCACGCAGAGCCAAGGTCACCTGGATGCCAGTGCTTGTCACACGTACACACCTGGGGCTGCGCCTCATCCTGCCCTGACAGTGTCTGGCTCTGCACACTGACTCTGGCTTGGAGCCTCATTAAACTCCACAGCTCAGAGCCAGTGCCAGCCTCTTGACAGTTTCTTGGACCCCGATGGTCTCAGTCCACCTGTTCCTACTCCCTCCTAACCTGGAGTCATGCACACATTTGGACAACAATGTGACAGAACCAAGGACAGTCCTTCAGTTCACCATTAAAGACCTCTCACTCCACACAGGAACCCACTAGTTGCTGCATCCATGAATCCATGTCACTCAGAAGAATGCCTCAGGCTTCTGAGCTGGCTGCCACAGCCCTGCTCTAGCAGAAACTAGCAGGAGATAGCACTGCCAGGTCAAACCTGGACTGGACTTCACATGAGGAGAGAGAGAAGGGAGCAGTCCCAGAAAGACCGCCCTTCGATGACTTCCCGTAGGGATTCCACTCTGCCCGGAGTAGTTGCTTACCACAGGTCAGGCAGTGTTGGGGAGTGCAGCTGAGCTAGGGGTCAGCCTGGGCTTGACACAGCTGCTCTCTCTTCTGGGGGGCACCAGAGCTTCAAGGCCTTTGGGCGCAGGAGGCTATGGGAGAAAGAAGAAGTGAGCCGTCAGGAAGAGTAGGGCAGTAAGGGGCAGTTCTGGCGAGCACTGGGGGGCCATGCACACAATTGGTCTGCCTCCCCCAGCTGCTGGGCAATAAACACTCACACATACCACATACACACTCTCTCGCTGACGCACTCACACGCAATCACACACCCACACATGCTCTCACTCACTGATACACACACACATATGCCACCAGCTGGGGCAGGTAGAGCTCTGGGAATGGTGGGGTTTCTGGCCCCAGGCAGAGAGAGTACAAACAGGCTTCTCCACTGGCTCTGTGACCTTGGCAAAGTCAGCTCTCTGAGCCTCAGTTCTCTCATCCATGAAATAGGAATACTATCCCTTCTGCCAGGACTACTAGGAAGATAAAAATGAGAGGAGGAACTTGCGGCCTGGTGGACAGTAGCTGTCCAGCACCACCAGAGCCTGCCTTCCTTCCCAGCCCTGCCCCAGGAGGCAGGCCCAAGGGCTGGGCTGTGAGGGAGAGCAGACACAGCCACCAGGGGTGCCTCTCCAGCGCCTGAGCCTCAGCCGCCCAGTTCCCAAGGATGCCCACAACTCCCACCCATCAACCCCTCCCTTCCCCAACCTCTTCTGGTTTATTCCCTCACCACACATTGTCCAAGGGCAACTGAGAGCCAGCCCCAAACCAGCCTCCGTGAGTGGGGAAGACACTAGGGAGCCCTGTCTCCTTGGCAAGACCCCAAGATACAGGCATCAGCTGGAGATCTCCCCCTTGCCCACTGTGCGGCCCTGGGCACATCTTCCCCGTCTGAACCTTGGCTTCCTCACCCTCTCAGACAAATATCCAAATCCCCTTCTGAGTGTTGCCAAGAGGTCTCAATCAGACCAGCGTTTCTCAAAGTTTCAGACACACGCCACTGGGAGTACACAAGGGGATTCTAGGTGGTACGCAAACACTTTTAGTTCCCCAGGTACATGTTTATTTTTCTGTGTATTACCAAACATTGACAGGCACTTCACAGCTATGATTTCATGGATGTTCGGCTTGGGGAGTGCTGGCTAATCCTCCAAATGTGAGTTAATGTCCAGACAAGGATTAAGCAAACATGAGTGCAAGTGGTACCCCAGAGGTGGCTAAAACCTTGGTGGTGAAAGTGACCCATGTTAAACTGGCACCGAACTGGGGCCTGGTTCTTGGCAGCCCTCAGGAGGGTGAGCAGCAGCCTCCCTTCCTAGAAGGTCGGGCCACTCCCTCCTTTCCTTCTTCATTCCCCATGGCACATCCAGCGCAGGCCTAAGTCCCCAGGAGGACTCGCAAGGCCTTCCAGATGGAATGGATGGAAGCATGGACGGATGGGACTCAGAGACAGTTGCCAAAATCTGGGCAGAAGATGGCAAAGGCCTCTGAGTCCCTCCCAAAATCAATACTCTATCAAGTCTAAGGTGCAAATGGTAGAACTTCTAGCCACAAGGTAAAGATGGAGGGACTCTTAGAGGCAAGAGTATCCTTATCTCATAAGTTACAAACTTCTCCTCCAAAAAGAAGGCAGAGTAGTGGGCACCAAGCAGGCTCCAGGTCCCACCTTGGCTTTCCTATCCTGACAACAGAGCCACAAAGTGATGTGGACCTGGTGAGAGGGGGCCTGCCCAGTCCATGCTTCACCAGCCCCAAACTATTTCCCCTGCTGCCAGCAAGCCCCAGGGGTACCTCCCAATGGCTGCTGGGCCTAGAGAACAGGACAGGACATGGTGGGACCAATATGGGATTGAGTGGCAGCCAGAGCCTGGGCAGTTCCTCAGGCCTGGGTACGCCAGGCCAGGCCTAGTCAGGAAGGGGTGCTCTAAGTGACTCCCAAGCTGGCTCCCAGTAAATAGACACAAGCCAACCAGGCCCAGGCCAACTGGGCAGTCCCATCCTGGCAGGCCTCCTGACCACCTGGCTGGTGGCACTAAGCCTAGTTCCACTTGATCCAGGAGGGCAAGCCATCCCCATGGCGCCACCCCAAGCCCCTAGCTGCCATATTCCAAAATAATGAATAGGACTCCATCTTCCTTCACCCCAGAGCTTCCTGAAGCTCCCATTCTACTCAGTGGCATCACAAGGAGTTGCTGTGGAAATGGGACCACAGGCAGAGCATGACAATGATTAGGGGCAAGGAAGGAGACACAGAGGGAGTCAAGAACTCTCCTGGACACAAGGCCTGCCTGTGTGCCAAGTTCCAGAAAAGACATGAAGTCTCAGCTGCAGGCTTCACAGCCAAGTGGGTGGGAGGAACAGTGGCAGAGGCAGGGGCTTCCTACCTGCCCTCCTGGCTCCTACCCCTTCAGCAGTCTAGGGAGGTCTGGGAATCAGATGCCTGTGTATTCAACAAAATTAATATGAGCCCCGGAGAGCATGAAACTTCCAGGGACCAGTTACTGCAGGATGCTGACAAAGTGGGTTCAGGACTGTAGGAGGCTGGCACTAAGTAGGTGCTCAGCGAACACTGTGATCAAAGGGCATGGTACTGGCGTGTGTGCGAAAGAGTGAGAGAGAGAGAGAGAGAGAGAGAGAGAAGATAGGCATGCACCTGCTCCAGTGAACAGTCACAGAATCACAGAGCTCGAGGTGTCCACATTCATTAATAGGTGAGGAAACTGAGGCCCAATGAGGGTTGGGGTCACCCAGCAAGTCAACCAAAAGGTCAAGCCCAGAACCCAGGTCTCCTCTTCCACAGATCTGAACCCTCTACCCAACATCCCCAATTTTTCCTTCCTTCCTTCCTTCCTTCCTTCCTTCCTTCCTTCCTTCCTTCCTTCCTTCCTTCCACTTTTGCTAAGTGCCTACTTTGTGCTTGAACAAGGAGATGTAAAGGATACTGCTCCTGCCTGCCAGGAGCTCAGAGAAGAGCCAGGCCATCACGATCAGAGAGGGTCCAGGGTCTGCAGGACCCCACGGAGGTTTCCCTCAGAAGCTGCAGTTACACGCTTCTGAACCAGGCTTCAGAGAGACCTCCAGCTTTCTCTGACATGTCTCCCAACTGCTCTGTCAGCCCAAGACCCCCTAAAGCTCCCACATGAGGCCTCTGTGAGGGGCAGTCCTGAACCCACCTGGGGCCCTCCCCTTCAGGAGGTAATGGGGGGTATTCCCCATTAGCACTCCCGGTCCCCAGAAATGAGGAACCATGAGGAAAGTGCCTTGCTACACAGAATGAGCTCAAAGAAGGCTGGTGCCCTCCTCCCCTCCCCCAGGTTCAGCACCCTCAGGCACTGTTCATTCTTCCCTCCCCTGTTGCTGACATTGCCCTTGGCCTGGGGTGGGGCAGAGAAAAGGGAGCCCTAGTCATCAGTCATCACTCTCATGAAACTCAAGTCTCCGTCTCTTTGTCGGAAGTTGGCAGCCCGCAAATTCTCTCCTGCCGGGTTTTTTTCGGTTTGCTTCTTTTTGAGGTGGGGAGGGGAGTTGTAGGGGGAGGGAGGTACTGAGAAGACAAGAAGCAACACCTTCCAGAGACTGGCTCGGAAGACCCGCCAGCTCTGCTGTATCTCACGTGGGCCATGGCTCCCAGCAGCTGGTACAGAATCCCAGGAACTGTTTTGCACAGGTGGAAACCGCGACCCTGAGAGGTGGCCAGGGGGACCCCAGGTTGCTCAGTGATGAGAAGGCAGGAAAGGGAAAGAACAGAGAAGACCAAAGGAAGGGGCCGGGTCCAGGGCTGCGGAAATGGAAGAAGAAGCTGTCTGAGAAGGCATGCTGTTGGAGAAGGGGCTTGGACTGGCTCAGTGCTCCAAGCAGGAAATGATTTCTCTCCGAGGAATAACTGGGCCAGGGTCTGCCCTGGCAGCCCACAGGACTTGGGGCTAGGCTGACAGGTAGAAGGTGAAGGGGGGATGTTCTCCGATCACCGCCATCCCATCCTTACTGAGGGCTGACACAGCTGCCATCTCACATCCCTAGTTATCGCTGCCCAATGGGAAACCACCTGGGGATGGAAAACAGCAAAGACACAGAAAAGCCCCGAGAGAGACAGAGCAACCCGACCCCGAGCTAGGCAGACAGGGGAGAGGCAGAGATGAAAATGAAGGAGCGGGCAGGCCAGCCCTCCTCCCCCAGAGCCAGTGCTGCAGCTGCTAGGAAAAGCCTACAAACCAGGGCTTTGCAAAGATTTTTCAGCATTAAAACTCTTATTTGAAATGAAATTGTATGCAGTGGGGAAGGCTTGCTATGCCAGACATTAAATCCAAAAGGCATAAAGTGAGAATTTGATCAATCTGACTACATAAACACGTAAAACATCTGTACAGCAAAAGACACTGTAAACGAAGTTAAAAGGCAAGTAAAGCACTGAAAGAAAATATCACTAATATACAAAGAGCCCCTACAAATCAATAAGAAAAAAGACAAAAAAGAGAAAAATTGGCAGTGAATTAGAAACCCACAAAAGAACTAAATTGGCCAATAAATTTAAGAAAAGATGTTCTATCTCACTAGCAATCAGGGAAATGAAAATGAAAATGACACAATACCATTTTTTGCCCACAGATTGGGAAAAATTAAATTGATTGATAACAACCAGTGTTGGCAAGGGTGTGGGGAAATGAGGACTCAGACCATTGGAGGGAAAGGGAATTGGCTCAGCCTTTGGAAGGGTAATTTGGCAACACCGAATAACATTCTAAACCCACACACCTTACAATCTAGTAATCCCACTTCTGGGAGCTTCTCTTACAGAAATGGTAGCACAAGCACTCACATATAAATATTCAAGGATGCTCACAGCAGCATTGCTGGTAAAATTAAAAAAGAAATCACAAATGGCCTAAAATTATCAAAAACCCAATGTTCAAATAAAATACAGCACATCTATGCTATGGGACAATCCAGCCATTCAAAAGAAGGAGGCACTTCCATGTATAACAATATTTAAAAGATCAAGCTGTATAATGCTATTTTAGAATGAGCCCATTTTCATAAATAACAGTTGCTGGCTATTTACACGCCCCCAAAGACTGGAGTACAATATCCATACACTACAGCGATCACCGCCTGCGAAGGAGACAAGGGGCTTTCATGGTCTCTGTTACCTACAAGTGTGGGGTTGGATCTTCTTTTGTAATCAGAAAAGCAAAATCGATTAAGAGTTAAGGTTTTTTTCCTTCAAATCTTGCCTGGACCCTAATATAAAATGCAGATCTAAGTAGCCCTGTTGTGGTTGAAAGAGGGGTGGCCTGTGCAGCCCCATCCCAGACCCCACAGCCCCCAGGTCCCCTGAGGGAAACCGAGGCTCTAGGACCAGTTTGAGGAGCTCAGCTGGACAATGTGGAGCCATACCTCTGCTCTTCCACACCACAGCCCACAGTCAGAGGTCGCCAGAGGTCACACAGTAAGTCCAGACTGGCTGAGGCGAAAGCTAGGGCCTCTGGCTCCCCATCAGGTTTCTGGTTCTTCGGGACTAGGGTGGGAGGTTTTCCTAGGTGTCCAGAAAACCCTGTGATGGTATAGTCTCGAGGAACCCTGGGCTGAGGCTCAGGGGAGCACAGGGGTGAGGGCAACATGGGAGGGGCCTTTGCAGAAAACTCCAGGGAAATGAGCTTTGAGACTCAGCTCTGGGCTCTCCTAGAGCCCTGGTGCTAGGGAAGGAGAGAGAGAGAGAGAAGGGAAAGTAACAGGGGAGTTGGAGGTGTATTTCTGTCTATAAAGGACAGGGTGGGTCCCAGAAGAGGGGACTGGTGTGTGCAGGCGTCAGGGCTCACAGAGAGGGCTCAAATGGGTCTGCAGAGGTGAACTGTGGAGGGGCTGTGTGGAGTGTCTGTATGGTAAGAGGAGAGGGGGAGAGAGAGTGGGGGAGACAGAGAGGGAGAGAGAGCGTGCGCGCGCGTTGTCACTCCCAGGGATGACAGTAAAGAGATAGTGTGTATGTCAAGGGACAGGAGACCCAGGAGTCGTGGGTGCAAGGGAGCACACATTCATATGGGCAGCCAGCAGGCCTGATGACAAGCGAGGCGCAGATGGAAAATTCCAGAGGTCCATCCCCAACTGGCCCACAGCTTCCCAATACTACCCTCCAGACAGGACCACCTGTCCTCCTTGGAGACTGGCCTCCAAGTTTTTGTGCTTGCCGTCCCCTCGTGGGAATGCCCTCCCTCCCTGACCAGTTCCCGAGAAGCTTCTTTTGACTCCCCAACCTCTCCACCCAGGCTAGGGTGGGAGTTCCTCTGGTATTCCCACCCTGCATCACCTCCGTCCTGCCTGGATCCCAAGCTGTGAGTGCTGACAGGTACGACTCGTCAGGGGTGGGACTTGTTCTTTTCTGCACCCAGAGCCCAGCTCGGATCCATCACAGAGAAGGCACTGAAAACTAAAGCTGCAGAGAGAGTGAGTAGATTATCGCAGCACTCAGCCCGCAGCCAGGTGAGACCTTCATAATCAGAAAGAGTGTGGCCTGGGGTCTGAGATGCCTAGCTTCCTGTCCTTGGTCAGCTCAGCAGGTAACATTAACCATATCACCTGAGAAATGATTAAAGCAGGAGTTCCTCACCCGACTCCCCAGGGCGGGGGAACTTAGGAGGTCTGTGAGCACTGATATAAATTTATGCACATGGTGGGCAAGGGGTGCACCTGTTTCGGGTACCCACTGTGGCTTTCACCAGACTTCCCAGCGGCCCACAGACCAAAGAAATTTAGAACCATGAAGCAGGACAGAATAAGACAGCCCCCCAGTAGAGAATATTCAGGGGCCCCATGTCCACCTGCACATCGGCAGGGCTATTGGGGAGCAGGGGTCAGTGAGTACAATTCTGCAGCCCCAGGCCCCAGCCAGGGCCTGTAGAGTCACAGAAAGATGCTGGCTCCCTACGCAGGGAAGAGAACTATCCAAGATGGTGGGCCGTCTTGTGGGGGTGAGTTCCTTGTCTGGGGAATGCCAGGGCTGGGCAGGGTGGGCGGGACAGAGGTCAGAGTGAGTGAGTAGCAACGCTGAGTCTCACTCTCAAAGTCTCTGGGTCTCAGTTTCCTCATGTCAGAGCCCAGCACTACACAAAGTGGTCCCTGCGAGTCCAATCCAAGTGTATGAAAGGAAGTGGTGGGCCATGCAGGGGTGAGGTTCCAGAATGCAGGGCTGAGAGCCCCGTCCTGCATTTGGGCAATCCTCTCACCTGGTGGTGGCCTTAGGCCCTCTTCTCTCCTGGGTAGGGGACAGGCTACCCTGGCTGCCCCACACTGCACACGGGGCCTGTTTGGGTGTCACAGCTACTCCTCCCACATGTGGTGACCCCGGAGAGCACAGGACTGAGGTTTCATTATGAGCCTGGACTGGGGTCCAAGGAGCCCATGAGCTGAACAGAGAAGCACTGAGCGGGACTGGCGGCCCACCCAGGCCACATGAGCTCAGTGGATCCCCCTAAAGTCTGAGCCCCTCCAGAGGCCCCTCATCCAGGACTCAGGAAGTGGAGGTGCAGAGAGAGTCCTTTACCCAGGTCACTCAGGGAGTTGGTGGCAGATCTGGGCTTACTCTGGGCACGAACGTGCCGTACTCCCTCGGGTGACTCTGCATGCCTCAGCACACCATTCCTGCCAGAAAGCGGCAGCGGGCCCTGGGGCTCCAACAGACTGATTCAGACACGGGCCTGCCATGTCTTCCTGGATCCAGCCACCCTGCGTCTCAGTTTCTTCCTAAAACAGAGGTACAAAACCATCTTCCTAGGCCTATGTGAGGATTAAAAGAGCAGATCTACAGTCTTGCTTAGGGCAGAACCGAGCCCTTCCCAGCACTCCCTGCCTCTCTGGGCCTCAGTTTCCCCACCTTTAAGCAAAAAGTTTGCTCTGAGTGATTCACTAGGTCCCCAGAGCCTCTGGTGCTTTATGGGAAGCCTGCCCAGGGCCCGACCCATGCCCACACCCCTGGGAGACAGGCTGCAGTGGCAGACACCAGCGCTTGCCCTTGGAAAGCTCCCTGCTGGTTGGCAGATAAGCAAGGCCAAGGAGCAAAGGCTACACGGCAGAGCTGGGATAACATTCGCCCACGGCAGGGTCCCCTGAGCCTCCACAGTCTCCTCCTCTCCCAGCCTGCTCCACTCATCACCTGCCCCGCCCCTTAGGCATCTGGTCCATGCCCCTGCTCCTGGGGCCAGGAGAGGCTTGGAAATGTAAAACCCAGTGTGAGCTGGGCAGTGATAAAGGAAGGCTTCCTAGAGGAGACAGAACAAAGAGCATAAAATTCAGGCAGAGGCCTGAATACCCAGATGAGGAATCCAGATCCTGAAGCCACTGGCAGTTTCGTATGTGCTCCATCCTCCTTGGCAGAAATACCCGACCCCACCCAGGGCTAGCTTCAGAGCGGTGTCCCCAGCACAGGGCTTGAGGGGGAGGAGGGACCAAGACTCAAGGCCCCACCCACCCCTCCTCTGAAGCCATGGACTGTGCTTCCCTCTCAGAGAAATCAGTCCTAGTCAAAGAAGCCCAGGACCGCTGAGGTCTCGCTGAAAAGAGCTTTGCTGCTGCCGAATGCTGGCTGGCCAGGGAGGGCTCCCCAAAAGAGGAAGAGCAATGCTGGCCCCAACTCATTCATATTCTGGTCTGGCTGCAGGCTTCAATATGGCTGCAAGATGGGAGGGCAGAGGCAGCCCTCTGAGAATGCCCAGCGATGATTCCTCTCCGATTCCAATTTATTTTCTATCATTAATTCTTTTGAAAAGCCCCATGTACTCTGCAAACAGGGAAAGAGTACAGGGCTCAGGAGAGAGGAGAGGGCTTGGGGCGGAGTGGAGGGCAGCAGAGGTGAGACAGGCAGATGCCAGAGGCCCTGAGACCTGGGTTCAAATCCCACTCCACCTCCACGGACCTACAGAGCCCTGGGGCAAACCTGGTCCATACCTGTCTGTGGGGAAGGGTTCCCTGCTCTGCCTGCTCTGCTCACCCCGGGACCATTTCCAAGATCTACTAAGGGTCAGAGGTGAGTGGGCTTTATATACTGTAAAAGGCTGAACATCTTGAGGGTGCCCCAACTCTAGGGTCCAGAGAAGGCCCGGAGCCACAGTGCAGAAGAGATAAACACCAGGATTTGCGTCATCCCCGCTCTTCCATCTCATAAGTCTCAAACTCACACTGCCATCCTCCCTTCCCCTACAGGCTCACCTGGGACCAGCCTTCTAGCCAGCATCCCTCCTCCTCTACCCTCTACTGTGGAGCCTGAGGGATCATTTCTAGATGCCTTCTGCTCAGAACCCTTCTGGGGCTCCACCTTATCCAAACTTCCCAAAGCCCTCTCGGGCAATTCAACCCATCTGGGCAGCCTCCCATGCTATTTCCTGCCTGGAATTCCCTCCTCCTTGGCCCCAGTTTCACCGGTCAAACTCCTATGCCCTCTTCATGATGCAGCCCAAGTTCTCCTCTGCGAAGCTTTGCTTAACTCCCCTGGCCTGCCCTGCTCTGAACTCTGTACTCATAAGTACCCAATAGCCACCTGTTACAACTCAGTAACAGTAATTATTTTGTGTGGCAGCTCCCCTCCCATCAGTTAGTTCTGCTGGCCAGGGGCTGCATCTGATTCATCCTGTGCAAAGCCCAGTGCTTGGCAAAGTGCCTGGCTCACAGTAGAGCTATTTATCCAGTCACCTGACCTTATCTGAGCACCTAGTCTGTGACAGGGTGTGTGCTGGGTGCTGAGAATACAGTAGCGAAGATGGAGCCCTCGAGTTGTTTCCAGTGGATGTACTCAGGGAATGTCTGTTGAATGAATGAAGAGATACACAATCACCTTGTATATGGGGAAATAGGCCCAGAGAGGCAAAATACCCTCTCCAAGGATACCTTGCCTCCCTGCCCACATTTCTACTCCATTTCACTTCTGGAACCTTAGCAGAAATCAGGAGGAACTCGAAAGGTAGAATCAAAAAAAAAAAAAAAAAAAAGAGGAAGAAAATGTGGTGGATTTTCCCCCTTTCTCTATAATGTAAAGAAAATTGCTTTTGCCAACTATTGCAGCTTAAAAGCAATTAGAGGTTTTGGAGGGAACTCGGCATGAGCAGAAGCTACAGAGCAAGTGCCCAGCACAGAATTTTTCCAGCATTCGTTTGTATCAAACAAAAGGGAAAGAAAGGTGTTAAAAGCAGCAGTATCCAGCAGCAGAGATGGTGGAGATAAAATTCTTACGGCCTCCAAGGGAGGGGTCCAGGAAAGGCCAGAGAACCACACCCACTCTGTGTTCTAGAGATAGGAAAAGGGAGGGCAGAGAATGCAAGACAAGGAAAGATGAGCTACCCCTTGGCCTGCAGGGATAGGGGTTCAGGGCAAGGAGGGCAGGAACCCCAATATGAGCCCTACAATCTCACACCTTCTCTAGCATCCACGGCTCACAACTACTAAGCAGCCTCCAGCCACCAGAGAGCCGTACACCTCAACCGCAGACCTGGCCCTACTCCAAATCTGGAAAGCACCCACCCTGCAGGCTGGCGATGGAGGCCTGCGTGGCCCAGACCCGTCTCCACACTCCTTTCCAATGCTCCCCTCATGGGTGTGACCCTGACTGTGCTCTTAGGAGCCTCTCTCATTCCCAGCTCCACACCTTCGCCTGATGAGAGAAGGGAAGGAACGGGTACCACTCCCCGGAGTAGGGTAAGCCAGGTTCTAGGAGGCAGGTCCAGAGCAGATGACAGCCACGGACACACCATTCTAGGCCAGAGGCTAACGTCCAACCAGGCCTCTCCCGCTGAATCACCACTTCCTCGCCTGGACTTTTTACCTGACCCTCGGCCTCCTCTCTCCAAATACAGAGCAGGCACCATCAGCCCATTCCTGAAGCCTAACTTCCTTCTTCCATCTGCAGCAGCCTCCCTTCTGTCTGGGGCACAAAAGACACAGTCTCCTTTAGAAGCAGTCATTCCTAAGTTCCAATGCCAGCTCTTCCGTTCACTTGCAATTCCCTCAATCTCTCTGGGCCTCACTTTCTTCATCTGTTAAATGGAAAGAGTAATAGTACATATCTCATGGAGTGTTTTTAGAATTAAATGAGGTAATGCATATAAAGCGCCTGGCACTGTGACTAGCAGTAGGTATTCAATGAACTTACCTTCAGTCGAAGGACCCGTCAACAGACGGGCTAACAGCTCACAGCCTGCCCGGACCTCACTTGAGAGCAGAAGAGGGCCCAGAAGCAGTGGTGACATGCCGCAGGTCCCACAGCCCTGTGGAGCCACTCATTCAAGGCTGGGCGTTTTACTCTCATTCTCCGACCTTGGAGAAAACACAGGCTTGATCTGGTGGAGCCACCAGGGCATAGCTGGGTTTCAGAAGGTGTCTTGATGTCTGTCTCTTGCTTTCCCTCTGCTCACCTTTCTCTCGAGGGCCTCTCCCACCCACTGTCCCCCATCCTGTCCTACAGAAACAAGCCAAGCAGTAAGCCTGGCACTAATAAGGGCTCTTTTTGTCGTGGGGGCAGAGATGGGAGCAAATGAGGCCAGTACCAGCCCTAGATGGCTGAGCCTCAGGACAGCCAGGAAGCAGCCCACACTCTCCGAGGGGGAAAGGAAAAGGGACTAATGGGAGAACCTGGGGGTCTGGCCCCAGGGATGACTGACAGCCCTTCCCCAGGTGGGGCCACCCTCCCTTTTGCACCTGGGGGAGTCCAGGTGGTCCATAAGCAGGGGATCCAGGGACTAAAAAGCTTATTGCCAAGGCTCGGCAATGCTTTTCACTGTGAGACCCGGGAGAGGGTCGGTCCACTCCATGTGCCTCAGCTTCCCTATCTGGAGCCTATAAGAAGAATGAGATCATTCGAGGCTGCCTTCTAGTTCCAACATTCTCCAGTCCCACACCCATGGCCTCTGTGATCCCTGCAGAGTCAACAGATGCTCTGACATCACCACGGGCAGAATAAGGAGTCCCAAGCACGTACGGATCCTGGGAGGCAGGGTCACCCTGATCCCCAAAAGACAAGGAAGCACAGGGAGACCTTTGCCTGCCCTAAGCTGGCCAAGGACATCGTCCTGTGATGCCTCGCCAGGAAGGAGGTGGCCGTTACAGAAGAGAGAAGGGTGGCACCCCAGGAAGACTAGGTACGGCCATGGTCCCTTCCCCTTTCTGCGTGCGCCCAGGAGCTCACAGCTCCAAGCTTCACTTCTCATCAGTGAGGCTGCAGTCTTCAGCCCAGCCCAGGCCTCAGGCTCAGTCTCAAACCCCAGGCACACCCAGTTCCCTCACACCTCATGGCTGTCCAGACTGGGATCCTACGCCCTCCCACCAGGCCACTCCTCCCTTGCCTTCCCCGACTGCCCCACAGGGGGCCTGTTAAGGGGTAAGCCAGCTTCTCTTTCATGGCCAGAATCTGATAACATTCTCCTAAATTAATCAATAAACAAGAAATTGTTTTAGATTTTCCTGATTCTGCAGTTCCTGATTAATCCCCTCAGCAAACAAAAGGAAGAAATAATTAACTGAAAAGACAGTAGCTTCCTGTCTCCGGTGAGCCGGAGGAACCCCCCTCCCAGGGGGATCCTGCTCAGCCAGCTGCCCACCCCCAGACCTCTCATCCCCACCCCTCCCCAGGCTCAGCCAGTCCTGGGTGACATCTGCCCACCTCCTGGATCTCGCCTCTCCTCTTCTTGCCCTCTTCCCTCTGCTCCCTTCGACAGGACAGGCCACCTTACCACCTCTGTCTCATCTGTTAGCACCCTCTGCTCCCAAAGATAAAATAAAAGTAACATGAGACCACCTGAGGTTAGATACACATTTTCTCTTATTTTTTATAGGTGGATGCTCGGTGAAATGCCACGATGTATCTAATTTACTTTTAGATAGCTTAGGAAAAAAAGATATGGCAAAATGTCAACAATTATTACACCTAGGTGAGGGGTATATGGGAGTTTCTCCGCTGCACTCGTCTCTCTACCTTTCTGTATGTTTGAAATACTTTTTAATTATCTCTAGAAGTATTTAAACAAAGCATTTAAAAAAAAAAAACAATTTTTTAAAATCCTGCATCGGTCTTGTGAGCCAGGAACCCCAGAAACAGTGCCCATGCTCCTGGTGGGCCTAAAAGGCAGCTGGTCTCTTAAGTAGGTTAAACATCTCCCCTGCCATCCATCTCCTTTATGTGGTTTCCCTAGAAATTGCTTTTTCACAGATTCCACCGAGTCCTAGCTCCACATTTAGAAGCCTTAGCTCGTTCAGAACATAGCGCTTTCGTGAAGCAACTGCTGTCTTCTGACCGACCCCCCGCCTCCTGCCGACCATCTCCCCGTCCTCCTACAGAGCAGCCCTGGGCTGGTGACTGCAACGCTGGCTTCCTCTTCATGTGGCCACCACCCTCTCTCTGAGCCTCTGAGTGCCCCCACCTGTTAAGTGGAAATGACGACAAATCGGTCACTGCCTGGCCATCTCATTCAAAGGCAGAGTGTTACCTCACAAAGACTGAAATCCCCATTTAATAAATGGGAAAGCTGAGGCCCAGGACCAGGAAAGACTGGAAACAGAACACCAAAGACGGAAGTAGAGGGAGGTAGGAGTGAGCAAGAGCTCCCTGCCTGCCCCAATTCCCTCTCCTCCCCATCCCTCCAGCCCAACTCTGACAGCACACATCGGAGAAAGGGTAGACATGCATCTCCTTCTTTCTGGCTCCTGTTTTTAGAGCTTCCTAGTCAGGAATAAATGGCCATGACTGCAGTGGCCCAGCCAACGTCTAGCTGACCCACACGAATGCTAGCCAGGCCTACCTCTGCTGGTTGATGATGTACTAAGCAATCAGTACTAAGTAATCAATCGCTAATTGCTGAATGCCATGCAATTCATGGGGGAGAGTTCTATGTGGCTGGAGGTTAGGCACCCCGTCCTGGTCTGGCAGAGCCTTCAGGGGCAGGGATCACCATATCTGTGGTAAGCACCTCAGCACAAAAGCTCCCCATAACTTGGGAGCTTCTCAAGACCGATGTCCTGGGCCTAGCCCACAGCCCCAGCCCAAGAGAAAAGTTGAAATGGTAGTAACCACAGGGGCCCTGAGGGACACACCACATGCCCCTCCTCAGCCCATCTGGCGCCAAGTCCCTGGACAGGCCAGGTACCCAGAATGGATATGCCCAGTCCCCGCCACAAAGGCACTCCCAGGCTGCAAAGAGCTACAAACCACCACATGACACAAGCCTGAAATACGTAGGCCTTGCACACAGTAGGTGCACAGCAAATGTTTGCTAAATGTAAAGCAGATACGTTTACATGTCAAATGTAAAGCAAATGCTCTCGGAGTTCTGAGGAAGAAGCAGCTACTTCCAACTAGGGTTGACAAGGTGGCGGTGGGGGTGGGGGTTGTTAAATATGGCATTTGGGCTGAGTGTTGAAAAGTGTGTGGGATCTACATGGGCAGAGATGCAGGAAGGAATCACACAGAGGGGACAGCACAGTCAAACCCTGGAGGATGAAAGCCACAGCATGTGTGAAGGGGACGGTGAATGGTGTTTCGCTGGAGCCTGGGGGCACAGAGGAGTATGAACGGAGATGGCTGGGGCAGAGGGTCAGACTGTGAAAAGCACCTAAGGGTCCTGGAGGCAACAGGGAGCCCTTGAAGGGTGCTGAGCAGACGCATGATAGCCAGCATATGTTTGGAGGACAGTTAAAAGCCACAGAGTTCATTGTTACTGCAAGGTTGCATGCCCCCAAGAGGGCAGGAACTGTTCTATTCACCTCTGTCCCACAAGAGCCCGCACAGCCATCCCAGGGGAAGTACCCAGCAAGTGAATTGCTGAATTATTATAGGATCATCAGATGGAGGACTGGGGACTCCTGGAATCACAGCTGTGGAATATCATGTTTATATAAAAACATGTATTTATAGTATAGCCTCAAGAACAGCCTTTTGAGGGAGATAATTATCTCCAATTTACAAAAAGGGAAGCTAAGGCTCAAAGAGGGACAGAGAGTAACCTGGTCAAGGTCACCCAGCTTGTCAGTTGTGGAGCTCAGAGCTCTCCCCACCCTGACAGAAGGCTGAGCCCTGCTCACCTTGGCATGGCCTAGGGCTGCCTAAGAGATGAAGACCTGCCCCTCCCTACTCCCTGGCACTCCCTTACCCCTAACTGTTGCTGGGCAGCTAGAGAAATGCAGCAACCACTGCCTCACTGAGAGCCCCCATACCACTCCAGCTGGGATTGGCTGCTTGTCACCATGACAACCTGTCCCTGCGCCTATGAGGAAGACAGGGATGGGTGGGGGGAATCTCTGGAATTCCCCCCAAACTTCATCTAGACAGGACTTCACCCCAAAAGTTTGGGAAGCACACCCATGGAGCAAGAGTCCTGGATCAGAGTCCAGAGACAAGGTCAAGCCCAACTCATCATGCGACTCTGGAAAATCACTTCCTGGTTTCATTGTCTATGAAGTGGAGCTGTGACTCCCCGTCTACTTGATAGAACTACCATGAGGAAAGTAAAAACTTATGGGAAATTATAAATCAAATTTTGTACTGGTAAATCACAATAAGGCTCCTCTCTACTTCAATCTGAACATTGAAACTCCAACAGAGGTCACCGCCCCGTCCTAGTTGAGAGCAAACATGAACTAACATTTACTGAGATTCTTCAATATATCAGGCTAGTGGATGCTTTCCATGTATTATTTCAAAGCATGCTAATGACACCCCTACAAGATAGGCAGCGTTCTTCCAGACACAGATGAGGAAACTGAGGCTTGGGAAATGGAAGTGACTTGCCCGAGCTCATTCAGCTCAGAAGTGGCTGAGTCAGGATGCAAACTTAGTTCCAGACAGCACCCAAGCCCAGACTATGCGAGGGGTGCATTTCCATACCCCTGAATCTCAGAGCTACAGAATGAGTGTTCGGGGTATGGCTACATGTCAGATACACACATTCCGCTGCGGCCCAAGACCCTTGACATAAGATGCAGTGTGCCACTCCATGGCCTGTGGACTATCGGGGCCATTAGAACCAGGTGGGGGATGGGAGGATGGCTGGCACAGCTGGTCCTGAGCTAATTGGATCAGTCCCGGGCATGGAGCCACCTGTCCAGCTGCCCTGGAAGATAGGTGCTGGAATGGGGCCCCCTGCCAAGGCCAGCCTCCATGTTCAAACCAATCTGTACACTGAGGTTCCATTTTGGACTCCGCCCACCCTGACCTTGGTGGCTGGTAGTGACGACACAGACCCAGAAGGCCGGGGTGAGAGCCGCTATTCCTCTTTCAGCAGCCAGTGCCTCCACAGGGCCCCATATGCTCTCTAACAGCTGGACAGCTGAGGCAACTGCCTGAGGATGTCCTCTGTAGGGGCCCCAGACACTGCCCCACCCCTGCACTGCAGGCCACAGGCGAAGCCAGGAAAACCCCAACTTGCTTTAAGACCTTGTTCAAGTCACCGTCCCTCTCTGGGTCTCCAACTCTTCCTCGTCAAAAAGCAGTGCAGATAACCCCTCTATTTCTTCCCTTTGTATCTCATTTCCAAGGTCCCAAATTTATACCCAAACTCACTCCAGTTCTGCAATTAAACGTATTCATTTTACAGACGCAGAAACTGAGGCCCAAGGGACCACAGAGACTTGCTGAAGTGTGACACTGGGACACCCATACTAAAGGCTACATCTTAGGACTCCAGGATACCTGCCACCCTATATTCCCAGGTTGGGGGAAGAGTGATACCTGAGACTCTGCCCAACTCTGGTAGCCTACATCTCCCCACCTGGCTCTCCACCCAGGCCGAATCTCTCCATCCTCCTCCATCAGGTGGGGAACCATGTACAGCCCCTTGACCATCCCGATGAAGGCAGGCAAAGCATCTAACCTTACTGTTGCCCTCATCACCAGCCTGGATTCCCATAGCACCTTCATGATTGCCTCCCCGCCTCTGGCTCTCTGGGCCAACCCCTCCCACGACCACCAGAGGGAGCAGTTTAAATTGCAAAACTGATCCCATTACTCCAGAACTTCAACCCTGCAACTCCTGAATACAGAATCAGCTCATGCTCCTCAGTCAAGCACTCAAGGTCCTCCTCCATTTTTTCCCAACCTGCTCTGTGCCTGCTGTGCCCCCGCATGAACTACTCCATTACAAACACATTCCACCCATGCCTGCTGCTTCCCACCTCCTTGCTTTTTCTAATGCTGTGCAATCTGCCTGGAAAGCCCTCATTCATTCACATTCTCCATTCATTCATTTATTCAGTATATTTATTGAGCATCTACCAAGTGCCAG
This sequence comes from Macroglossus sobrinus, assembly GCA_004027375.1. Lineage (NCBI taxonomy): Eukaryota > Metazoa > Chordata > Mammalia > Chiroptera > Pteropodidae > Macroglossus > Macroglossus sobrinus. The sequence continues at coordinate 510,865 of PVKZ01000784.1, read as the reverse complement.
AAACGTCTCAGTGGGTAAAAAAAGCACCAGCCCTTCCAGTCCATCTGAAATAACCCTTGCCCACCCTTTCCCCCTCACCACCACCACCACCGCCTCTGCAGCTGCCCAGCCCATTCTGCCTCATACTGGGGTGTGGGTCAATATCTGTGTCCCCTTTCAGAGCCCACACAAGGAGGGGCTCAGGCTTGTCAGCAGTAGCTCCAGAAGTTAGCCCAGGCCTCAACCCAAGAGATGCCCCCAAATGTAGAGCGAGCCCTAAGTGTAGGGTAATGAGGAGCAAAGCTACATGACATTGTCCTTGGGAGCAGCTGTCTAGATGCCGGAAGCCCCTGGAAGAGACTGACTGGCCAGGGTGGCCTGCTCATATTTCCCCCAAAAGAAGCCTGAGTGGTCAGGGGTACTCTTCCCCATTCAAGTCACCCTAAGGCCCAGCCCGCCCAACTTCTTATCACTGAATTTGTTAGAATGTAATATTTTTATAATTTAACACACAAACATGGCAGGGCCAGGGCCGGGCTAGAGAGAGAAATTATGGGAGTGACACTAGGCACTACCTCTTACCAGTCGGAAGGTTTGACGGGCAAGTGGCTGTTGGGGGCTGGGAGCACCTGGCTGAGATTTTAACCCCTGACAGCACAGACCAGGAGCCAAAGAGGTACCCCTTCTCTTCTCTGCTCATGGCTTCAGGTCCCAAATGAAAGGCTCATCCTACTAAAGTCAGTTTGGGAGGTATGGGGAAGAGCCAGGGCAGGGGTTCAACCAGGCCCCGATGGCAGGCATCTGGCCATACACCAACCAACTGGATGTCAACCAGAGCATCAGTCGACACTCAGAAGGCAAAAGTCAAGAGCTCAGAGAGCCACAGGAGATGGGAGGTGAAGAGAGAGCAAGAAAGGACAGCTAAGAAAGATGGAGTCAGCAAGAGGCTGCCTGAGAGTGACGCCAGCAGAGGCTGAGAGAGCAACCTTAAGGTTCAGCAGGCCAACCTCACCTCCCAGCCCCAGGAGGAGTTTTGGTCACTCCTGGGCAACAGCCCCCCACCACACACACATACACACACACTTCCACAGGAGGCCTCCAAGGGACTGAGTGGCCCTGGGGAAGAGTCTAGGCTGCCATCAAGACTGGAGGGTCACAGAGGCTTGCCTGAGGCTGACAGCCACTCTAGCCTCCTGTGCCTCAGATGGCCACCTGAGAAGGAAGTGGTCTCACTACCCATGAGGTACCCCTCCCCACAATGCACATTTAGACCTCTGTGGGGAACCTATTCCCCTGAGGTTGAGCTCTCTGGCTCCAGGATGGAGATCTCAGGAGAGTGGGAAGGGTTCCAGGCCTAAACAAGAGGACAATGCCAGGGTCTAGCCTAGAATGCCAGGCTAGGGATGATTCCCAGAATGATATGACAAGCCAGTACTAAGAATTTACAAGCCGTCATACAGAGCGCTGGCAGACTCTGGCCTCAGATCTAGGAAGCACAGGTTAATGAGGCTAGGGTCAAGAGGTCCCAGAAGTCAAGCCAGGGAGAGTAAGGTTGAGAATGGCGATGCCCACCTCCCTGCCCATCAGGGGAAGATGTTGCGCACAGGCAGCAGGACAGCTGCCCTGGGGAGACCCTCCAGCAGTGGGTTGCCCTCCCTGCCCCCTCCCCCACCTTGCCAAAGACCATGGGTAAAGGATACCCTCATAGGAAGGGGCCACCCTAAGATGGGAATTCCCCTAACTCCACCTCTGCCTCAAAATCCCTCTCTGTGAAATGGGGAGGAAGCATGCCACGGGCCTTGCATTCTCATAAGGTGGCTGAGAGATTCCAGAGGGAAAGTGGAAGTGGAAGTAAGGTTTAAACCTGAAGGCTGGTCAAACAACATATTACCATACCTCAGAGACCAGGTAGATACTTACTGATTGGTCCAGCGTGTACCACCCAGAATCTAGGCTGAGAACAAGACTTCTGAGCCCACAGGCTCACACACTGAATGCCAGTAAGGAGAACATATGGGCAAGGGCTGCTGAGAAAACCAGCCGCTCCAGCCTAGAAGCCCAAGCTGGATAGAAGGATTCGGGAGCAATCAGAGCCTTCCTAGAGGAGGAACCTGCCTTGGAAGCAGGGAGGATTTGGTAAAGGGGAAGGGCCTGCAGGGGGCCTGACCTCTGACCCTTCCTTGAGCTTCTCACTCCTGGGGACAGAGTGTTCCCTACCTCTCAGGGGCACCATCCTAGACAACATCTCCCCATGCCATGTTCCACTGCAGGGGCAGGGCTAGCATTTGGGGGTTGAAGGGGGCTAGAAAGTTCCCTGAGGTAGCCAGTCCAGGAAAGGAGTGTGAGAGAAGACTCGGTGATGGGGGTGGGGGACATAGCACAGCCACGACCTTATCGCACACAATGAGGTGTACGCAGGAGCATGGCTGCAAGCAAAGCTAGGATGGCGGGACACCAGGCCTGAGGGCCTGGAGGTACCCTGTCCAATTCGCAGCCTCTGGGGAGCTCTGCACCCTTTGAGCTCTGCACCCCTCTTCCAGCAGCCCATCCCACAGAGCAGAAGGCGCGGGGACACACACACGTACACGCTTAGGTATGTCTCCCCGCTCCCCCACCTCGAGCCCCGTGTCCTCAGCCTGGCCGCAGAGACGATCTGGACGCTGTCGCCGCGCCGTCGCACCCGACCCGGCAGGGTCACAGGAGTCTGGCGCCCGGAGCGGCTCCAGAGCGGCGCCTCGGGGCCGGGCAGATGCCCCCGAGGGCGCTCGGCCGTGCCGGCTGAGCGGTAGAGACGCACCCCTCAGTCCACCGGGCGGCACGGCCCGCGCCCCGCCCCGTTCGGACCTCGCGTTCCCTCCTCAGGAAGGAAAGGCCGGAATGCCATCACTACGGCGCCTCCATGCTCTCACCGCACACGCAAAGTTGCTCCAAGTCGCGGGGGTTCTGGCGGCCGGCGAGGGTTAGGAGGGGCCGCGCAGCTGGCGGGCGCGCGGCCACCAACCGGGGTGCCGCGCGCGCCCCCTCCCGCTCCGCGTGCGCGCGCCCCCACGGGCGCGCACCCAACATCCCCCCGCCACCCGCCGCCCCCAGGCTCCCGCCCAATCAGACCCCGCGCATGCGGCGCTGCGGGCGAGCAGACACCCCGGCTCCCGGCCCGCGCCCCACCGTGCGGGCCGCGCCGCAGCATGCGGGCCCGGGCCACTCACCGTGTGGGGCGCCCATGCCGCGCGCAGCCCCGCTCGCGGGCCGCCTCGCCGGCTCGCCGGCGCTCCGCTCCCCGCTCCGGGTCCGGCTCCCGCGCCGCAGGTCTCGGCTCCGCAGGTCTCGGCTCCGAGGTGGACGCAGCAGCCACGAGCCGGGAGGGCGTGTGCGCGCGCGCGCGGGCGCGTGTGCGTGTGCGTGTGCGTGTGCGTGTGCGCGGGAGGGCCACCGCGCTGCCCCGCGCGCCCGGCCTGCCTTCTGCGCTCCACGCAGCGCGGCCGGCGGAATCCCTGGCGCGCGCTCCCACCCGCCCGCGCCCGCTCGCGCGCGCGCGCGCGCCGTCCGCGGCCGCACCCCCGGCTCCCCACTCCCGACGCTGCCTCCTGGGGCGCTCACACGCGGCTGGACGCCCCGGCCCCCCGGAGCTCTCGGACGGCGGCCCGCGGCGCTAAACGAGCAAACCCGTGTCCTCTTCCCGGCTGGCCCCGCCTCGGGTCCCCAACCGCCCCCGGAGGGGGGCCCCTCGGGCGTCCCTGCTCCGCCACCATGCCCCGCCCGGCCGCGGCGGCTCTCCCAGCCTGAACCCCGCGCGGCGCCCGGCTCCGGCGGCCTTCGCCGACGCCCCGAGGCACCAGCAGCTCCCCCTTCGCCCACGCCGCCACCCGGGCCGCGCGCCCTCCGCGCTCTCTGTCCGCGTCTTCCGTCCCTGCCCTCTTCACTTCCTCTCCTTTCTCCTCCCTGCTCCCGGACCCCAACCTGCTGTCTCCCGCATCTCCTCTCGCTACCGCCCTCTCCCGCGCTCCCGCGCTCCCTGCTCCCCACCTCGCTGAGCTGCCCCTCACATTCTGCTCCTTACACGGGGTGCCGCCCGCCGCCCGCCTGGCCCAGGATTCGAGCGCGCAGCAGACAACGAGGGGACCGGCTGCGCCCCGACCCCGCCGCCCCCTCTTCTGTCCGCTCGCTCCGTGGCTGCTCGCTCCGGCCTGTCCGGCGGCGACGCCCAGCTCTACCCTCGGCTGTCGCTGACGGCTCCCATCTCTCCCGGGCTTAAAGGGATAGCGCACCGGGCTCGCCTTGCCCACTCGGGGGCACCGAGAAGGACAGCCTCGCCGCGCGGGGACAGTCCGGGGCGGTGGCACAGCCGGGGCAGTGCGGGGGGCACCCTGTTCCTGGCCGCTGAGCCCGGCCTTCCCGGGCTGGAGGTGAGTCGAGGAGAGGGGCAGTCGGCGGCTGTCCAGACCGGCCATCCAGGGTGGGGCGCTCAGGACTTGTTGGCAGCTGAGCTTAGGGGCAGGCTGGAGGTGTGGGAGCAGCGCAGGACGGTCGCTGAGACTGCGGGGTGGGGGAGGAGGGGTCAGGGAAGCAGCTGTCCGATTCTGAGCCCAGAGCAAGGACGCCTGTCGTGCTGGGAGGACAGGGATCACAGGGTGGCTTCCCGCTCCTGCTGTGTGACCTTGGGCAAATGCCCGTCTCTTTCTGGGCCTCAGTTTACCCGTCCTTGGAAGGACATTGGCTTCCATCATCTCTGGGACCATGCCTACATCTGAGACATATTAAATCCCATAGAAGAGGGAGACCCAAGGCGGGCCTCAGTCCCCAGAATCACACCTACTCCTTGCTTCTGAGAGCCACCAGCACCCCACCCTCACCAGGCCTGATCTGCCCCTTCCCTCATTCTGTAACCTTCCTTCTCCATCCTCCATCAGCGGAACGAGGCAAAGCTGAGCGGTACAGGGGCGTACCAAGGACAACATACAGGCTGCAGAGCTCTTTCACATCCAGGGCCTCCCTGGACCCTCCTGACGCTCCTGGGAAGTAAAGTGCACCCCCAGACTCCTGGCCTTATCCTAGATAGGATTGGTACGTGAGCACTTCATCTTCCTGGTCCCCCACTCTTACTCCCACTCCAAACAGACCCTTGCTCCCCAACCGCCAGGGAGGTGCATTTTGCCCATTGGTTCTCGAAGCATCTGTTATGTGCCCTGTCCTGTGCTAGGTACTGGGGACACACAGACGATTTAGACACATCTCCACCCTCAACAAAAAAAATAAGAGAGCAGGAGGTGTAATGGAACTTTGGGGATGCAGGAGATCCAAGAGACGTCCTGGAAGAGGTAACATTGAAGCCAGGGATTGTAGGATGAGCAGGAGTTGGCCAAGTAGCAAGGAACATAAAGGGCACGCCATGCCAAGAGAAGAGCATGTGCGAAGACCTGAAAGCGGAAAATAGGAAAAGATGGGTATGTATGTTTGGGGGAAGAGAAGCTAGAAGAGCCTTGAATTGAGGAGTTGCAACTTCGTTCTGGGGCAGCAGCGGGGACACCACTTAGCAAATCTAGGCGGAAGCCCTCCTCATCTTTCAGGCATCGCAGAGGCATGGCTAAGGGCTCCCCAAACCCAGGAGCTTTTGAAAGAGGCCTCCTGGGCTCTCCTTTCCTGTAAGCCCAGTCCTACCCGCTTCTCTTCATCTCTGCAGCCAAGTGCAACACAGTCTCCCCCTGCTGACCGGAGCTGGGAGTAGGATCTGAATCCAGCAAGGGCCAGAGATAGGCACCCACCCATCAAGGTACCCTATAAAGACTCCAGACTTGAGTGTCAAGCATACCCAGTGCCAAATCCAGTGTTAATATCCTCTGTACAGTGGAAATAAAACTACTCAGCCACCAAGGGGATTGGTTTGGGATTCACGAGAAATAACGTTACAGGAATGACCTAGTACACCGTAGGTATTCAGCAAATGGCCTTTTCCTTCCCAACACCAAAGTTTGACTTTATGGCCCATCCAAAAGGTTCTTACTGTTCCCCTGTTCCCTCCTTGCCTGGCCATTTTCCTTCTGCCTTCCTACCAGACTTCCTGGGGGCCTCGAGGGAGATGAGCTCACGGCTGTTGCCTGCTCTGGCTCAACACACCTCCTGAGGAGTCTTCCCAGGGCTCCCAGGTGGGGCCTAGGGAAACCAAACAGAGACAAACAGCCTTTCCCCAGAGACCTTGACATCCAAGCAGAGCAGCAGTTTCAGTCTACATCCCCATCCATTCCTCCTACTCTTCTGTTCTGGGAGCCACGCTTGAGAATGTATGCCCCCAGCTTTGTTGTGTAACCTCAGATACATAGTGCACCCTTTCTGAGCTGCAAGTTCCTCTCTAAGTTTGGGGGCAAGCTTGTGTGCTCCACAGAGGCAATGAATGTATGTCTAAGTCATTTATCTTTCCTCAGTAGGGTCCAGGCCTTGGTCTCCTATCCTGCAGCTCTGCTCAGAGCCAGGCAGGTACAAAGGTCCCCTTTTGCTAGTGTCCTGCCCTTGCGCGAGTGGCCAGGATTTGCAGAGAGGCCCACTTGGAGCAACCACTCTCCGTGGCCAGAGCAGCAGCAGCTGGGGGCTGGGAGCCAGGGGCCAGGCCAGTAGAGGCAGCTCCAGGAAGGACTCCTTCACCAGAAGCCGGGAGCTGGACGCTTCCTGTCATAAGGGCTGGATCAGTGCCCCTGCAGATGCCATCCAGGGCTTCTCTGCAATTTTCAGCCATTTCCATTTCAGGCCGTGGGGGGAGACCTTGACAGTGTCCCAGACCTAGTCACCAAGCCAGGTCCAGCCCGAGTGGCCCACATAGTGTCTCAGGAGGTAGCAGGCATTTCTTGCCTGTCTTCTTAGCCACACTCTGGCATCCTGGGTCAGGCTGAAAAGTAAATAGGGTCACCAAGTTTTCAGAGAAATGCCCCCCCCCCAGACAGGCTGTCTTTGTGCCGTCTCACCCTGTCTCCCCACCTCTGAGTCTTTCCCCGCACGTCTCCACCACCACTAGACTTCCACACAACCCATTCAGATTCTTCTGCCCTAAACACCCTTCCTGGACTACCCTCTGCCCACTCCATTCTCCCTCCTTGTTACTCTTAACCGACGTCCCTCCCACTAATCCTAGGATTATCATTCCCATTTCAGAGAAGGGAAAACCGAGGTTCAGTGTAGGGTTCCAGGATGTGAAGTGCCAGCCATTGTTCTTCATTCTTTCCACAACCGTTTATTGAAGGCCTGCTCCATACCAGGCACTGTGCCTGGTGTGAGGAAGACACATCAGAGGGCTTGGAGTCTAGAGAAAGAAACAGACAGAAATCAAACCATCATGCAAAGCAATGTCAAATTACAACGAGGACAAGTGCCATGAAGAGCTGTAGGGCTGTAAGGTCAAAGTCCGGTCTGATCTTGGGAGTCAGGAAAGGCTTCCTGCAGGACATGGCATTTGACCTAGCACCAGAAATCTGGGTACATGTTAACCTGGAGAAGTAGGGGGCTCCAGAGAGAAGGGCTAGCACATGCAAAGGCCCTGTGGTGAGAGGAAGGAGGAAAAAGCCCATGTGGCATGAGGAGAAAGAATTGGATATGGGGTAACAGGTGGCATGGGGTCAGAACAACAGGTTCTAGTGGGCCCCACAAAGAGTTGAGGACTTAGCCTTGTGACTCTGGGCTGGTCCTGGAGTTCTGAAGCAGAAGGCGGTGGCATTTGAACTGAGCATCTCACCACCACTCAATACCCTCACTCACTGCTCCCCCATCAGTTGTCGGGGGGGGTCTCTGCTGGCCTATAAAAGCTGAATCGAATCCTTGGGACTTTGATTTTACCATGTGTAAAAGGGAATAATTTTTACTCCTCTGGTCTTTCTGGGTAGGAGAGAAGATGAAGGAAACTGGAATTCTTGGCATAACCTCAAGCTACTTTATCAAGGGCACCACTCCTTTGTCAAGCATCCTTCTGGGACCCTGAAGTCAACACTATCAAGAGAAACAGACATAGCAGCTGATCTTATAAAACATCCCCCTGGAGAACCTTAGCCATCTGCTCCCCACCAAGGACATGGCATGCTTCCCCAATAAGACTGAATTACCCTCATGGGTACCACCAGGCAGAGAGGGGTTTATGGGTTCCATTTACAGAAAGAAGGAGCTGGCCTAGGTCACCACAACAAGCCCCCTGCCTTGCTTCATCCCAGACTGCCTGGGGGGAGTTCAGGAAAGGGGGTTCTGTGGAGTGCCACCTTCCCTCCCCTCGGGAGAGCTCCCCAGCGGTTCTGACAACAGCTGGAGGTGGGGCCACGACAGAGCTCACGCCCTCCCTGACAGCACCGCACTCTGCCTGTGGGAGGCTTTCTTCTTACCTCTGAGCTGCAATCGTTGCTCGAGCCTGCCTTCTCTTTTTAAGGGCCCGTCCTGAGGTCCTAAGGATGCTGGGATGACCTTGCAAGAGCTGTCCCCAGGTCATCAGGGGGCCTTTAATTTTCAGAGCAGGAGCTAGGCCAGCTTGTTGAGAGAGCCCGGGTCAATCCACAGACCTGCTACAATAGCTTTCTGTACAGTTATCACACCTACCTGTAGCACAGGTAGTGCTTTGCTGTCCAGAAGCTTATCATGTGTGCCTTCTCAGTGAAGGTTCGATTTAGCCCAAGGAAGTAGGAACCAAATGAGAATGGGTCATGGCCAGTATGGACGTGGGGACCTGCAGTCCAGCACAGTCACATGACAGTGGGGTCAGGCAGGGGTGGTGGTAGCAGTAATAGATGTTGGGGATCTAGGCAGAGATTCGCCTATTACTGAGAGGGGAGATTGGAGATGCAGTTTGGGCAGGGGGATTCGAGGACCTGGAAGTGTGTATGCATTGGAGAACAGACCCACCATTCAGCTCCTACTCATAGAAGGTATGTCCTGTGCCAGGCCCAGTGGGGCCCTAGACTTGGAGGAACTCAGACTGTGAGCAGACAGGCACATGGATAGCCACACTCACAGAGGAATGCCAAGATTCTAAGTTCTAGAGTGGCCACTTTATCAGGGTAGGGGACTGGAGGCCAGCTGGATCGTAGAACTGACAGTCAGGAGCCCATGGAGCCTGGTCCCTCGCCGTGGAGTAGAGGAGAGGGCTTGCTGTGCTCACTTGGGCTGGCAGCCAGATTCCAAAAAAGTCTCGGAATGGCTGCTGTTAAAGGAAGTATAAGAATATTCACTGGTCAGGGAAGGGAGGCCTAGGAGCGGGAAGTGCACTGATTAGGGCACAACTGAGTCTAGGTCACCTCTAGTACTAGGCACTCACCAGCCCAGGCCTAGCCATGGCAGGTATTCAGGAAATATGTGCTGGTCACATGGATGGTGTTTGAATGCAAGAGAGAACGAGAGGAGAGGGGAGGAGAAGGAAGGAGAGGGGAAGGGGGAGGGAAGAAGGAAGGAAGGAAGAAAGGAAAGAAGGAAGGAAGCAAGGAAGGAAGGAAGGAAGGAAGGAAGGAAGGAAGGAAGGAAGGAAGGAAGGAAGGAGCGAGCTGCATGAACACAGAAAGAAAAATAAGAAAGCACCCACGCTGTAGTGGGAGTAGCAGGATGGCGAGCAGGGTACACTACTCGAGGGAGGTGACAGGGCAGGGGGTCAGGGCCAGGTCACCAAGATTCTTGAATGCCATGGAGCATGATTGGACTTTGAAGGGTTTTTAAGGGGAGACAGATGGTTAGATTCAAATCTGTGGACACACCCTCTGGCTCCTGTGGGGAGAATAGATTGGAGAGAGTGAAACTAGAGGTAGAGCCTGGAGAGGAGGCTGTTGGGGTCACCCAGATGAGGAGATGCAGTGAGGTGGAGGGATCCAAAGGTAGATACTTAAGAATTAAGAGGCAGGACTTCGGGAGTATCAGGATGTTAAGGCAGGAAACCAGGGGTCTCCAAGGCCTTTTCAACGGAGTAATTGCCATTTGCTGTTAGCTGAAACCCACCAGGCTTAATGATCTTGTTCCAGGGAGCCCTCACACCAGCCTTCCTCCATTGTCTGCAGTGTGTAGGGGGCACCATGGCACACACCCCAGACCCCTTCAGGCTGGGGCACTACTTCCTCTGCCGGAGGTGTTGAGGCTGCCAGGCCACAGGTTAGTACCTTCCCTCACTGAGAGAGATGCACCTTGCCCAAGGCCTTGCCCTTCCATGGGCAGCTGCATCCAACGACTGGTCAAAGCAGGAGATAAAGGCCCCAACTCAGACAACCCAGTGAAGAACGTTCAGGCCCCAAACCATCGTAGCCCGCCTTCCTGCTTCTCTGCCCCACCCTGCCTCTCCCTCCGTCCCTCTCTCCATGCTGTTGATCCCAGTAAACCTCTTTCATGCTTATCTCCCTCCGCATACTAGTATTATCATCCCCATTTCACCCATAGAAAATTGAGGCTCAGAGATGTTAAGTGTCTTACCCAGTATTGCACAGAGGTAAGTGTCAAGTCAGGGTCTGCCTGGGGAAGGAGGAGGCCAGGGTCCCTTGTTGAGGTGCAGAGGAGGGAGGGGTAGAAGTCAGACCCCAGAGAAAGACAGTTCGGTCCATAGGCCAGTGCTAGAACAAGGAGGGACTTATTCCGTCTGCCTTTCTCTCCCCCTTCCACAGATGAAGAAACTGAGCTCAGAGACAGAATAAGATGTCATTTAATGATGGCCCCACACGTATTCCCTAGGGTTCTGCCTCCCAGCCCAGCACAGGTGTTTCTTTTGGACCAGAGTGACGTCTCTTCCTGTCTGCCCCTTTTCCAAGCCCAGCACTGGGTCTTACGTCTGGATATATGGTTGTATCTACTCTTCCCAATTTCCCACCTCTAGAATGAGGCACCTCCAGCTACCCCAGGGCCTGTCTCAAAGACCTGTGCAGCAGCCCAGGCTCCCCAGCCCTGCCATGAAGCTGGGATGTACCGGGCTAGTCTGGCAGACAGGCAGCAGACTGGCACAGCAGAGCAAACAGACAAGAAAGAAATCAATTTGTGTGTTTGATTAATTTTAATTTTTAATTTGCACTGAGAGTAATGTACCCCATTTGACACTGCATACTCACTGCACTGCCACCGTTCGCCACTGGCGCCACCACTGTGGCTTGGTGTTCCCAGTGGCTCCCAGGAGAGCCAGGCCCTCACATGGTAGATTGGTCTTCTTCAAAGCCCGAAGCAAGATGCCCCCACTAGGGGCCTCACCCCTTCTGCCCAGGAGAAAGTGTCCCTCGGTGTAAAACGGGAGAGGTCAAGGGGTGCCCCGTCCTGGGAGGGACCCTGTCAGGCCACGTCTGTTCCAAAGTCAGGGTGTACTAATGGACTCTAGGGTGTGTTGACAGACCAGTTGGAGGAGAAAGGGATATTCCAGGTGCACTGCAGCCCACAGGTGCTAAGTTACTTACACAGGCCCCCTACATGAAAGGACAACCCTGTCCCTAGAGTCAGAGCTGTCTTAAGACTAGGACAATCCCAGCTCATGTTCCATAACATCAAGGGGCAGAGTTCAGCTGTCTCTGTTGATCTGAAATTTGACCACCTATGGGGTGGAGAAAATTGGTCTGAACTGAGTGAGACTAAGTCCCTCACACTCTGTAGCCCCTGGGCCTCTCCTCTCCCACTACCATGCCTCAGGCCCTGAGAGAATTATGCTGTGGGGCTGAGAAAAGAGACCGTGGAGTGAGGCAGACTTGGTCGTAATCCTGGCTCTGCCACCTATTCGTGTGACCATGGGCAAGTCATGTAATGCTGCTGAGCGTGGCCTTTAAGAACGCTTGTGACCGTGTTTCCTGTTCCCCTTCAGACCTCACCCTCTCTCGTTATTTACAGAACAGAACATCCAGTGGCCTCCTCCAGAAAGCCCTCTTAATTAAGCTTTCTTTTCTCTCCACCGCTACTGCTCCTACCTTCTGGCCCTGCCCTGAACACAAGCCCTCTCTGACCCCTCCTTAGCCCTCAGTAGTTCAACGTGTACAGTGCACACTCGCACAGGCTGGTATACTAAAGAGAACATGGCCTTCGAGGCAGATATTCCTGGTGCAAATCCAAGGTTGTCTCCATGCTGTCCGCTTTAGGCACATCCTTCAAGCACCTCAAATACAGTGGAACCAAAACCGAACTCATCTTCCCTCCCCAAATGTACTTTTGCTTCTTTTTCTTCCCTATCTCAGTACACAGCACCCCGATCAACCAATTGCTCAAGTGAAAAAGGTAGGAACCTCTGGGACTCCTCCTTCTGCCTCATCCTTCACATCCTACTCTGCACCAGGTCCTCTGTTCCCACTCTCCACTCCATACCCTCTGGTGGGGCTAGCAGAAGAGAGGGGAGACGTTCTCTGTGGCATTTGCTCCAGTGCCTAGCAGGGCTGGGAGAGGCTTTGGAGATCAGCCAATCTTATCTCCCCATTTTACAGATGAGGACACTGAAGCCCAAAGAGTGATAGAGACTTGTCCTAAGCCCAAAGGTGAACTGTTCATAACAGAGACACACTAAGAAACCAGGTATCCTCTGCAGTCTGTGCAGCACCTCAGAGAGGTCATGGTCAACACCAGACTCTGTGACAGTGACAGAAAAGAACCTGAAGCTCCTGAAGTCCCAGCCCACTTCCCCCTGCACTCCAGGCCCAGAGAGGCTGCAGGGAAGGAGTGAATAACCCACTAATGAGAGCTCGTGGAAACCAGACATTACTTCATGGCAGCTCCACAGCCCAGTTCCTGGGAGTCCCTCTTGGACATAGCCCAGGGCAGTAGGGCCTCTCCGTTCCCAACCCAGTGCTTCCTCAGACAGTTCTACGGGCACTCCCACAGCTTACAAGGCAAAGAAAACACCTGTCTCCTCCCAGTCTGACCCTGGAAGCAAGACTGGGGGTACCATGGGAAGCACCTGGCACGCATCAGAGCTGGAGCAGAAATGCTCTAACATGTTGCTGCGCTAACTACATCCAAGCACTGTTTTAAATGGTTTATATGTTATGTTTAATTCTCACAACACCCTATAAAGTAGGTGCTTTATCATCCCTATTTCACAGATGAGGAAACTGAAGCATAGATAAGTTAAGAGATGCACCCAATTTCACACAGCCACCATCCAATTCTAAGCAGCGAGGCTGCAGAGCCTGCGACTGTAACCATTCACCATGCTGCCTCTCGAGAACACGAAGCACTGCTTCCAAGCCAAGAGCCACCCAAGAGGGTGTCAGAGGGTGGGTTGGACTTACATTCCTATTTGCACACACTCTTTAGAGCACAATAAATGAGGCACCTGGGTCTGCAGACTCGGCACGCAGAGGCAAGTGGGGCTGCCCCTGTTCCAGAAGACAGCCGCGAGCACTCAGACCATGCGGAAACATGAGGCCACTGACCTAACGATTGACTTTGGAACTCATGTTCTCAGGGCCTTAGCCCTCAGGTCCCGAACCCTATATGATGATTTCCCAGGATGAACCAGTTCTGAAAAGCCCAACGCCTTACTTCATCCGCTTTCAGAAGTTCGGGGTACTCTCCAGGGTCCTGAAACATCTCTCCTCTCTGTAGGCGGGAAGTCTGGAGACCCTAAAACTGACTTGGTTCTCTGGACGTATTCTTTAAAACCAGGCAGGGAAATCAACCTCAGGCCACGCAGGGAGCTATTTCTTAGATTCACTGCCACCACAGAGAGCCCTTCTGCAGAGTTCATGCACCTCTTCCTCCTCCCTGTGGGTGGTTTCATCTGACTTTTCATGTAAAGGATGTGCCTCAATGAGATGGTCCATAGCCTGGTACTGGGGTGAGTGCAGAAGGAAGTGTTTAGCCCAGATGCCCAGAAACTGTCATCAGCTGTCATCACCATTATCACCATCTTCCCTGAGTAGCCTCCTCCTCTGGGACAGCGACCACACACAGCTGTGCACCCCTCGCTCGTAGCTTTAGAAAGAACATCCAGAGAAAAGGCAGTGATTTCCATTGCTGTGTTCCGAAGATGGCCAGAGGGCAGTGTTTAGGGGAAGGAAGAGAAGGGCCGTCCTCTCAGAGACTGCTCAGATCCTCTCTGTCCTAAAGCTCCCTACTTGGAGTACCTGAAATATCTATGTCCTGTCTCTGCTTTTAAGTTAAAACCAGTTAAGAGAGGGTCTCCTTCAGTTCCCACATCCACAATTCACAATCCCGATGGGGAAACCCCCTGAGGTGACTTCAGGACCAGTTGATTTCGGGGCTATCTGTTCCCTCTACAACCTGCCTCTCTGGGCCCCCACACTCCCCATCGCAGTGGGAAACCAGGCAGCCATATTCCAGTGATGGAAGAGGGCAGGGGCCTTCCGCATTTAAGGAAGGGGGCTAGCTCATAGGGAAGGGGCTGTGTCCCCAATACAAAAGTGGGAAATGGGGAGATGGAAGGAGCTATACCTCCAGCCTTTGCTTCCCCTTCCCACATTCCCAGTTACCCCAGCTTGTAAGGGGCAAGGTTTCAAGGCAGAGGCCCCTTACTCTTCTTATCATCTCCAGCCCCAGCCAGCCACAGGACCTCTTAGGTTCCATTACCGAGCAACTATGCAGGCTCCACTACTAGGTCTGAGAACCCTCGACTCTTCCTTTCAGCAAACACTTATTAAGTACCTGTGAGCTGGACCTGTGCCAGGCAGTTCTCTTACACTTGATCCCATTTGATCCTTATAACAACCAATGGAACTAGGTGTTTTACAAGTGAGGAAACTGAGACTCGGAGACGTAGGTTATTTCCCCAAAGTCACACAACTGAAGAGAAGTGGATCGGAAACTCCAGATTGCTCCTTTTCCGATCCAATGAGAGCAGCTCTCCCAGCCCTGCCTCATGTGTTTGACCCAACAGAGCTAGCCATAGCACAAACCATTGCCTGAGTACAGTGAGCCTCATGAAGGGACTAGAGGTGGGGGTAGAAGGAATGTCTGCCCCATCTTACACCTGCTCTGAGAGAACCTGCCCAGATGGCTACTTGAGTCTTGGGAAAAAAAATATGCCATGTGGGCAAAGGTCAAGGTGATGGAGTAAGAAAAGCAGTCCCATCCAAGGCACGGCTCCTCCCTCGACCCCTGCCTAGCAGGGCATCAGGCACCCAGAGAACTGCTGGGGCTGCAGGGTGGGGACAGAGAGGGCTTGTGCACTGAAGGGTTCAGGGGGCAGCTGTGCCCTCCTCCTCTACCTGACTACAGACAAGTTACTTGCATGGGCCATTGGAGAAGACCCCTTCTGAAATGCCAATATTTTCTGAAAAGATCAGGGGTCACCACCCCCAGAGGTCAGGCAGGTAACCAGAAATAGGCCTGCCTAGGAAGGGTAAAGGGACCACAGGTACTGAATAAAAGCTCTTGCTGCAAAAAGCCTGACTTCCTTCAGAAACTGGCCACTTTTTATATGCTGGCCACTTATTCCATTTCTTTTAAGTACCCCATGAGCCAAACGTGTTCCATCTCTGGCTTATGGCCTTAAATGCTCCCACTGAGCAAGGCCCCAGTGGATCCCAGCACAGTGTCGGCCCAGCAAGTCACAGTTCACACAGCCCCTGCTCATCCTCCCTCATCTGAGCCTCAGAAATCATGGTCTCCTTTTCAGACATGTGGAAGCTGAGGCTCACAGTAGACAGAATCTTTGGCAATGACAGGCCCTGACCCCAGCTCAGGCCTCTTCCTGCTGCTCCAGGTTTGTGAGCTGACTTCTCATTGCAGCCCAGGGAACACAGACAGGTCCTCAATAGAAGGAAACCTGTACTCTACCCAGACTGAACCGGCTTGAGCACAGATGAGGACACCAGGCTCTCTGAGAAGCAAGACACAGGAGCCTGAGGCAGAGAGGGCACTGATTGTATTCACCCTTCCGTACTCAGTGGGCCCTTTGGATTGATGTTCTGTGAGGGAGCAGGGCCTCAAGGCCTAGAGAGGGAAAACTGGGTGGCAGGTGGGCAGCCAGTGACCGGTGGTGGGAAGGGATGATGGATTGGATTGGATTTTCTCCCTTTGGAGGTGATGCTGGCTGCACTGTGTGCTAGTGTCATTGATATTTTTCATCAAGAAGTTGCTGCATTGGATGCAGTAGGGGCTGGGTGGGCATAGGCTCAGGGACCTGGGCCCATGGGGAGCTAGAGCCCATAACCCAAGGCACCAGCTTCTCATCGGGAGATGATGGGAGGTAAGAGAATCCACAAGTCTAAGACAAGGAAGCATTGATGTCCTTTTCAGTGTTTTACGTAAATACACATGCGTGCCCAAGGCATGTGCATGGAAGCACCAGCATACGCACATATACACGTATGTGGGCAGATACACATGCCCATGCATCACACATCACCAAGCTCCTTACTAAAGTCACCCTCCCCTTCTCTCTGACCCTTCCCATGGCATTTTTTGAGTCCCCTCCATCCCTAGCCCCTGGAGCCATGATGCCTGGACCGTGACTCAGGCCTGGGGGTGATGCAGATATACTCAGCACTCTACATGAGCCCTCGTGTATATGGAGTGATGGGGAGGATACGAGAACAGGGCGGAGTGCAGAATCCACACCAGTACCAGGGCTGGCAGAGGAGCAGGGGGTGCCCCAACACCATCAGGATGGGAGCGCTAGGGCTGGTGGCAGGGGTACGAGCAGAGCTCATCATCTGGAGAAAAGGGCACAAAGGCTAGGCCTGAAAAGAAACCTTTCTCCACACCCCCTCCTGGAAATCCTCCAAGACTGCCCTGGGCCTGGTACTCTCTCCTTCCCCTGAGTTCCAACAGCCCCGATGGTGGGCAGATCCCCCTGGACTCTCTGCTTAGGAAATCTTAAATCCTACTCCGGCATCAGCTCCAGACACAAGATCAGACCTTTAAAATCCAAGCCCTTCCGCAGTAGGGAGGTAGGCTTCAGCACCTAACAGCGGAGAAAACAGTGTAATGGGTCAGCCACACTTTCATGGAAGAGCTGGGACTGGAAGGTGTCTTGTCCGACACCAGAGCTTTCCACTTGCCCCCTACTAGCCCAGCCCCAATAAGCCGCTATCCTCAGGAGCTATAAAGGCAGCAGTAACTGATGTCTGAAATAGCTTCGGCCAGTCCACTGTGATGAGAGGGCTGTCTGTTAATGGTCCTCTTTGCAAGGCTATGAGCTGTGCTTTCCTGCAACAAGCAGAACTGTCTTCTTTGTGCCGCATGCCAATGTGGCTGCGTGTTCATGTGACTGTGTATATAAGTACTACGTGAAACAGTCATTTGCCCTGGTCCCAAACAGGCTGACCTCAAATCTCACAAATTCCCACAGGAGCTAAGAGCATGACCCCCAAGTAGTCAGGCTAAACTCTGCCACTTTCATCTATGTGACCTTGAAGGAGCTACTTAACCTCTCTGTGCTTCTGAGTCTTCTTCTGCACAATAAGGATAATAATAGCACCTTCCTCAGAGGTAAGTGAGTTTATTTACAGTACCTGGTGCATGGTAGGTACCACATGAGTGTTAGCTAGTGTATTTTTCGACTTACTTTTCACCTCTGTGCCAGGGAGCATGATAGGTGCTAGGACTACAATACTAATAAAGGCAGGTATAACCCCCACCCTCGAGGTGATCGTCGTCAATCAAGACTCCTCAAGGCCGCCTCCTTCGGTAAAGATGCACTGACAGAGAGGACGGGTAATGACTGAGACGGACAGAGGATGGCAGGTGGCACCGGGGACCTTGCTCTTTTTGTTTTTCCTCCTGGCTGCACCATCTTAAGCTACCCTGGGGCCCCCTTTTCTCTGAAGGCCCCAATCATAAGGGATTTCTTATGATTTGACCCTCTCTCCCCACTGCCCACCCACACCAGTCCACCCACCCTCTCCCGTATCCACACATATGACACACACATCTCCCCTTCAACCTGGCATACCCATCTCCCTGCTCAACACTCCCACCCGGATGTCTGCCGTGTCCAGAGAACAAATCACCCTCCTCCTCACCAGGTCTATCCTCCTTCTCGTGCTCATCTTCAAGCCTGGCACCCTCAGCTACCAAGTCACTCAAGCCAGTAGCCTGGAACCCCTTTTGCCAACTCACCCTGCATTACCCCTCCATTCAACCACTAAGTTCTATCAACTCTGTCTCCTAAATCAGCATAAATCCATACATTTCTCTCCAACCCCACCACTCCCGCTCCAGTTCGTCTGTAGTGGGTGCTGTTGGGCCCTCACCCAGATCCCTTTTACCAGGCCAGCACCTCTGTTCCCCTTCTCTGGAGGTTACCCTCATCCAGGAGAAACCTACCTTATTAGAAAATGCCTGGGAGTTTACAACCCACAGCCAACAGCTGACAGATCCAGGAACAAAAGCCTGCTTCGGACCTCCTGACAACCCAGGTGTCATACTAGCTCCAGAGCTCCCTGGGATCAGCCTGAGAGCTAACCCCACGTCCTTGCCTAGCTCCCTGCCATCTTATTTTGCTGCCCTCACTCCTTTGTGGGCATCACTTGAAAGCACTCGTTTAATAAATCTCTAAAACTTGAATCCCCTTTTCCAGCTCTGCTTCTGGGAACCCAGCCTAAGACACCATTTCCCATGTTGGGCCAGACAGAAAAGTTGGGGGACGGGAATGCCCGGAATGAACTGTGGTCTTTCCAATTCATCTTGCCTAGGCTGGCCCGAAGGAGCAATCCCAGTGTCCACCTGGCCTCCCAGACACTGTGATTACATTGTGTGCCAGAAGGAGAATAGGAAGCTGGTTCTTTTCCTCCTCTCCTTTTCTTTTTACCTCCTGTTTTCTTTTTTTCAAAGGCTAAGCCAAAGTTAATCAGAAAAATTCCTTGCCAGTCACACCAACAATTTTTCTAAGATTCAGTCTTTCCAGAGTGACTCATTATTACTCCAGATTGAGACATTAAAGGGAAAAGGAAAGAAAAAGGGGGAGAAAAGATGTTTTTAATTAAAAAACTAATTTCTCCAACAAAGCATTGATGAATGCCCAGCTACGGTGCTTCGCTACCCCAGAGTCAATCCTCTTCCATCCCTCTCTCCCTCACTGAGCCTGGAAGAGGGCTCTGAGCCTGATGAGAGAAGCTCCTCTCCTGAATAAAGCTTCCTTTCTCCCCAACTGAAGTCTTTCCATCTCTGGTCTCCTGTAAAGTAAATGGATGGTTTGCAAGATTCCAGGTGGCAACAGCAGACACAGAGCACAGGCTTTGGGACAGACTCAGTCACTTGGGATATGTGCAACTTGGTCACACTTCCTGGCACCTCCCTACTCAATTGTGGTCCTCGGGCTAGCAGCATCTTATATTACCTGTTAGAAACCAGAATCTTGGACCCCACCCTAGATCACTTGAATCTGAATCTGTGTGTGTGTGTGTGTGTGTGTGTGTGT
>PVKZ01000784.1:265146-491510 GCA_004027375.1 Macroglossus sobrinus | reverse complement strand
TTACCATGAGCCATTCCATTTTTTGATGTCAAACCTCACATCTGGTAGCATTTTAGAAACTTGAACCAGCAAGCCAGAGACCTTCTACTCTTTCAACACTTTGCTCCCTGTATCTGGGGCCCAGCCAGGAGTTTCCTAAAGGAACCAAAGAGTTTGTAAGCCAGGAACTCTTGACTAGAGGAAATAAAGTCACTTGCTGTCTGAAGCATCGTCTGGGTCCTTTCCTGCTCATAGCATACTGGGAGCTGCTGGTGGTGGGTAGAGTTGGGAGTGAGGACAGCTCCAGTCCCAACATCATGGGGATGCAGGTGTCTGCTCTAGAAAGATATCAACGGTCAAGGGCTCCAAGTTTTACCTTGTCATTCTCTTCTGGGGTCTTTCTTAAAGACTCACTCTAAGTGTGGACAAAGTTTTATGCCATCAGGCTACCTCTAATTATGAGTAACTGAAAACAATAGTGAGAGAAATACTAAATAAATGGTAATAAAGACCTTTAAAATATTAAAGACCTTTTAATGACAAGAGGAAATTTTTATAATATACTATATGATATAGAATAGCTATAAATTTGCCTAATGTTAAAAAATTATACATATATATGTATATATATATACACATATATATGATGGAGAGGCCAAGGAATGCTGTAGTCCTTGTTTCCAGGGTCTCTACAAGCCCAGGTCCCATGGCCAGGGGACCCAGTGAGCCAGGCCTTGCTTCAGGAGAAGAGGACTGAGACAAGAAGAGAAGCTGATGGAGGGGAAGGTTCAGGGCAGCAGCCAACAGAGCTTATCTTCAGCAGAGACCAATGGGAGAAGGACAGAGAACGAGACAGGCATAAACCTTGCAGAGGTGTGAACGGAAAGCTAAGGCCTCAGGATGGAGCTGGCCCCAAGTGATGGGGTACGGGACAAAACAGCTCCCAGTATACTCCAGGGTCTCAGAGCTTAGCCACTGAGTGGGGCTGAATCTGCAGCATCAAGCTTCACAGTGAGGCCAGACAGGCGAGAACTGACTGCATGCCACAACATCCAAAGGTCTTTGGAACTGCTGTTCAATATCTAAGGAACAAGTTGCTGTCATTAGAGTAATAGCAAAGTCCCAATAGCTAAAGCAAGTAGTTCAGTAGGGTTGGTTCTCTAAATTTGTGCTCTGCGGCCCTAACACTAACTCCTTCCACTTTTCTGCAAACTTATAACTATGACACAAAATTTTAAAAGAAAAAAAAATGAAGAAGGTATAACTTAGAGAGGCCAAAATAGTCTAGTCCAGCAAAGCCACGTGCTGGTTCAGGGACTGGATTTGTAATACTTACTAAGTCACCAAGGGATAAGAGCCCTAAGTGGAATATAAAAAAGTAAAAGAGTAAAACCAAAATTTTAGACAATAATTTAAAAATAAATTTAAGACCCAGTTTTACACTCGAGACTTCAGGAAACTTGAGTGAGCAATTGCAAAACCAGTGTTTGTAGGGACAAAAGAACAGAGAAAAAAACCTGCAAGAGAAGCTTACAGAGCAAAATTTCAAAACCCACAATGAAGATTGTTGCTAAAGCAAAACAATGAACTTAATGAAGACAAAATAAATAATAGAGTGATCTTAAAATGATATAACATAAGACTATTTAGAAACCTTAAAAAAATAAGGAAAGATAGTATCTGCAAAAAAGAACAAGAACCTATGAAACAAAAATAAGCATTATTGTAAAAAGAATAGATAGATATGAAAAAGAACCAATTGCAAATCTTAGAAATGAAAAAATAAAGTAATTTTAAAAAAACTATCAGTAATGGAGTAAAATCTAGACCACACATGGCCAAAAAGAAACTTAAATGAATTGGAAGCTAGTACTAGTGAATTTACATTATAATACAGTATAGAAAAGTTAGGATATTATATTTTCATTAAGGAGAACAGAAGGTAAGTTGAAAGGTCTCAACAAAGACTTAATAGGAGTTCCAGGAAAACAGAATCAATGGATGAAAAAGAAGAAATAGTTAAAAGTATCAAAGTAGATCATTTCCTAGAATTAAAGAAAAAGGTAAGTTCTCAAGTTTAAAATAAAGTAAACAATAAATGTCTGATATCATAAATACAGCTAGTCAAAGCTGGACATTGTAATACAACTGCAGAATTTCAAAGATAAAGATAAAAACTGAAAGTCTACCAAAAAAAAAAAAAAAAAGACCTTTCATCTACCAAAGGATTGATATGCAGACCACTCACCAACAAGAAAACAGGCCAGAAAACCATAGAGCAAATGCTTCAAAGTACTGAGAGTAAAAGAAATAGGGGTAAAATTTCATTTACAGCTAAATAAGCAATCAAGATTAGAAACAAAATAAAACCTTTTCAAACATGTGAAAACTATATCCAAGAGACCTTTACTGAAAGAAGTCCTAAGGGATGCACTTAAGCAAAATGAAAAGTGAACCTAATGGGAAAAGTGGGGTATAAAAAACAAGAAGGAGTGCAGAAATCAGTATGAAAAAATTAGTCAACTGAATGATTGACCATAAAATAATAATAATGGGGTAGCTCCATAGTGTAGTGGTTAGCACATCCGCTTTACAAGCAGAAGGTTCTGGGTTTGTGTCCCAGGTGGAGTCACAGACCATACCCTGGGTGCACCAGGCCCCGGGTGCATGGGAGGAAATGCCCCACCTTCAAAGATCTGGTTCTTAAGGGTAGACAGCAACATCCATAGGTCAAAGGTGGAAGTGGGGCGGGAATTAAAGAGGGGAAAAAATAATAATAATATTAATAATAGCTACAATTGTGGGTTTTTTAAGGTATAAGATTTTAGACAATTTAAAAAATTCTGTACTTGTCCAGAAGGATGATAAAGATACTGAATAATGCTTGAATTTCGTTAGAAAAACTTACAAGTAAATATGTATATAAAAATGTAAGAGTGGGTGGTTCCATAGAGTAGTGGTTAGCACGTATGTTTTACACACAGAAGGTCCTGGGTTCAAGCCCCAGAGGAGCCACAGCCCATACCTCTGGGTGTGTGCCAGGCCCTGGGGGCACCTGGCCCCAGGTGCTCCAGGCCCTGGATGCTCCCTGAGAGCTTGTGAGAGGAGATGCCCCACCTTCAGAGATCCAGTTCTTAAAGAGAGACACAACATCTGTAGGTCAGGAGTGGAAATGGTGGAGGTTGGGGGGGGGGGTTAAAAAAAATGTAAGAGTAACCAGTGAAGATTATAAATACAATTTATAGCTTGTAAGATATAGCTAAAAGCAGCATTTATAAGTAAATGTATAGACCAGTGCTTCTATGAGGATCCAATGCCTGATGATCTGAGGTGGACCTGAGGCAGTGATGCTAGCACTGGGGAATGGCTGCAAATACAGATGAAGCTTTACTTGCTCACCTGCCGCTCACCTCCTGCTGTGCAGCCTGGTTCCTAACAGGCCACAGACCAGTACAGGTCCATACCCCGGGGGTTGGGGACTCCTGCTCTAGAGCACAGCAGACATCCAGTGATCTGAAAAGGGCTAGAGGTGGCAACTAGGTTCTCTTTGGACTTGCTCCAATACCTCTCTCCCAAAGGTGCTTTACTGAGTCAAAATAGCCCCTGAATGCTCTATAACCCAGACCTAATGGGTTGAACTCTAAGGCAGCCTTGAAGACAGTCAGCAGCCCATTGGCCTGGGGCTAGTCACATGCTTCCCTAGAGGAGAAAGGGTGCCCTCATTGCCTGGGGTTTTGGGGTAGTGGGCCACCTCTGTCCCACCCAATTCCTTCACGGTATCAGCATCTCGGAAGAAAATGCTACACAATTCATTTTGAAATCTTAAAAAAAATAATAAGTCACAGAGTAGTCAAGGCTGAAAGGAAATTTAGAGTACATCTGCTTCAGCCCTTGATTGTTCGGAGAAGGACACGGAAGCCCAATGTCACGGGATAAGGATGAAGCAGTCCTGAGTCTGCAGCCCCTGCAGTCAGCATCAGCCGCCTGCAACTCACAGTCCCAAGGCCCATACCGCAATGGGGACCCAATCTCTGCAGACAGGAGGGGAAGCCTGAGGAAGGGAGAGCAGCAGGAAGTGGCAGGAATTTGCTCAGCCCTATTGTAGCTTGATCAATCGCAAGCAGACGCTCTGCAGTGGGAACAGCTGCTGGAACCACAGCTCCCCGGAGTCCCATCACTCAGAGATACAGTAATAAAGTGGCCAGGGCCGGGAAAATGCTATGAGACTCCAGAGAGCTCAGTCTCATCCCACTGGATTATAACCCTGTTATCGACACCCTTGGGATTTCTTCTGAATCCTTCAACCCCAGCTCTGGAGATGAAACCTGCCAGGGACATTAGGAGGTGGGGGTGCTGACTGGTGGGGTGTGGCGTGACCCAACCCAAGGGCTGGGAGAGAGAGAAGGCAGAATGGGAGAAACTGATTCATTCAGGGCCACACCTGCCATAGATGTCTAGCAGCAATGCTTCTCCCTGAACCTCAACTCCAGTGTCCACTAAGGCCTTGGCCATTCACTGGGCTGTATCATGGGGAGACAAAGGGAGGAGAAACTGGGAGCCAGGCCTGAAAGTCCTGGAGCACTTGTGGTACAGTCCTCACCTGTCAAAAAGTAAATGGACAGCGGTGATTGTGTGGTTCAGCTGTGGATACTCAGAAGACAAAGGGCCATGGGGGTTTCTGAAGGGAAGAAAGCTTCCTGGGGAAGGTGAGGCTACAACACTGGAAGAAATTCCATTCCTGAACCTTTGCCACAGGCTCCTGCAGGCCCCACCCTTTTCCCCATCCTCCCACACACAGACGGGAGAGCATCTTAAGCAGCAGGTGCCTGCTTTCATGCCAGCACTTCCAGGAGAAAGTCAAAATCCCATAACATGGTAATACTATTCAGTTATAAACAGAAATGAAATTTCGATATGTGCTACAACATGGGTGAAATTTTAAATCATAACTCTATGTGAAATAAGCCAGACACAATAGGACAAATATTGTGATTCCATTTATATGTGGTACCTAGAATAAGCAAATTCGTAAAGACAGAAAGGCTGGGGGTGAGAGGCTGGAATAAGAAGAGTTATTGCTTAATGGGAAAAAGTTTCTGTTTTAGAAGATGAAAAAACTCTTGAAATAGTGGTGATGGTTATACACCATTATGAATGCACTTAGTGCCACTGAATGTACATTTAAAATGGTAAAAATGGTAAGCTTCATGTTATATATTTTTATGAGAATAAACAAATCCATCACATGCTGCCACGTAAGGCCCTGTCATCATCCCCTAACTTCAGGAGAGTACGTACCTAGAATGAGGGGAGAATCAGAAGATGTCTTGCTCAGCACAGAGAAAGCCACCACAAGCATCTATCTCATG
This sequence comes from Macroglossus sobrinus, assembly GCA_004027375.1. Classification (NCBI taxonomy): domain Eukaryota; kingdom Metazoa; phylum Chordata; class Mammalia; order Chiroptera; family Pteropodidae; genus Macroglossus; species Macroglossus sobrinus. The sequence continues at coordinate 486,162 of PVKZ01000784.1, read as the reverse complement.
CCCTGAATAACCCCCAGTCCTAGCCACTGCAGACTGCCCTCTGCCTCTTATGAGCACCACGTCCTGCCATGTTTCCATGCCTTTGAACATGCTGTTCCCTTGGCATGAAATTTCAGCTCCCCCTTCTCTTCCTGGCTAATGCCGGCTGGTTCTTCAAGACTACTATGTGCCACCCTCTCCATAAATTCTCCCCACCATGCTCCCTGCACAAGTAGAGTTAGTTTTGCCCTCCTCTGAGCATCCCCATCCCCACACTGACATGTGCGTATTTGTGGGTGTGTACGACAATGTGACCCTCCGGAAGGGGGACTAGACCAGGCAACTCAAGACATCTCAGCACACTCCTGCGTCGCTTCCTGTAGGCACTCTTAATTAAGGCAGCAACAACAAGTCACATTGCTGGTCAGAGGTAGAATCTGAGTGACTTCCCCAGCATTTTGACATGAATGTAAACCATGGCTCAAAAACAGTGCAGGCAGTTCTATAAATTAGGGTCAAGCTCAATATTAACTTCCCAAGAGAATACAGTAATATTTTGGTTCACTAGCAACTGAGAAAAAAAAAAAAAGGAAGATAAAGACATGGATAAAATCAAAAGAGCAGCTGAAAGCTGTATACCCCATCTTTCTAAGTGGCCCCACTCAAAAGATTGGATAACATGATATTAGCTTAGAAATTTATAATCTATAAAGATGATAAATAAGATCACGATGAGGCTTGCGCACCCGCACATCTCTACCGCAGCAAACACAGCGCGGTGTCTAAGTTCACTTCCCCGTCTAGACTGTGTGAGAACCTTGAGGGTGGGTGCCATTGTTTCTGGTCCCAGCCCAATGGAGTTTGCATGCAAAAGGAAGTAAACAAATGTCTGCTTTGTAATTTATCTAGTTATTCTTTGTTTCTCCAGCGCCCGGCACAGTCTGTGGTCCAACACTGAAGCTTAATATGTGTTCGAATAAAGGAAGGAAAGACCTGACTCCGACACACTGCCCTCAACCATGAAAACAGTCCTGTCAGCTGATGTAAGCGCTTGGAGAAGCAGAATCTCCTGCTCACAGGAGGATATCGTATCACTGCTCGTTAGTCCACCCGCGCAGGAAGCTGACGACAGGAAGGTAAGGAGCACAGTGGAGTTGCCTCCCTTGCTGAGAGGGTACCTGGGCTCTGGGGCCTTGAAGGCTGAGGCAGGAGCTACACAGAACTCTCCCTGAAAGAACAAATGAAGCCTAAAGTCAGCAGAAGGAAATAAATAATCCAAATAAGAACAGAAATAAATGAAATTGAAAACAAAACAAACAAACAAAAACAGTAGAAAAATAAATGCAACAAAGAGCTAGTTCTTTGAGAAAGTTAATAAAATTGACAAACCCCTGACTAGACTCACTACAGAAAAAAGAGAAAGGACACAAATAAACAAAATCAGGGACGAAAGGGGGAAATTACGACTGACGGCACAGAAATACAAAGGATCATACAAGAATACTATGAAAAAGTACATAACACCAAATTTAATAACCTAGAAGAAATGGACCAGTACTTAGAAAGATACAACCTTCCTAGACTGAATTGAGAAGAACTTGAAAATCTAAATAGACCAATCAGCGGTATGGAAATTGAAACGAGCATCAAAAACCTACCAAAAAGTAAAAGTCCAGAACCAGATGGCTTCACCAGTGAATTTTACCAAACATTCAAAGAAGATTTAATACCTATTCTCCTCAAACTCTTCCAAAAAATCAAAGAGGAGGCGGTATTTTCCAACTCATTTTATGAGACCAATATCACTCTGATACCAAGTTCTGAAAAAGATAACACACACAAAAAAAACTACAGACCAAGATCTCTCATGAACACAGATGCAAAAATACTAAAGAAGGTACTAGCAAACTGAATACAGCAACATATTAAAAAGATTATACACCACGATCAAGTGGGCTTCATCCCAGAGGCACAGGGATGGTTCAACACACGCAAATCGATTAATGTGATACACCACATAAACAAATTAAAAATAAGAATTCTATGATCATATCAATAGATGCATAAAAAGTCTTTGACAAGATACAGCATCCATTTATGATCAAAACATTTAATAAAATCAGTATGAAAGGAAAGTACCTTAACATAATAAAGGCCATATATGACAAACCCCCAGACAACATTATATTTAATGGTGAAAAACTAAAAACCTTCCCTCTAAGATCAGGAACAAGGCAAAGCTGTTCACTATTGCCACTGTTATTCAATATAACATTGAAGGTCCTAGTGAGTGCAATCAGGCAGGAGAAAGATATAAAAGGTATTCAAATAGGAAACAAGGAAGTCAAACTGTCTCTATTTGCAGATGACATGATGGAGAAAACCCTAAAGACTCCACAAGAACACTACTAGAAATGATAAGCAAATGCAGTAAAGTCTCTGGATACAAAATCGACATTCAGAAATCCATAGCTTTCCTATACTCTAATAATGAAGTGTCAGAAAAAGAAGTGGAAAAAAAGAATTCCTTTTGCAATTGCAACAAAAAGAATAAAATACATAGGGATAAATTTAACAAAAAAAGTGAAGGACCTATATAATGAAAATGACAAGACCCTATTAAAAGAAATCAAAGAAGATACAAAGAAATGAAAAGATATTCTGTGTTCTTGGATTAGAAGAATCAATGTAGTTAAAATGACTATATTACCTAAAGCAATCCCCATCAAAATCCCATTGGCATTCTCTAAAGAAATAGAACAAAAAATTATCAGATTTGTATGGAAACACAAAAGACCCTGAATTGCCAAAGCCATCCTGAGAAAAAAGAGCGAGGCTGGAGGCATCACTCTGCCTGACCTCAAATTATACTACAAAGTGACAGTAATCAAAACAGCATGGTATTGACAGCAAAACAGACACACGGACCAGTGGAACAGAATTCAGAGTCCAGAAGTAAACCATATTTATATGGGAAAATAATTTTTTTAAAAAAAAATCCAAAAACATACAGTGAAGAAAAAAAGCCTATTCAATAAGTGGTGCTGGGAAAACTAGAAAGCCACCTGCAAAAGAATGAAACTAGACTGTTGTCTATCACCACACACCAAAATTAACTCAAAATGGATTAAGGACCTGAATACAAGACCTGAAGTAATAAAGTACACAGAAGAAAATATAGGAACTAAACTCAAGGACCTTGGACTTAAAGAGAATTTTATGAATTTGACCTCAAAAGCAAGGGAAGTAAAAGCTAAAATAAATAAATGGGACCACATCAAACTAAAAAGCTTCTGCTCAACAAAAGAAACTGTAAACAAGGTAAAGAGACAACCATCCAAATGGAAAAATATATTTGCAAGCAACACCTCCAATAAGGGCCTAATATCCAAAATATACAAAGAATTCATACAACAATAACAATTTAAAAAATGATCCATTCGAAAAATAGGCAGAGGATCTGAACAGACACATCCCCATGAGGACATACAAATGGCCAACAGATATTTGAAAAGATGCTCAATATCACTAGCTATTAAGGAAATGCAAATCAAAACCACAATGAGATTCCATCTCAAATCTGTTAGAATAGCTATAATCAACAAGACAAGTAATAATAAATGTTGGAGAGGATGTGGAGAAAAAGGAACCCTCATACACAGCTGGTGGGACTGCAAATTGGTACAGCCACTATGGAAAACAGGATGGAGGGTCCTCAAAAAACTAAGAATTGATCTACCATATGATCAAGCAATTCCTCACTGGATATTTACCCCAAAGACTTGAAAACCCATATCCAACAAGGTATTTGTACATCAGAGTTCATAGCAGCTTTATTCACAGTGGCCAGGACATGGAAGCAACCGAAGTGTCCTATGATAGATGATTGGCTAAAGAAGCTGTGGTACATATGTACAATGGAATATTACTCAGCCATAAGGAGAAATGAAATATTGCCATTTGCGACAACATGGATGGACCTTGAGATAATCATACTAAGCCAGACAGAAAAAGTTAAAAATCAAATTATATCACTTATATGTGGGATATAAACCTAAAAGCAACAAATGAACAGAACAAACAAACAGAGACTCATGGACATGGACTGTAGACTAGTGGTTACCAGAGGGTGGAGGGAAAGGGGGGAGGAGGGAGGTAGATGGGGTAAAGGGGGTCAAATATAGGGGGGTTGGAGGAGGGTGAAGTGGGTAAAGGAAATCAAATATATGGTAGCTGAAGGAAACTGGACTTTGGATAGTAAACACACAATAGAATATGTAGATGTCAAATTATAATATATACCTGAAAATTATATAATTGTATTAACCAATGTTACCTCAATAAACTTAATTTTTAAAAAGTTTTTTTAAAAGAAAGTACTCTCTCTGAGCCAGGAGTAGCTCAAAGTCTGCGGTTTGGGATGATGATCCAAGTGACATTTCAAGAGACAGTTCAAAGTAGCAGTATTTATAAAGAAAGTCAGACAATCAGACAATGGAAATGGCCTATGAAGGGAAAATGGGTACATGGGGTTAGAGCTATTCTGTGGACAACTGTCGGCAACCCAGCTACATATCAATGTAGATGAATCTTAGCAACATAACGGAGAATGGAAAAGTTAATCTCAGAAGATCACTTATAATATGATGCCCTTTCCATAAAGTTCACAAACAACTAAAATAAAAAACACTGCTTAGGCTTCCACAGATATGCGGTCGTGGTAACAGCACCCATGCTCAGCATGGACTCCGGCTCCTCTGTCTTGCTAGGTACACACCCTTTTGAAGTTAGAGAGAGCCTGGGCCAATGAAATGTCACCGAAGTGCTCAGTGTCACTTTGAGGCAGAAACACCTAAGTACTGGTGTTGAGTTCTTAGTCTCCTCCCCTGCCAAAGCAACCCCAGAACTTAGCGAAGAGCAGCATCATCGGATGTTCGCTGCACCTGACCTGGCCCAGTCTGTCTTGGGCAGGGGCCCCACCGCTCCGCACAGCAGGATGGAGAAATAAAACTGTCGAGTTGAGCCACTGATGTTAGGGGTTATTTGCTACCCTGGCATCTAACCAGTTTATCCTGGCCGACACAGTAAAAAAAAAAATTATATTTAAAAAGGCAAGGGAATGATAAACACACAATTCAGTGATTACCTCCGAGGGGAGGTAGGGGATAGCACAAGGAAGGAACACAAGACAAGAGTAAATATTGTTAAGGCTCTAGAATTCGGGTTGAGTTCTGAGTTCTGATGTATTCATAATGTCATTGTAAACAAAAATATATCATTGTGACCAAACAAATTACTTAAAGTGGCCCTACATGGGCCAGTAATGAGAATATGTCATAACCAGAGCTCGTGATTAACCCAGTTTTGTGTACCTGAAGTCCGTTTAAAAAGAAAAAATAGGGGGGCATGTTGTTTGGCTATGAACTGGAACCCCAATTGCTGTACCTGCCACTGTATCTCACCTTGTAGGCAAGGAACAGACACCAAACTGTGTAAGGGAGAGCAGCGGATGAGCTCAGAAGTGTGGGGGTTTTTTCCTAATTTCCTGAGATCCAGAGCCTGAGATTCCATTCCCAACAGCCCCTCCTCCAGCCCACTACCCATTCCAAAACAACTCCCACTCCCACAAGGAAATTGTCACTTGAGCCGGCCGGTAGAGGAGAAGGGACACAGGAGCATCACAGCACCTTTGTTCTTGGCAGCTTGTCAGTCTTGCCCCAAGCCTCATTTCAGTACACCTGCATGAAATAGTTTCATCCCAGCCTCCTCCTCTGCCCTGCCCCAGCCCCCAGGAGCACTGCGGGCTCCAGCCAGGCTCAGCGACCTCACAGGCCCATGGAACAACCCCTTTGCTAATGTCCTTATTTATCAGGAAGAATTCTGCCTTTTCTGTACCCAGGGCATCATGAATCTTACATAACTTTTTCTTCCTCAACTTTGATACCAAAATCATCATTGTATTTAATGAGGAGCCATTGGGAAGTTTCAAGAAGAGGATGTGGTGAGATTGGCAACTTGAAAGCAGCTCTGGTGACCAGTGAGGCACAAGGGTAGAGGCGGGGAACCACTGAGGCAACAAATCAGGCCATCCGGACTTGTGTTGGGGGAGAGGTGTTGGAGGCCCCTGCAAAACACAAGAGGCACTCAGAAGGTGGAATCAAGAGCCTGGCATATTTTATAAATTATATAAATGTCTAACCATTGTACTGTATATCTGAAACTAACATAAAATAATAAAGAAAATATACAGAAAAAAAAAAAAAAAGAGCCTGGCGGTGAGTCAGAGGGCAAAGCCTGAGTCCACGGTCTCGGGGGAGGAAACGGAAGCAAGCCTACCCCTCCATCCCAGGCACCACAGCTCACAGCTGAGGCTTCCAGCATTCCCACCAACTCCACCTGGGGAGCCGAAGGTCAAGTGCAAAGGAGAGAAATATCAGGAAAAGGGTCCCAGAGGTGGAGGTGAGGAAGGGGACAGCCATTTATCTTTGGACTTCTGAAACTATTTACATATATTAATTTGACCCCCAAAATTCAACCACAACAATAAAAAAGCACATTTGTCAGAATGCCTCACACAGGTGAGCTTCAGGGAGTCGGTAATCTTAAAAATTGTAGAACTAGACGGGCATGTGAGTGAGGGTTCTTTCTGAAAAGGGTCTGTATGTTTTATTGAATTCTCAAAAGAACCTATGACCTGGTAACAATAAAAAATAAATATTTATATAACACTATACTTCATTTATTTATACCATAATGCGTATTTAATCCTCACAACGACCTTGCAAGAAACATTTTATTGTCATCCCAGTTTTACAGAGATAGGAACTGAGGCACAGCGAGGTTAAGCAAGTGGCAGAAGCCTGCTCAATTAGTGAGATTTGAGTCCTCAGAGTGTTACCAGTAACCTGTACCTGGTATGGCCCAATACTGAACTTGCCCAGATAGACAAGTGAGGCCTCCCAGGCACCAAAGTGTTCCCCACAAGTGCTGCAGACAGATGATACTGGCCAGGGGGAAGTGTGGGCCTCTGTGCTCCCAGCCCTTCTCATGCCCCTCACTTCGGGAGCAATAGGAAATCCCGGTCCCTCACTGTGACCCCTGTCCACAGCAGAGGAGGCACTTTGTGCCAGGGATATCTCAGGAGCAAGCATGGGAGAGGGAAGGCTTCCCACCCACCAACACCCCAGTTGCTACCGGCACCCCAGCCTGGTTGACCCACCACAGGGACAGGGACCCACCTTCCTCAACATTCAGGCCTCTCTTCCGCCTCCAGGCCTCAGTTCCATCTGAGACTGCGGAAAAGCCTCAGGCTACAGACCTTGGGTGGGGCCCAACGCCTCTAGCCCCAATTTCCCTGTAGTCTTGCCTCGGCCGGTGTTGGCCTCTGCCTACTGGGACTTGCCCTCTGAGGCCTTGTCTGCATCTAGACCCAGGCCTTCAGCCAGGCCGGAGCCCACCCCCGGGGAACTGTGGCAGAGACCAGACCCTGGAGAGGAGGCAGGGGTAAGGCTGCCTCAGGAGGCATGTGAACAGAAGCAGGACTGCCAGTCATCTGAGCGTGGCCTGGATCAGCAGCCATGCCCAGGTCTCAGATTCTCCCCATCTAGGACTCTGTGTGGAGCTCGGTGACACTTACAAGACATCCAAGTAAGGTGTGCAAAGGATGCTAGTCCGCTGGGCCTCAGAACCTGCTCTAGACCTTAATTCCGTGGAGGCCCACGGAGGGACAGGGGTTTGCCCATGACGCCACCTCATCTTGAGCTGCACTAGGGGAAGGAAAGCCACAGAGCCTGGATGGCAGGGGAGAGGGATGAGCTTGGAGAAGGGGCTGGTGCTTTAAGCAGGAGGATCAGAGGGGCTTCCTGGAGGAGAAAAGACATACACGAGGGATCCTCGAGGCAGGGAGGATTTGAATAGGCTGAAAAGGGGATGGGCCGTGAACAGGACCTGTTCAGGCAAAGCGAGAGATGGCTGGAGTCAGACATCCTGACGGGGGGTCTTGGTGGGGACTTTGTGCCAGAGCCCAGAGAGCTCAAATGCCCAGCTGAGCAGGAGAGGCCCCTGTGGACCTTTCTCAGCCAGTCTAGGATGGAAGTTCATCACAGCGCTCTGTCTCAGCTGAGGCAGTTCCTCAGTTATCCTGCTTCCCCCACCCACCTGCAGACTGGAGCCCTCAAATCAGAACTCTGTCTCCCCCTCAGTCTTCCCAGAGCATTGCCCTCACCAGGCCCACCCGACCTCTGGGCTGCAGCAAGTTGCACCCACATAGGAGGGTTTGCCCTGGCCACCCCTCCTCAGCCAAGTTTCCCCAGGTTCCAGCATCAGTGCAGAACCGGGCTATTTTTAGCAGGTTCTCCAAAGCAGTGAGCTAGTTCAGAAGTCCCAGTGTGGTCCGCCCCACTCTGTTCTCAGCTTTTAGCTTTAGCGGAAAAAGATTCTTGCACCCAGCACACTCCCATTACCAGGGTGACTCGAGTAGCTAGCTCCCCGGAATCTCCTTATCTGTCTGCTGAGACCACAGGCGGGTGACATGAGAGGAGGCCTCAGGCAGGCATTCCCCACCACCTCCCTGCAGCTGAGAGCAGAGGCTGGGGTGGCAAGTGGACTTTATTGACTTGACTTGCGTAATGCACCTGGTGTTTCATGGGGTGTGAGGAACATTCTGGAAGCTTCGCCTGCCTCAGTCCTTTGCAGAAGTTAATTGCCTAGAGGAGGATGGGTCAGGTATAGGTCATCCAGTGAGAAGGAACTCCATTGAGAAGAGCCCCACGCTCCCTTTGACAGGGGTCAGAAAGAAACACTCCTGTTTTCCATGTGTGGGGGTGGGAGTCATTGGGCACCCAGGAGTACAGTGTTCTGCTTTACACGTAAATGATTACACCTTTCTTCAGTTCCACAGAGGGCTATAGGCATGCTATGTTGAGAGGGCTTCTAGTCTTATAAGAGAACTTTAAAATTCAAAAATCTGTTGTGTTTTAAATGTTGGCAACCAGGTCAAATTTTAAAAGGACATTGTGTGGTTTCAACAAAACACATCCAGCAACCATGCTTGATCCAGGAGAAGGGAGCGGGCATTAACAGTGGGGCCCAACTTTCCAATGCCACATACCAAGAGGTAACCCCATGGAAGGGCTCTCCATCGTGGGGCAGGGTGGTGGCAAGCAGGCCTCCGGACCCCAGATCCCAAAGGACAGGGCACCCCACTTTAGGGCCCATCCAGCATTTTCCAAACGGTGGTCCAGAGAAACTAGTTGTTAGAGCTGTTCGTAGATGTCCTTATTTATGGACAAACACTCTGTGAATCTCTAGATTAAATAAAGCAAAATTGGCTTCTTTATTACAGGACTTATCAGAGCCTTTAACATGTAACAATATGTCTGTGGATTTCCAGGAGGCGGAGCCTATGCAATGCTTCTCAGAAGAGTTCCACGTGGCAACTATTTTCAGAGCATACCCGTTAACTTTGGAGAGACATTACTACTGTTCCGAAGAATGTGGTTCTGGAAGTGGGGCTCGCCACACTAACCTACCCATTCCACAGGCTCAGCATCCCAGGGTGGCTAGAGAACAAGAATGGGAGTGGGGGAGGGATGAAGGAGAGGCTGGGGCCAGCAGGCGCTGGTCAGGAGCATGGATTTGTCCACACGGCAGTGGAGGCCACTGAAGAGTTTTGGAAAAGAGGGACATGATGGCAATGAGTTCGTTGCATGTGGAGCAGACTGAAGGAAGGGGTGCCGGCCAGAGGCACGGAAATTGGTGCAGAATGGACATGAGGTAGAAAGAATGGTTAGGACTAGGTAGCTGGAAGGCCGTGGGAGTATGAGGGAAGGAGGTGAGGATGAAGCCGGGCAGTGGGCTAAATGGGCAGGGCCCAGACAGAGGCTCTGAGTCTCTGAGGAAGGGAGGAATTACTAGCCTAGGCTGGGGATCAGTCCTTTCCATGTGCCCTGCCCCACTGCCCATCTTGTCAGGGAGCCAGGCTCAGGCAAACTTCAGCCACCTGGGGTTCCCATGGCAACTGTGGAGTGACGCAGCGGAGCACCTGGGCAAGCAGGAGGCAAAGAAGTGGGTCGGGTTGGGACTGCTAGTCTGATCAGTGCACTGTGTGCTTCAGGAGTTCAGGACCTGGCCACCCCTTCCCCCAGGCATCTGGCAGTGGCAAAGGGGTGGCAAGAGAGAGAGGCAGGGCTTCTGCCCACTAGGACTCTTTCTCCCAAAGCTAAGTTAGAAAGGTGATGAAGGGAACCCCAATACCACTCCAGATCCAGGCCTATGTCCATCATCTTTTGGACACAGAGGCAAGGCAGGGACAATTCCCATGACTATTCCTCCTGCTGCCCCACACCCACAAGGCTAATTTTAGCCCTGACGTAAGGCTGCAGCTAGGGGGTGTTGAGTTGGAGAGGGCTATGTGTCCGCCCAGCTCTAAATGCAGGTAGGGGTCCCAGCAGGAGGGCCAGCGGGCCGGCTGTCCTGACCCCCAGACAAACAGAGCAGCTCAGCCAGACAAGCCCTGCTGACACTGCCATCCTATCGCTCACCTCCCTCTGGGCCTTTCTGCTCTCACTCAGAGCACCCCCTCCCTCCTCAGCAACCTCCTAGGGCCCCCACTGCCTGCCATACAACAATCACACTCTCAGCCCTGCCTCTTTTGCTCAACTCCCACTGTTCCGAGCTCTCTCACAGACCAAGTTAGGCAGGTCAGGAGTCAGGGTCCCCTCCCCGACACAGAAGCTCTGTTCCTGCTGTGCCATCCGCATCTACACAGGGGAGTGTTTCCAGCACCCCCAGAACCATTTGCTAAAACCCCACCTCACGGTTCACATCCAACAGCAGCCCCTTCGTGAAGTACTCCTACCCCTCTGTCAGAGCTAAATTCTCTGTCCTCTCTACACCAGAGCTTCTGATACTCTTGTACTTTGCTATTTATGGAAACACTGTCACTCACATGAGACTCTAAGCCCCTGAGAGCAGGGACTCAGTTTCATCCATCTCTGTTTCCCTCTCTAAGCCTAGCATGGCACTTGGCATGCAGTAGGCATCGCCGGGGCCCGGGTGGAGGGGCCAGGGTGAGTGTGCCTCTCAGCCACTAGTGGCCCCTGCCCCATTCCCACTCTGTTTTAAAGAAGGTAGCCCCACTTCCAGGCCCCGTTGCTCCTCTGGGTCACTCTGGAACAGGCATGAATATCTGAGCACAGGCCAAGCCATGACCATTCAGCGAGCTCTGGCCTGGTGGAAAATGACTTGGCTAGACTGTCTACCTATGTAACTTGATCTTCCAAGCGATGAATTCAGTTCATAGCAGAAGCAGAAGCCAAAAGCATGTGTCTAGAGGGACCAGGATGTAGGGCTGGGGCCAAAGTAGGGGTCACATACAAACCACAGTTTGGGGGGGCAGAACTCTCAAGAAGCTGAAGTTCCTGAGGAGGGAAGAACCAGAGAAGACATTGGGGAGCAGCTCCTGATGAGGCCCCTGTTGCATCTGTGACTGGAGATCCGGCTGTGTCTACAATGCCCAGAGAGACGGGATTCAAGGAGACCTGTCCCTGTACATGCAGGGAAGGCAAGGTCTTTCCCAGAGAAGAGAGAAGAGCTTTCTCTGCTATCCAGGGCCCAGTGGGGTTCCTTGTCCTGAGGAAATGAGGAGCAGGGGCTTTTGGAGATGCTCCAAGGCCAGGCTGCCAGAGAGGTGTGGAGAGGAGATGGATCTGGACAGAAGGAGGTTCCTGTGGCCCTGAGCTGGAGCCCACAGCCTATGCTCGATGCTGTGCCCCAGGAGGTGCCCCCGCTGCTGACACTGGAACTAGAGGCACCTGTCATACAGGTGCCAGAGCCTGCTAGTGCCTCTTCTCAGAAGAGCTAAACAGAGCCAGCAAGCACAGGTGCCCGGAGTACGGTCTGCAGACGTCCATCCTGGCCATGCAGAAGGGCAGACAGGAGTTGCTTGTGGGGATGTGAGCCAACGGGAAATGGCTCAGGAATAAATCCAGAGAGTCCACGCCGGCCTGTGCCCCACACGAGCCACCAGAACCAGGACCGAGAAGAGAGTTTGGTGACAGCAGACCAGGTGACAGGCCTTTGCAGCATTTCTCGCTTTCCACGTCAACGTGAGAATAGCTGGCCAAAGTTGACATTGGCCAGTGACTGGCCAGGCTGTCCATTCAGGTACCTAGGATATCCCAATCCTGTCGGTGTTTCTGACAGAATGGGCCTGAAAGGCACAGGCCTGGGCCTGTGTCGTTGGAGGTAGTGGTGCCACCTCCAAGATCCTTGATAACAAGGAACTGTGGAGGTAAAAATGAGGAACCGGTAAAGAAAAGAAGGAAGAGTTCTGCAGTCCCAGGTTCAGCCTCCGCTTTCTCTCCACAGACCCCCGACCACCCACCCAGTCTATCTGGCCCCACCCCCACCCCTGCTCTGCACCCAGCAGGTTCATGACGCCGACTCCGTGCCTGCGACCTCCACAGACAGTCTTCCCATGCAGCCCTGGCGGCAGGTGACTGTCCAGCTCCTTCCGGCCCACGTAGGCTCTCCCTCTGGGAAGGGAAGGCCATCCCCACCCCTTCTGGGAGAAGGAGACTCAGGGACCCTGAAAAACCGCAGCAGGGAGAACACCCTGTGCCTTCCCACGGAAGTATGGCTTCTCTGCAGTGAAAAGAAGGCCCCCTCAACACAGCCATGGGCCCTCGGTCTCAGCCCAAAGGAAAAGACACCACTCAGATGTGCAGGCTGCAGGGATGAGGATGCCCCAAGCCCATGTCCCAGCTCTTAGGAGAGACAGGAAGTTGCCTTGGGGCCTTCACCTGCCGGCCCAGAGAGAAGGATCTGACAAGCCCGCATGGGGCAGAACTTTTGTCTAATCCATCCTTCTCCGCTCATCCTGCGGCCAGGACCTTGCTGCTTAACCTCCTAGGCAGGGGGCTGTAGTCCTACAGGACTGAGGTGGGACATGTGGATGCCGCCACTGGCCATGTGGGTCTACTCTGTGAGCCTCAGTTCTCCTTGTGTGAGCTTCTGAGAGCAGAACCTAGAGTGGCTTCTCTATGTCCCAGTCCAGAAGCTCTCACAGGAAGGTAGCAGATGCTCTGAGTCTACCCACGTGCACCAGGGCCGGGCACATGCCAGGCCTGACACAGACATGCTGCCTCTCGCCTCCCTCCTGAGCCAAGAGATGCCAGAGGCGGCGAAGGCGGGAGAGGCCCTGAAGGCTGGGGATGGGGCAGGCTCAGGAATGGCCGTTTTGCTCCACCACCCACACAGGCAGGGATTCCCGAGGAGCCACTTCTCCGGGAGAAGGAATCCAGGTGGCAGTGGGCCGTCAGTCATAAAGCCATCCCCAAAAGGCTCCTAACAGTCAAGCAAACGTCTCCACGCCATCACCAGCAGCAAGCTGGTATATTACTAGTTCAGGCTAGTAATATTTATATTTATGTTTGCCTTGGTGCCTGAAAATGGATATTTATGCATTTTCACTATTCAGGGTAAGCCCTCCCTCCATGCAGTGGCTCCTATGCAGTCGCAGCGCAGTACACAGGCCCCACTGAGACAGTCCTCTCTTACCAGCTTTGCCAGCTCCAGGGCTTCCAAGTGGGCCCTGAACTCTGAGCCCCTGGAGAGCCCCCATCTCCATCTGTAGGCTTCTGCTCCCCAGGGGGAAGAAAAGGGAACAGAGGGCCAGGCCACCTTTTCCTGAGCCTCAAGGCCCACTCGGAAGCAGGTTCAGCCCACCCCCCACTTTATAGACCAGCAGCCAAGGCTCAGAGAAGTTGAGGGGCCCAGGAAGTATCACACGGCATCTTCTTTAGGCCGTGATTTCTTCCTCCCATGTTTCCACGTGGGGGATCCCCTTCTGACCAGGGGAACTGGCAGATTTCGGCTGTCTCTCCCAGTCTCTGGACCTTCCTTTGTGTCTTGTCACTTAAGATCTGTCTCCTCTCGGATCTGATTCTGTCTCTACATCTCCCTCTGTGTCTCGGGGCCTGTCTGGCTCTCACCGTGTAAGTCTCAGTCTCTCCCACAGCTTTCGCTCTCTTTATCAGAGTCTCTCCATCTCTCTCGTGTCTGCATCTCTCTCATCTCTGGTCCCTGTGTCTCTGTCTCACTCCCACCCGCTCATCTCTCCCCTTTCTTGGCTCACGTCCTTCTCTCCCTCAGAGTCCCCCTTTGTCTACTCATGTGTCCCTGACTTTCTCCTGGGGCAGAGATCAGAGTGAGCTGCTTGGGTGTCCAGGGAGGCCTCTTTGAGTAGTCATATCTCCCCACCCGGCCCTGTGAAAGGAGAGCCCCCTGACCCTGAGCCGATGGACCCAAAGAGGGCTGAGGGTGGGACATCCCGGGGCAGCAGACTCCCACTCAGCAGAAGCAAGTGAAAGACCAGGTGAGTCTCCTTCCCTAGAACTGTGCGGAGAGTGCGCGGCAAGGAGATTTCTATACTGGCCCAATCACTCGCCTCGAAGGGCTCTCTTGGTGTCGGGACTGGGCCTGAGTGGCGGGATCCCTGGGCCTGGCAAGAGCTAAAAGCGTTAACGCCCTGGGCCCTGAGGATCTTTCAAATCTGCTCTCACCCCACCTTTACCTGCACCCCTCCAGCTGCCCCCCATCCCTCTCTCCTTCCTTCCTTTCCTTTCTCCCTCTGTCAGGAATGATAGGAATTCATTAAATGTGTCCTCTCTTCTCCAGGGAATTAATTAGTCCCTGTACCTGGAGCCCTGTTAGATTCCAAGAAAAACATACCCCTCATGCATGCTGTCACATGTATGTGTGCATGTAAGTGTCCCTGCATATAAACGGTACATCACGTGCTTCTGCGTGTTTTTGCAGACTCACCAACCTGTAGGTACACCAACAGATGTGTACAATTCCACATGTACCCCTGAGTCTGGAGACACATGTCAGGCTGTTTGTGTGAACACCACACCTGCGTCTCTGGGTATGAGTGTGCGTCTACATTCTGCATGGGCATCTGCATGTGTGCACAGTATGTCTTCGCATTTAAGTTCACCTCTGTGTACACACATAGCTATATGGAATTTGTGCTTATACGATGTGTTGGGTAGTGCACATTACCATGCTCGTCTATTTGGATTAGACACTTATGTTTCTGTGTGTGTGTGTGTGTGTGTGTGTGTGCGTGCATATGTGTGTGTACATATACCTAGATGTGCACATCTCACAATATGTGTGCACTGGTTTATGAGTGAGTATGTATGCACATGTGCTGTGTGTGCATGGACTTGTGTGTATGCAGTGTACACATGCCACCCTGCACACACACATTCTTCCTGGGTCCCCATGTCTCTGGGGTGATGACAGTGGCAGCAGTGGCAGTACAGTGGCAAGAGCTTGAAAGTGTGAAAGTAGCAGTGCAGGGAAGGTGCTAATGGGGCCACCCACCTTGCCAGCCTGGGAGCTGGTGCCACTAATTATCACCTCTGTAACGGCTCCCTAGGGAAGGGCAGCTGCTGGAACCCTGCTCTCCACCTCCCCTAAGACTCCTTTCCTCACTTCTTCCCAGTCTGGAGCCGCTGGAAGAGCCATGAACACCAAGAAGGAAAGCCAGAGCACAAGGCCGTGCCTAATCGCCCCAGGAGACCCAAGATATCTGCCTGCCCCCATCATTCTGCTGCCAGGAAGCCCACCGTGCTCTGCGTTAAGACACACTCTCCAAAAGGCCTGTGGAGATCCAAATGTGCTTCTGGGGAAAGAAAGGCCTATACACCCTGATCACAAATAATGAGCACGTTTCTATAAAATGAGCACTAGGCTGGGGTCATGTGAGCTGGCTGATAATCTCAGTCCTGTGTGACCTTGGGCAAGTTCCTATCTCTCTCTATGCCTTGGTTTCCTTGTCTGTAAAATAAAAAGAACTAGAGCCACTTTTCTTTTTTTTTTAAGTTTATTGGAGTAACATTGGTTAATATAATTATATAATTTTCAGGTGTACATTATAATTTGACGTCTGTACATTCTATTGTGTGATTACCACCCATACTCCAGTTTCCTTCAGTTACCATATATTTGATCCCCTTTACCCACTTCACTCTCCTCTAACCCGCCCTCCCCCCATATTTGATTCCCTTTACTCTATCTACCTCTTCCCTCCTACCCCCATCTCCTACCCTCTGGTAACCACTAGTCTGTAGTTCATGTTCCTGAGTCTCTGTTCGTCCCATTCATTTGTTGCTTTTAGGTTTGTATCCCACATATAAGTGATATCATGTGATTTTCAGCTTTTTCAGTCTGGCTTATTTCGCCGAGCATGATTATCTCGAGGTTCATTCAGGTTGTTGCAAATGGCAATATTTCATCTCTTCTTATGGCTGAGTAATATTCCATTGTATATATGTACCACAGCTTCTTTAGCCAATCATCTATCGTAGGACACTTCGGTTGCTTCCATGTCCTGATTACCATGAATAATGTTGCTATAAACATTGGTGTGCAAAAATATTTATGGATATGAGTTTTCAAGTCTTTGGGGTAAATACCCAGTAGAGGGATTGCTGGATCATATGGTAGATCAATTCTTAATTTTTTGAGGACCCTCCATCCTGTTTTCTATAATGGCTGTACCAATTTGCAGTCCCATCAATAGCATATGAGAGTTCCTATTCCTCCACATCCTTTCCATAATTTGTTATTACTTGTCCTATTGTGTTTCTGATTTGCGTTTCCATAATAGCTAGTGGTGCTGAGCATCTTTTCATATATTTGTTTTGGCCTGCACACTGATGTTTATAAAGCCACTTTTCCTTTAAAAAGGTATATGCCTCATTGGTGAGACACAGGACTATTTTAGACAGTTCACAGCAATGGGCATTTGCTATTTTAACCATGTATTTATTTTCATGTATCCATCTCTCACGTGTGTGTGTTTGTGTATGTGTTTAACCAACACATCAGACAGCTGATTTCACAAATATTGCTTAAGACAAGGCTCAAACACACATTGAAATTTTAAAGGTGATTCAGTTTAAAGAAAAATGTTAAGTCAACAAGAAAGGCTGGCATCTGAGCATCATAAAAGTCCTCGTAAGTTGACAAATGACTGCAGCCTTGCACCAGAAGGTCTCTGAGGCCTTTCCCTCCCTGAAAGACAATGGGTTCAAGGACCCAAGCCCACTGGAATGAAAAACACACAGACTTGGCCTTGGTTCCCACCTTGTCCTCATCATCGCCAGAAGGAGAAGTTAGAGTAAGTCGGTGGTCCCTCTTGTCCGCAGGCCCCAGGAGATCTCAGAGGACACAGAAAGTGTCTTCACATGTGATCCCTGCGGTGATTCAGGCCAGATCGGGAATGGCTGAGATTGAAGGCTGAGGTAGACAGATCTGGGTGAAGATGGCTCAGGGTGGGCCTGAAGTGTCCTAGGGGGTTCAGCAGCCGCATCTCCATAGAGCCCACAAGCCTATGGAAGAGGCTGTCTGAGCCCCCCAGGCCCTGCGAATAAGCTACTCCCCTTGTTCTGCCCAGGAGAGAGCAGATTGTCCCATAGCCCAGGAGGCCAGGCATGAATCACGGGAATTTACAGCCCAGCCCCAGACCAAGTGGGATTTATGAGTCTGCCTTAAGCAGGCTCTTGGGGAGTGGCCGGCTGTCAGCCCCCCATTGCCGCTGATTGATGAGGTTGTTTCCCACCAAGAAAAATGCCCCTCCATGGCAGGCAGCAGAGGAAAAGGTTCCCAGGCCCAAGGGCCAGCCCATTACCCCATACCTGTCCCAATCTGTACCCCTCTCCTACCCTCACAGCCAATAACACTTCCCCAGGATCCCCTGGGGCCGGCCTCCCACACTGACACCCCAGCAGGAGGTGCACTTGAGGGACTCGGCCTGAGCTCCGCCCTTCCAGACCTGTCGCCTGCTCACTCCCTCTTCCCAGTGCCCTTCAGAATGATGCACCACAGGCTCAGCTAAGGTCCCACGTGCCAAATTCCAGACCCAGAATGCTCTGAGGAAATTCAGAGTACATACACACATATTTCACAGATGAGGAACCAGGGGTTCGGAGAGGGATGGGCCTTACCCAAAGTCACACAGCAGCAGAGTGGCGTCGCTGAGACTGGAGCCCGCAAGATCCCTGCACCAGCTGTTTCTGTGTCTGGCCGTAGCCGATTGATATGACCATGGGGATAGTTTTCATCCCCGGATGCAAACCCCTCTCCATAGAATGCATAGAGCAGGGTTTCCTCCCCAGGTGTATAAACGTTACGATGTCTCTGAGCCTGTTTCCTCACTCAGAAATTGGTGTTCGGCTCTCCGCTCCGCCCCTTTGACAGACAGCCGCATCTTCCTGCAGCTGGGACTCACTGGAAGGGTGGAGCCAGGAGAGTCATCATTGCTGCCCCTTCTGCAGATGACCGCATGTTTGTGATGGGTGTGAGCCATGAGAAGTATGACAACTCTCTCAAGATTGTCAATAATGCCTCCTGTACAACCACTGCTTGTCCCCCCTCCCCCCGGCCAAGGTCACCTATGACAACTTTGGCATCATGAAAAGACTCATGACCACAGTCCACGCCATCACTGCCACCCAGAAGACCGTGGATGGCCCCTCTGGGAAGCTGTGGCATGATGGCCAAGGGGCTGCCCAGAACATCATCCCTGCTGCTACCGGCACTGCCGAGGCTGTGGGCAAGGTCATCCCTGAGCCGAATGGGAAGCTCACTGGCAAGGCCTTCTGTGTCCTTACCCCCAGCATGTCAACTTTAGATCTGATCTGCCGTCTGGAGAAAGCTACCAAATATGATGACACCAAGCAAGTGGTGAAACAGGCCTCACAGATCCCCTCAAGGACATCCTGGGCTGTACCGAAAACGAGGTTGTATCCCGCGACTTTATCAGAGACACACTCTCTTCCACCTTTGATGCTAGAGCTGGCGTTGCCTTCAATGAACACTTTGTCAAGCTCATTTCCTGGCATTACAATGAATTCGGCTACAGCAACAGGGTCGTGGACCATAATGATGGTCCACGTGGCCTCTAAGGAGAAAGAGCCCCCTGGAATTCCAGCCCTAGTGAGAGGAAGAGGTCCTCAGCTGCTGGGGAGTCCTTGCCCCAAATCGATCCCCCAATACACTGGGAATCTCCTGACCTCCAGTTTCCATCCCGGACCCCCTGAAGAAGGGGAGGGGCTTAGGGAGCCTTCCCTTGTCCTGCACCATCAGTAAAGTTCACTGTACCCAGCCAGAAAAAATGGGGCTCAAAAATCACTCCAACCTCCTGTAGTCGTTATGAGGCTCTAGTGATGTAATTCAGATAAAGTCTTGGGACAGAGCTGGGTCCTGGGCTGGTGACCCTCATGTAGTGAAGATGGTTCGTCATCCCTAACGTCTCCAGGTGCCCCACTACCTAATTTGCTTGAGGGAGGGGAACAGTTCAGGGTTGGTGGAGCAGAAGGAACAAGGAGAGGGGACGTGTGTAGGGCTGCAGGGCAAGAGAGAGGCCACATCCTGCTGGAGGAAACCCTGAAAGACTCCCTGGAGGAAGTGGCTTCAAGCAAAGGACACAGAGCTCAACCTCTCTTGCTCTGAGGCTCCAGGGGAGCTTCCTGAGCACCACCGGACTGAGGGGAAGCACCTTGCCTGCAAGCCAATCCCAGCCCAAGCTTCTGCCCTGGGTAACCTGGGGTAAGTTCCTCCCTTCTCAGGGCATCTGCAAAGCAGGGTCAGAGAAGAGCAGACAACACTCCCCAGAGGCATCTTCCAGCCCTGACCCTTCCATACAGACCCGCTGCCTGCAGTACCAAAATCTTGCCACTGGGTGGCAGCAGGGCGGGAAGCTGGGGTCTCCCTCCTTCCAGCTCCTGAAGCTGCAGCTGCTGCTGACCAGTCCTCCCAGTACTGGGTGTTCTTTGTTCCCCCACATCCTCAGCTGGCTCTCTAAGGAGCTAAAGCTGGATGGCCACCCGAATCCAGATGTTTGGTCCTTCCTACAGCCCTGCAGAGCAGCCAGCATTCTCTCTACTTTTCACATGGGGAAATGGGGACCCAGAGAAGTCTCTATCTAGCCCTCTTTCCCAGCCACAGCTCCCGAGCAGGCGCTGTGTGGAAGAAGGATTGGAGTCAGACAGACTTTGGCTGGAACCTTACTGTGTCTCCCTGGGAAAGTCGCCCACCCTCTCTGGCTCTCAGCTTACTTAAGTGCTGGCACATGGCAAATGCCGAACACACGAAACCACTGCTTCGTTTACGGGAGGTTTTACAGTCCACAAAAGCAGACACTTGTCTATCTTACTCACCCTGGCATCCCAGAGCCTGGAAGCCTTATTCCTCCCTGGCCCTGCCTGGAAATCTGTGTAACGTCTCCCTCCTCAGATCTTTCCACCATCCCTGATAAACCTTTTTATTGGTCTCTGCCCCCTGGCAGCCCTGCCCGGTGCCCACACCCACCTAGGCCCTGAGGCGGGGGCTCCTGTTGACCCAGCTCCCCTCTCTCTCACCTCTCAGCTCCCTTTCCTCAGCCCCTGCCACCACCTCACTCCCTCTCCCCGCTGATCCCCTACTCTACGCTATGCTACTATGCTACCTACTGTGTTTACAAGACTACGATGAGTTTTTTATTTCTCTTTTGTCTCCCTTCTTCCCCTGAAGGGAAACACGCTTCCCCTCTCCTAGGAAAGATGAAGCTTTAGAAGAGAAAAACAAAGGAAGGTGAGCCTGTGGGTGCTGCCAGCCATACCACCCACAGGTCACACCGTCCACACAGCCCTTGTCAGGGCCTCCAAGAATAGTTCTGTGATCTGCAGAGTAATAAAACGTCAATCTGTATTCTAGAGGATAAATGGGCAGAGGGTCGTCGGGAAAGCAAGAGGGAGAACGAGGGAGGAGAAAAAGGACAGCCAGAGGGAAGCAGAGAGACTTGGAGGGAGAAGAGCCGAATGGGAGACTGCGGATACAGAGGAGGAAGGAGAAGGCAGAAGGAACAAGACTCTCCACCTCCAGTGAACCTGGAGATGCAGCTGCTGACCCTCACCAGGAATCCCGGGCAATGCTCTCCGACGAGCTCCCCGGTCCCTGCCCCTGCCCCAGCCAAGGACGAGGAACTGGAGGACTAAGTGGCAGGAGTGCCTGCTCTAGTCCACTTGTCCTTGGGTGACCCTCAGGTGGGCATCTCAGGTGGGCAGAGAAAAGACATCTGGCTTACCCTGGCGGGGAGGGCCTCACAGCAAGTACGCCCCGTAGAGTCAGGACCCCAGACCGGAGGGCTGTGTGCCAGCCAGCGGCTCCTCTGATCCCAGGGCTGGGAATCAGGCTTGAACGCCCACCTGAGTGCAGACCCTCCTGACCTCCCGTCCGCACCTGTGCCTGGCTGAGGGAGGAGAGGGGTATTCTCATGGTTGGTATGCTTTCTTCTTCATGGCACTGAGCGATGTGAATGAACCTGGGCGGACACGGCCATGTGCATGAGATAAGGAGATGCCTGGGAAGCATAGGTGTATGCAGTGTATGCTGTGGTGTCTATGTGTATGTGGTGTGTGTGATGCATCTGTCTTTCCCTGTAAGTATAATATAAGGCCTGCATGTGAATGTGTCTGGTACTGGGGGAGGGGGGGGGAGGGCGGCGAGCATTGTGTACAGAGTAAGGTCCAGCATCCAGGAGGGTCATGCGACTGTAGTTTTACTACCAACTCCTGATGTGGGATAGATGATCCGTGGAGCCCTCTGGAAAGAAGGGAGGAAGTTCTGGTGGGCACCCTGCCATACCCTGAGCTTCACCCACCCTCCGGTGTCTGTTCAGGGTTGGAGGGAGCTGCTTCTCATGCAGCCGGTGAGCCAGCCTCTGAACTAGAGGACATGGGTGAGCCCTCACCATCTTTCGGCACACCCGGGCGCAGCCAGAGCCTGGCATAGAGTAGCTCGGCAAATGTGCCAGGCTCCAGGCCTAAGTGCTGAGGCCACCGGTTTCAGCCCTCCAAGACCAGGGCTTCCTGCCAGGTCCAGGCTGACCTCCCAAGTTGCTCAGAAGGGGTGGTATCAGCACTCAGCCAGGCCTGGGAGGCTATACCCACTGACCTCCTGCAGGGCACCTACCCGGTCACCGCCACAGGGAGGAAAGGCCAAGAGAGGGAGACTGCTTTGTCAAAAAGTCGACCCTGAGCTAAAGGGCCCTGTCATTTTGTGGCCTGAGGCACAAGGCTGACCCAATTCATCTTCCCTGGAGGCTAAGTCCCCAGGCTATGTCTTGGCGGGGGTCATCTCTTTTCCAAACATGTTCATCCCCTGAAGATGCGTTCTGAACCCTCCAGCCTCTTTCTCCCCTTCCTTTAGGATCACAAACCCACCCCAAGGGGTAGTTCTAACTCTAGGGCCAACTGCCAGGCCCTACCCAGATTGGGTGGCAGCTGGGGTCAAACAGAGGTCTGCCCCAGACTGAGCCATGGAGGCAAAAACTAGGATTTCGTCTTAATATAAGTCAATGGTCTCATCCTCAGGCTGAGCCCTGACTCTTGTCACAGACTGAGCCCCAACCCTGGTCACACCCTAAGCCCTGACCCTGGTCATTCATTGAGCTCTGATCCTGGTCACACACTGGACCTTTATTTAGAGACAAGCCATTAATTTTCACACGTTATTTCCCTGGCTTTGATCCTCAGTTTCCTCATTTTTCCACTAGAGGGCCTTGGGAGGGGCTGAGCACTAAATCAAAAAAACCTGTGTTTAGAGGTTGCCCAGAAGCTCCTCTTACCACACATGGGACACAGAAGAGCATCAACTATTGCCACCCGCCAGCCCCCACCCCTACCCAACACTTTCAGCCCAAGCATTACTAATTTTTGCAGCCTCTGTGATAAATGGCAATGTCAGCAAAATGACATCTTTCTAATCTGCTGCGAGACAGATGGGTCCCCAAGCTCATTCTCCCCCTCTCGAGCCTGCCCAGCTCAGCCTTTTTGAAGAGTGGAAGACAGGACACACATGACATCCTAGGCCTGGAGGAGAGGAGAATGGAGAAGGTACTTTGGGCCCAGTAGAATTTTCTGCGAGCCCCTTTTAAAAATAATCAGTTGTATGTTTTTAAAAATATTCCAAAGATATTCTCTGCTCTTTTCTGCCCAAAGTTAGTTCTTCGATTCAATTTTCATTTTCAATTAAAACCTGAGCATTTCTCAAATTCAAAAAGATGAGCCATCAGACACAGCAGAACGATTCTGAGTGGCCCTTTCTTCTTGCCTCCCTCAGCATTTGGGTCAGTGGATGCAGAAGAATACGTCTCTGCCTTCGCCTGGGGTCTGGAAGACAGTCCGCCTCCTCGCCTCCTCCTCTAAGTCCCCCTCCCTTCACAGCTCCTGCCCCCGCTCCCTCCACTGGCCCAGACTGCAGAGCAGGAGGAGTCCCCCTCACACGTTCTGTGGCCAGGGGAGCTGGGATAGGAGCTGGTCCCAGGGGTTGGGGGCAAGTCAGAATGGGGGATTTGGATGTCAAGAGCTAAAGAAGGACAAATATCAGGCCCAGAGACCCCATCCTCCCCAGAGAGTGGCAAGAACTCTGGCACCTGTCTGCCTAAAAGTAGCCTAGTCAGAAAGGGTCGGGGCGGTGGGCGAGGCCTGGACTCAGAAGCAAAGCAACACTGCCCACTCCTGGCTAGTGTGCAGCTCCTCCTCTAATGGGCATTGCAGGGCTAAGCTGTTGAGGTTGGGGACATAGAAGTGACTCTCCAAAGACTGCATGTGACATGCAGACCTCATCCCTAGGCTGACTACAGCCTCCAGCTCTGCCCATCCTGCCAACCTTCTCTCTCTGCCCAAATTTTTCTGAAAATACTGTGTCTTATCTAGACCCACGACACTGAGGACAAGGCCTAAATCTAAGCTGTCCACCGTCTGGTCCCATTACCAGTGAGCCTCCTGTAGCCTGAGCTCTTGTCCTTCCAGCCTCCCCAGCTCCCTGCCCTACACCACTTGGTCCCACCTGCTTGCCTTTGCTCTTAACTTTACCTCCACCATAAGTATCCTTCCTTCTACACACACACTGTCTCTGCTTGTCCTCCAGGTCTCTTCCCCAGGAAAACTCTCTCTTCCCCATTCCCAACCAGAAGGACTCCCCACTCCTCTGCCTCCACCCACTCGCCCTGTTCTTCTCTTGGGTGCTGTGCACTGTCAGGGATCAGAGTCACACCGTTCTGGAGCTGGAGGGAACTTGGACATCCTCCAGGCCTATCCCCCACCCTCATTGCCCAAAGGGAAACCCTGAGGCTCAGAGAGGAGCAGAAGCTACACAAGTCCACACAGCACATTACTGGCAGAGTTAGGACTGGAACTCAGCTCTCTGGAGTCTGTGCTTAGGGCTTTTTGGAGGACATGTGAGAGCCTTCCCTTGGTGAGCCAGAACCGAACTTCTCCCAGACAAGGATCCCTACAGTGTCTCCCAGCATCCTTACCCCTCACCCAGGGCAGGGCGCAAAGGAAGCAGTCGTGAACATTTGCAAAATGAGAAATAAATAAAAATATATATTTATCTAATGTCTTCTGTGGGCTGGACATAGCAGGCACAAGCTCTGCTACTCAAAACCTTGGGAAGTTGCTCGATTCGGTATAGAAAATGATCCTCTGTGGGGAAGGAGAGGCTTCAGTCATGAATGTCAACGACCAGCGGGCACAGGTGGGGCGAGTGTTTGACACCCATGGTGAAAGCAGGTGTGCGGGGCTTGTGCACGGTGACCTGCTGGATGTCATGGGAGCCCGGGCCAGGCCGAGGTGCATGGTCCATCGGGTAGGCAAAGCGCTTGGCCATGCTGTAGACAGGGCTACGGTTCTGGTAGACAGATGGCTCGGGTCGAGCATGCATGGCCGGCCCAGGGCCTCCTGCCACGTTCTCCTTGTAGAACCAGTTCTTGTCTGCAGAGGCCAAACTGTAGCAAGGAGCAGCTCGGTTGACAGGGACGTTGGGCCCCAGCAAGAGCGGAAGCTTGTACTGGTTGGGAGCAGGATTGGGATCCATCACTCTGTATGGGCACCGGTAGCCAAAGGAGTACTGGGGAGCCCTGCATTCCCCAGGAATGTGGGTCTTCTCCAAGGAGTAGTGGCAAGAAGCTGGAGTGGGGCTCAGGCCTGAAAGTGGGTGAAGGTAGAGAGCTGCAGCCTTGGTTCACCTCTACTAGACTTCACTAGACTTTACTAGAGCCACCTTAGCTTCAATCAGGGACACGTGCACACCCGCATGGGGTTATGAGCAGGGTAGGGACTTAGGCCATTCTGACATCAGGACGTGACACTGTTGTCATGATATATAAATCCCAAGTGTCACTAGAACATCACTCTTGGGCTATCAGCATTTTGACATTGTCCCTGTGATAGCACCGAGAAAACGTCCTGGAACCACTGCAGTCCATGAGCTCATTAGCCTGACAATATTGCTGCCATGACATGAGCCCCATCTTTATCGTAACATTACACGACATACATGGATAACACTGGCTTCGAGACGTTAAGTACCCTGACACAGACATGGTGACATCGATGTCTTGATGTGACATTGCAGAGATGCTAGCATCCATAGACACACCTGGTGAGGGCAGTCATGACCCTTTGCCTTTGCTCAGGTCCTAAGGGTGGACCTCCTTCCCCCAACCTCCCAACCCCCACCTCCCTCCCCGCCCCATCTTACGCAGGTTAGAGATGCGCTCCTCCATGGGGACCTGTGGGCAGCTGGACATTCCAAACCGAGTTATTTTAGGATCCAAGAAGTAGTGAGGCCCAGGGTTGCGTATGTCCATGATCCCTGCAGGGCAGCCAAAGAGGGGTTCAGTTAGTCCCAGAGGCCACCCCAGGGTTAGCCTGGCCTGTCTCCAGGAGAGATCTCCCTCCCCAAGAGAGGAGTCCCTTCCAATTTCTTGTGCTTTGGGTGTTTGGGAACTTTTATTTTCTCATCTGTGAGAGGGGCTTTTAACATGCCCAAGAACTTCTTCAGAGGGATAGACAAAATAACAACAGCTGCACAGCAGCTTGGTCAGCTGGTCAGGGATTGGTGCCAAGCGGTAATAATAGGTATAGTGGCTATTGTTAGCATTAAAAGGGGCCCAAGCCCCAGCCAGGGGATCCCCTACTGAAGGATGGTGTGTCACCCCAGGGAGGGGCCTAGCAGAAACCCTAGATCTCTGACCCCCAGATACATACCCCTGCTCAGCCTCTCCCTTCACTGGCCTTGGCCAGTGATTTCGGCTCTGCTGTGTGGCCCTCTGCTCCCACATTTCTAAAGGATTCTAAGCCACCTGGGAAGCCTTGGGGTCCACCACCTCCACCACTTTCCCCCAGTGCCCCGCTATTCCTGTCTAGCTGCCATGGCAAGTGAACCACAGCAGCCAGAGCTGCAGGATCCCAGCCAAAGGCCAGACAGGACTCTGTGCTTCCAGATGGACAGAACATCCCTTCAAAGCTTCCTCAGAGGGTCTAGTTGGGAGACGCCCACAGTCATCCTCAGAGGGGTAGGTCGCTTAGGTATCCCTGCTGGCTTCCTGTTGGAACCAGCGGGCTACCTGGGCATCCCACACAGGTCAGGCCTAGGTTCCCAGAGGCCTATGGCTGCAGATAATGGCTCCTTTTCTCTCACTGCCACCCCATACATTCAACAATAACAACCCTGCACCCAGAGGAGTGACGGGCACGGGGCGCACTCACGCTTCTCCCAGGGCCGCGTGTGCAGAGTGCAGGCTGGCTCCTGGAACATGGAGCTGTCATGGCCTAGGTAGCCCACGCAGGAGGGCCTCAGGTACTTGGCAGGCCCTGGACCTGTGAGAGCGGACAGAACAGCACTCAGCCCGGACCCACCGGATCAGAAGCGGGAAGCCCCAAATGGAGCGGTATTGGGGTCTTGCTGCCACAGCGGTCACACTGTCACAGTTCCACCATTCAGGTGCTTTCTTGGATGGAAGGCAGTGTTCCCAGATAATATACAATTTCTCTTGGACGGGCAATGTGTAATGGGTGATAGTTGCAATTAAGTGAGAACTTATTCTGTGCCAAGTACTATGCCAAGCATTTTATGTGGAGTATTTCAGTGAAGCCTCCCAACAACTCTGTAAGAAAGAGACTAACCTTTTTTCTACCTTAAAGATGAGAAAATTGAGAGCTTAGGAACATCTATTTGCCTAAAGTCACACAAACTGAGGATGTGAAAATTCTGAGACAATCAGCCAACAGTCGAAACATTTAATCACATACTCAAGCACTTCCCACATAGAACAATAATCAGTCATTAACAATGTACTAAAACTTAGTTTTTCTACTTTCACTTGAGAGTAAGATTCAAGGGAAGCAAGAAAATCTAGAGGTTGAGCTATAGGCTCCAATAAATCCCTAGCCTCTTTCCAAAACTAGCCTCACTTCGTGCCCCATGCTCCCTTGGTCCCTCACCACCCCCAAAAAAAAAAATTTCCGGCAGCTAACTAATACTGCCTCTGAGGTTCGGCATGGAGACACAGATCTCCCATAGCTTCAAGGAGAGTCTTCAGGAGGCGGTCCTGGAAGGCTGGGACACCTGCAGAGTAGCCCTGCAGAGAGAGGAATGGGCCCGAACCCAGGGTGGGCGAACTGCTCTCACCTTTGAGCATTGCCATGATCACAGGGGTCTGCTTTACCTCCTGCCATGAGGGCACCTGCTCCTTCTTCTCTGGGCGCTGCCCATAGAACACAGAGTTCCTGGCCTCCTTGGGCAGTTTCATGGCTGAGGCCGAGGAAGGGGCAATGGCAGTTACTGAGTTATCTAAGTGGCAGGTAAGAAGCGGGGCTTGTATGAGGCCTGTTCCAAGTGCCCCTCCACAGCCTCTGTGTCTACTCTCTCCCCCATCCAGAGGTGATCTGGGGGCTGGGAAGAAAGACAGTCCTCCGGCTTGAGCAGCTAAGGCTGTCTAGGGTGCAGCCAGTCACAGGGCATAGCAGGCAGGAGCTAAAGATGACATCACTACAGAACTTGGACTGTGAAACCCGGAGTGTTTATTTCTCTCAGTTGCCGTGGTGCCTGAACCATAGAGTAGGAATTCTATGCTGACAGCTCAGTTGTGGAACCCGGAGAACGCTGCCCCACTACCCCTTACACCCAGCCAGGATGAAGAGCCTGAAGGGTCCCCAAGACCCTGGGTCTGGGAAGGAAACTGGAGAGGTGAAGTGACAGAGTCAGCTCTTCATTCCTGGTGGACGCCCTAGGGTTGGGGAAAGGAACAGAAAGAGAGGGTAGATGATGAATCAAGCATTCCTGCAGCTGGCACAGCCTCCTAGGATGGCCTGTTATCCCCTGCCTCTCCCACTTATCCCCCCCCAACCCTGAGTTTTGGACATACCCTCCATTCTATCAAAATCCGTTTTTCTTTGGGAAAGGATCAAGCCTATTATTTCACACTAAGGTGTAATTGTTTGATAGCAGCCCAGACTCCTCTTCCAATGCACAGTATCTTTAGAGATCCGTGTCTAGCTCAAGGAATACATGCCTGCTGTTGGCATTTCAGGCAGGGAATAGGGAATAAATGAAGGTGGATGGAGGAGTGGTGCTGAGGCCTTGAGAAGCCACTTCTTGTGCCCGTGGTCAAGAGCACCCTGGGGGAGGGGGCATGTGAAAGAAAACATTAAGTAGTAAGGAAGATAGAGACACAGCTGCCATATGATTGATGGATGAGCCCCAGAGCTGAGACCTCTTCAACCCTAAAAACCTAAAAGGCTTGGGGTCCTGGAGCCTGTTTGACTCACCAGTTCATAGTTCAGATGGGATTTGATTAGAACCAGGTGAGAGGAGTTTCCACCTTGAGCACAGATAACAGCTGGATTTAGAGAGGCTGCCTGCAACAGCCCCAGTACACAGATGAGGACACTGAGGCCCAGAAAGAAAGACTTTCCAAAAATCTCCCATCACATTAGTAGCAGAGACAGAACCAAGACACAAACCCCAGGGCTCTCTTTGAATCTTAGTCTCTGATCTAAAGGAAACCAGAACGTTCCCTGCACGCGTTCAGAAAGGCAAGTGCAATGAGGACTCAGACTAGCCAGGCGTGCTGGGGGCTACAGAAGCCTCATGTGGTACCAAAAGGCTCAGAGAGAGGGCAGGGTCCCACTCCAACAGCAGCAGACTTCCCTGTGACCCTTGCATCACCTATGGGACAGCCAAGCCTCTGATTTCTGGAGAGGCGAGGCTGGGCAAGGTGGGGACTGGCCCAGCCTCAGCTGGCCTGGGGTCATGGGCAGTGCTGCCTCCTCTTCCTCATTCTCTCAGCCTTTCCTGGAGGAAGCTGTGGGCCTGCTGGGTCCAAAATCTAATAGTCCCCTCGGGCTGATATGGGGGCCAGATGTAGGGCTAAGACCTCCACCTTCCTGGTCTGGGGTGAGTTTCCTGCTGTATCAGGCCCAGGAAGCCCTCCTGATATTCCCCAATCTGCAGCCGGGCATCCGTGTATGCAGCTCACTTGGGAAAACTGAGCCACTCTACACCAGCAGAAAAGCTACTCTTTTTCTGCTCTAAATGCTCCCTTCCCTCAAACTTTAACGGAGACCTAGCTCAACCCTGAGACAGCCTTTGGTCCTCTCCGAAGCTGCTACTCTGTCTCTCACAGCCCAGTCCCTCCAAGCCCAAGGTAGAGCTGGTACCTGGTCTCCTTGGTACCCACCAGGCAGTGTCCCCTCCCAGTTAAAAGCATCATTCCTCCAGGGTTCCGGCTTCTAGAGCATCCCTCTTCATCTCCTCAGGGGATGTCTCCAGCTTTCCTGACTCACACTCTTTGTGTCCTGGCTCATGGTCTTCTTCCCCACCCCACCCCCAACTCCTGCCATCATCCTGGTGGCTCAGGCCTCTCCAGGGACCTCCCACCAATCCTTTGGCCTCCCAGTTCCAAATACCTCATCTCCAAATACCTCCCCTCCACTCCCTCTCTGCCAGTCCCCCCCAGCACATCTGGGCCTTCTCTCTCGCCTCCACAGCAGTGACCATCACCTCCTTTGGAACACCAGCCCCTGTCCTTCACTTGGTGCTCTCCAGCACTCTCGCACAAATTGCCTGCTATCACTGAGGCTCCATCGTGGACCCTGCGCTTTCTCCTCATCTTTCGGTTCCTTCCTGCCTTCACTGCCTTCCCCGTCCAGCTTCTTTCTTGGTAAATCACCAGGTCTGGCTTGTCTATCTGCACCAGACAGCTAAACACTCGTGGTCCCCAAACCCTGGGATTGCCTTCACGCCCCGCAACAGCCCATCTCTACTCAGGTCGACTTACTCTCTTCCAGGCCAGAGATCATTTCACGCATGGCTCCTTCCTTTCTCCATGCCTGGCTCTCCCCTCCAGCCTCTGCTCCGCTTCCTCCTCAGCTAAGAAAAGAGAGGCCATCAGACTGGACTCTGACTCAAACCCTCCCCACCATACCATCAAAACCATTGGCCTCCTCTGTCACGGGTTCCCACTTTCCTCCGGAGCTGGGGAGGACCCACCAAGACCGCCTCCCATGTGGCTGCTTCCTCAAATACACTTTGCTCTCTTTGCTTTAACCCCTCACCTGGCCCCCTGCTAGGTCATTCTACGTACCCTATGATAGACCATCTCCCCGGCCCCTCACACTGTTCCTTCACTGCCTAGATCCCTCTCCGAAGAAAAACTTCCCCAAAGAAACTTCCCCACTGTCTGCGCTCATCTCCCTTTCACTCTCCACAAGCCGGCTTTGGGCCTATTGCTGGACCTAAACTAGGATCTGCACGTGGAAGCTGCAGCCAATAGACACTTTCGCCCTTGCCCGTTTGGCTGGTCGGCTGCACTGGGCCAAAATGACTGCCCACTCCTTCCTCCTCGTAGCACCTCCTCCTGATTCTAAGATGCTCTTGTCTCCTCCCATGTCCGCACACCCCTTCACAAGGTTGCTTCCTGGCTCTTTTTCCTCAACCTGATCTTCCAGTGTTGGCACATGCTTATTAACTGCGAAGAGGAAAACTAAAACTTTACAGGGAGAGTCCTGGCAGGCACCCCCTAAACCAAGGGATGTAAGTTAACATGATCCACCATGGGCCAGAGAGGTGTTGGGTACCTCTTGAAAGGATGTACTGAGAAGGACACAGCATCCTTCTGGAGTGTTCCCACCGAAGATACATAACCTGAATCTACTTATCAAAGAACCGGACAAACTCAAATCAAGATTCACTTTACAAAATAGCTGGTCTGTACTTGACCAAAGTGGAAAAGTCATGAAAGACCAACACTGGCCAACTTTTTCAGGTTAATAGAAACTCAAGGGATAGGACAACTAAGTGCAACATAGGAGCCAGAATTCTCCTTTGCTGTCAAGGATATCACTGGGAAAATTGGCAAAACTCGAGGAAGTCTGTGGCCTGTTAAAAGCATTGTACCAATGTTAGGTTCCTGATTTTGATAACTATACTCTAATTAGGAAAGAGAAGACCCTCATTATTAGGAAATACACACTGAAGTAGTTAAAGATAAAATAACATTATGTCTGCAACTTACTCTCAAACAGATCAGGAAAAATAGATGTATGCACATAGAAAATAATTTAAAATGTGGTAAAATATTAACATTTAGGAAACATAGGTGAAAAGTATGTGGGAACTATTTGTAATGGTCTTGCAACTTTTCTATAAGTCCGAAATTATGTCCAAAAAGATTTAAGAGAAAAAAAACAATGTGTCAAAGTTTAGTCCTGGGCCTTCCTCTCATTTTCCACCACCTTCCTCTCACCTGAGCAGTTTCATCTCTTGTTTTGATCCCATTATCTGTACCCCAGCAATTCTCAGGTATGTGCCTCTGGTCCAAACCTTCTTAGGTGCTTTAGACCCACATATCCAACAGCCTGCACGGTGTCACTGGGGTTTGCCACAAGCATCACAAAATCAACATGCCCCAAATCAACATGCCCTGCCTCTCGTTCACCTCAACGAATGATACCTCTATCCATCCGAGAGCTTGTCCTAGACATCTCCCTTGTCCTTACTCCCCAGGGTTTCTGTCATGTGCTCTTGTGTCTCCAGCCCCCAATGTAACACCTGACATATGGTAAGTGCTTGAGAAATATTTGTTGAATGAATGAATGAATGAATGGGTCGATCCATTGATCGATCAAGGAAACATCACTCTTCCTCAAAGGAGCAGAATCCTACTTTCTGGGTTAAAGACACATTCCCAGTCTGGCTCACTGAACTACCACTTAGAGTTGTATGGGTTTATATCAGTTATTCACTGTTGTGTAACACATTGCCCTCAGAACCTAAGACCTTTTCTGTGGGTCAGGAGTTTAGAAGTGGCTTAGCTGGATTTTTCTAGCTCCAGGTTTCTCAGTAAATGACAGTCAAAATATCTGTAGAGGCTACAGTCATTCGAAAGTTTGATTGGGGCTGGCAGATCCATTTTCAAGATGGCACACTTACATGAATGGTGAATTGCTTTTGGCTATTGGTAAGAGACTTCAGTTCCTCTCCACATGGGCCCTCCACAGCCTGCTTAACTGTCCTCAAGTCATGCTGGCTGGCTCTTTCCAGAGCAAGCAATCAGAAGAGAGCAAGGCCGAAGCTGCCACACCTTAGAAGTCACACTCCATCATTTCTGGAATGCCTTACAGGTCAGCCCTATTTGGTGTGGAAGGTGACTACACAAGGGTACGAATGTCAGAAGATGAGGACCACTAAGAGCTATCTTAGAGGTTGGCGACCGTAGGTTTATCACTGCACAGGGACACCTAGCCAATGGGGCTGAAATCCAAGCTATATGTACCCACTGAGCCCCATACAAGCTGAAGACAGCTGACTCCAGCTGGCTCTTGGTTGTCAGTCTTGCCTCTCCTTCAAGGGACTCCTGGATGTTGTGCAAAGAACAAGACCCTGGCATCAACACTTCCCATCATCATGACCACCAGGCACTGCCTTTCACAGTTTATGAAGCCCCAACACCTCTGCTAGAGGGCATCATCGCAGCACCCATGGTGGTTCTGTAGTTTACAGATGAGAGGAATGGTGCAGGGAAGAGAAGTGACTCACCCAAGGCGACACAGAACCAGACTTCCGGCTCCTAACCCCACATTCTTTCCACTGTCTCACCCAGCTGCCAGGTCAGCCACATCTCCTAACACCCATGGAAGCCTCATTCCCATCCCTGAACAGGTATTTCTTATCCTTCTTTTAGGAGACGCTCCCATCCAAGCAAGAATTGTTCATTTCTCCTCCGGAAGGGTGTCTCTGGAGGCATCTTTTCATCCATTCAGGGGGCACGGCAGGGGTTAACAGCATGAACCAATATTTAGAAATAGCAAAACCCCAGGGGCAGCCAGCTGTGGCCAGCTGGTCATAGCCACTGAAGCCACAAGACTTTGTGGATGTGGTATGGAAGATAAGTGTCTGCTCCTGGGAGCAGAGGCCTGAGAGGGTCCTCCCAGCCCCACCCAATCTCCCCAGTAGCGCTTGGGCGTGTCTCAGACCCTTCCCCTCACCAGGGCAAAGCTCTGCCACCAGCCTCTGATCCACAGCCGGCTCCCTAGGGCAGCAAATATAATTTTTCAGCTCCTGAATTGTGTAATTGTTGGGAAGAGCTACCCCGCCCGTCCTGTGCCTGGCTGCCTGCACTTGGAGGAGTTCTATCGCTGCCTCCAGCCAGGAGCAGGGGCAAGACTGCTCCTAACAGAAGCCTCAGGTCAGAGGCCCAGGCCTAGGGCCCACTGCCATGGTGCTCCTGCCCATTAGACTGTAGGGCCACAGAATTAGAGCCAAAAGCCTGTGTCCCCTTGCTCCATAGTAGCCTGAGTTCTGTGTCCCTCATGGCGGAAGGCCAATTCCAGGTACCACCACCACATCTAGAGCACAAGCACCCATCATTTACCAGCAAGCTAGCTTTGGCCACGGGCTCCTTGGGTGGGGCCCAGGCAGTCAGTGTGCAAAACAGAGAGGCACTCAGAGTGCCATGTCCTGGCCAAGGGCAGCACCAAGCCTCAGCCACTGCCAGCGCAGGCATACTTAGCTCAGAAGCATTGAGAGGAAGCGAGAGTGACCAGTAGGCCCTGGCCAATATGCTTGTCTGAACTTTGCTGGCAGGGATAAGGGTGATGCTGAGCTCTCTGTTGTTGCTTATTCTCCCAGGCAGTTCTTTTGGGGAAACTGAGGCAGTACATAACACATGTCATTGTAGCTTCGGAAAATTTGGAATTCTCCTCCACCTCTGGTCTGGGTATGGGCATCCTGCTTCATTCTTGGAGTGTGTTCTGAGTCTCCCGCTCCCCGCTGCCCCATGGGCACTGTCCTGGGCTTTTCTGGAAAGGAGTCAGTCAAGGAGGCGGCGGGGGGGGGGGGGGCTGACTCACTTCCTGACCCAGTGAGGCGCGAGGAGAACATAGACGTCACTACTCCAGGAAGTCTACGAAAAGGGGGGTCACTGGTGGGAAGGAGGGCTGGGAGGGCTTCCTAGAGGAAGCTGAGATGTGGCCAGGAAGACAGGGACAGGCAGGGATGGTCACCTAAGACACCTGGCCAACCCAAAACAGAAAAAGTCATGGCACAAGTTAGAAGCAGAGGGAGAAGGCCTGAGGATGCCAAGAAGGCCCTGGTCAGCTCGACTCAGAAACGGAGTTTCAGGGCCTCAGGGGGCATGCTGAGGAGGCTGGGGAGGAGACAGTAGGAGGCAGTCAGGGATCAGTTCCAAAGCAACACGGGTCCTCAGCTTTGCCAGTCTGCCTGGCATGATGCCCCTCGGCACCGGTCGGAGGTTCAAGTGCTGGGCTACAGGCTGAGCGAAGGCCAGGCCTGTGTGTGCTGGAGTCCTGGTACCACTTTTGCACTAGAGCCTCAGTTTTCTCATCGGTGAAAAAGGAACACTACCTCCTGACACACACGCTTCCCAGGATCGTCAAGAGACCAGATGAATGTTTTATAAACTGGGAGGCCCAGGAGAGAAGCGAGCATGGGTTATTATTGCCGTGCTGGTTGCCATTATTTTTCCAAGCCTGTTTCTCTCCCCAGCTAGCAACAAAGCAAAGGAAGCTTCGAGCTAACCCTGACTCTACTCTCAGCTGTGGGCAGGAACTCTGGCTGGAGGCTCCAGAGAGAGCAGACTGCTGGTGGGTAAATCTGTATGGGCGGAGACTGGGCAAAGGGGAGAAAATGGAAAAGGAAAAAGGTAGGCAGATAGGGGTGCATAGAAATCTCCCCCCGAGTTTTTGATTCATAAAGAAGCAAAGGCCGCCGCCTCCCATATTTTTTCATTCCTAAAACAAAAGCTCTTTTCCTCTAAATGTAGCCTTTCCAGCAACAGCCCCCCTTCCTGCTCCAGGCTCACACTTGGCCAATAATTAGCCCCTAACAAGGACCAGGTGCCTTGCTACTTGGGGAGAAGGAAAAACAAGAGACAAGTTGTGGAATCATTGGCTTAATTGCCACTGAAACCCAGTGAGCACTGCCCTGCCTCAGGCTTTCTAGGGTGAACTGGATGGAAGTTCTTGGGTTTGTCAAAATTCTCACAGAACAGCAGCAACTAGCTTCTTAGTAAAGCCCCCAAATGCATTTATTGAGTACTTACTATATACAGCTTCTAAAGGGGACCATTCATCCCTCAAAGGGCTTTCCTTCAAGAAAGGTGATGAGTGTGAAGTGGTACGCAAACAGAGAAGCATGGGGAGGATGTGCAGCAGGGTGACAGAACAGGAGGGGAAAGGACAAGCATTTATTGAGCACCTACTGTATGCCACGCCCTGGGCTAGGCACTTGAGAGACATCAGAGCGTTTAATCTTCACAAACTCAAGTTTAGGAATTAGGAAACTGAGTCACAGAAAGGTAAAGCAGCTTGTTCAAGGTGAGACAGCTAAGTAGGAAAGCTGGGATTTGAACTCTAGGTCTGGGTTGACGATCAGTGTTCACAACCACCTCAGAGACCTGACACCATCACACACTGGTAGGAGCACCGGGCTTGGGGTAAAAGACAAGGCTCCACTTCCTAACGGCTGTGTAGATTTGCTCACGTCCTTTAAGCTCTCGCAGCCTGTTTCTTCACCTGCAAAAGGGAGCTTAATTTTGTTGCAAGCAGTGAAATGCCGTATACATGATGGGAATGTCACTGTTCAAGGGGAGAGGCTGGGGAGAGAGTGCTTGGCTGGATTGGGTTGGAGTGGGCTGAAGCCGGTAGGTGTGACAGGGGCATTCTGATGGGAGAAGGGCGGGGAGAGCACTCCCGGGGTGGTCCTCCACTCATTCACTAAACACAGAACCCGAAGCCAGGCAACTCTGACTCTGGGGCTAGCAGAGAGCCCGCAGCGCCTCTAGGCCCTAGAAGCTCTGCAATAATATTGCCTTTCTCCTCCTGTTTGGGATGAGGATGATGTTGTTGCCTGGGATGGAGCCAAGAGGAACAGGGCCCCAGCCTGAAGCTGTTAGGTAGGAACTAAATCCAGGGCCAGATTTCCAGGAGGCAGACCCAGGAAGTTGAAACACGGGAATTCGGTCCTGGTCCCAAACACTCAGGTCCCTACTCTCCACCTGGGGGGTCTTGAAAGAACCACTTCCAACTCTGAGTTTCCTGCTTCATGAAAGGGGGGAAGGGGTGGTTCTACACAGCTTGCAGGATTATTTTGAGGCAAATGATGCCACGGAGTTGAGGATCCCTCCTGCCTTGTGAGAGCGTCTGGAACCTCTCTACCATGCAGACTGGGATACTGAGGCCCTGCCAGGCAGAGAAGTTCAAGGTTGTAATGCCAGTGGGCACAAAGCCAGTGCAGAACCTTCGGTGGGTGCCTCTCCGACCAAATGGAGTCCTGAGGAGACCTCAGGGGCAAAAAGGCCCCAAGACGGCCTGTGGGCCTGGTGTGAGGAACTCCCACCAGCGCTTGCAAGGGCAGAAGGGAAAGAAGTGAGCGGGCCAGCCCAGCCTTTCTTTTCCTAGAGGAGGTCTCCACGATACCCGAGTCAGAGCTCAGGGCGTCTGGGCTCCTCTGGGACTCTGTCTCAACTCTCCGGCGTGGGGCCTGGGTCTGTCGTGGGTGTAAGGGTCAAACAGGAGGAGGCGCAGCCGGCATGGGCCCTTTAAGAAGGTTAGGGGTGGAGAGGGGGAGCAGACCCGGAGCCTCTGCCTGAAAACCGAGCGCGGGTAGGCGCCGGCCCCGCCCCTGAACTTAAGTAGGCGGCGGGCGCCCCGGAGCCCAGCGCGCGCCGGAGGAGCTGAGTTTCTTCAACTCGCGACTTGGGCGCACAGACTCGGGATCCCGCTCCACTCCTCCTCAAGCCCTACAGCTCGCGACGATGCGCTCGGGCCCGCGGCCCCGGCTCCCCGCCCCGGCCCCGGCCCCGGCCCTGGCCCTGGCCTTGACTTTGGCTATGTTGGTGGAACCAACGTTTGCAGGTGAGTGAAGGGCCTGAGACCTCGATCCAGACTGGCAGGAGCTGTGAGGGGTTAGGTAAAGAAAAGGGACAGGAGGGCCCAGAAGTGGCCTAGGAGACAAGGAGTCTGCCCTGCGGCTCCAGACCGGTGTCTCCGGAAGTTCCACCAGGAGTAGATGCTGCAACCCCAGCGGTAGCTCTCGCTCTCGCTCTCGGGGTTGCATGGGCTCCAGTGGCCTGAGCTTGGCTCCAGGATCGGATGGCCTAGGGCGTGGCTCTACACAGGATGGTCCTCTGTCCCCAGTGGGTCTGCCCCAGTACAACCTGGGCTCCCTGCACTCAGCAGGCTTCCTGTGACCGCTTAGGGTGCCCCAAGGATACCCACTGACAGTGAGAAACGTGTGCCCCAGCCTCAGCCACCAAGGCCTGGAATAGGGAGTTCTGAGAAGCCCCAGCCCTGGGCTGAGGGGTCAGGGCACGTGCACATCAGCCTCCACCTCCCCCAGCCTCCGACTGCCTTTGGCCGCCTCCCAGTTCTGCTCCTGCCCCTACTCCCCTAGTCCCTCGGAGCATTTTCTGTCTGGCCTCTTCACCACCACCTTCCTCCTGCCCTCCTCTCCTCCTCCTGTCTTTCCTGTCTCCTCACTGGGAAGGCCTAGAGGCAGAGCTTGTGTCTCTTTCATATCCTGTGCCCTCAGCAGGGGC
Source organism: Macroglossus sobrinus (assembly GCA_004027375.1). Classification (NCBI taxonomy): domain Eukaryota; kingdom Metazoa; phylum Chordata; class Mammalia; order Chiroptera; family Pteropodidae; genus Macroglossus; species Macroglossus sobrinus. The sequence continues at coordinate 448,223 of PVKZ01000784.1, read as the reverse complement.
TTATCCCACAGACAGCTTTGGGCAACCCCTGCCACACCTCCCTGTCCCAGGCATTGGTGGTTGACCCCAGCAGAGACTGAATGACAGTTTGCATTCTGAGGGGTACTCAGATGTCTCCTTTCTTTGTCAGGATGCCAGAATCCCACCATTGTAGTAGTCTTCCTTTGGTGAAGGTACGGACTAGTTATGCCATAAGAACCGTGGCCTTGGGGCCCATCAGTCATTACTACCCATGTATGAATCAGTGCTTCAGCCTACAGCTTTCGGGACCATTCCCAAGAGCAATTTTGAGCAGAGGAAGGGCTCGAGTCTCCCTTCCAAGGGCCCAGGCCACACCCTTCTCCCCATCAGATGAAGAAGCCAGTGCTAATCACGAGGTACCCAGAAGGGAAATGAATCAGGGAAGAATCCCCCATACACACACACACCACACGCGCGCGCGCGCACACACACACACGCACACACACACACACACACACACACATACACATGCACTGGCATGAGTCAGAGCTGAATCCCCAGGGTCCCTGCTCCCATCCCCAGGGACCCTATTCTCCAAGATCTCAGGACTTGAGTATGGGGCTGGGCCTCTAGAGAGCTGAGAAGAGGGCATCTGAGGTGACTGGGGAGGCCCACTCCTCTCTCCCCCAGCCTCCAGCCAAGAGAAAGTTTCCAGCAACCCCACCTCCTTGGACTTCAACTTCAAGCCCCTCTGAAAACCTCCTCAGCATCAGCAGTGTACAGACATCATGCTGGGCAATGAGGAGTGCACAGAAAAGCATGGGCTAAACTTGGACTCATTCTAGAGGCAGAAAAGCCAGTTAAAACTCAAACAGCAATTCCTGTCATGTCTACAAAGATCCAGATGAACCGTAAGGAGAAGAGAGATTCAGAGGCAAACTGGGTGGGTTAGAGGGTGGCGCTTGAGCCGAGTCCTGAAGGATGGGAAAGGGTTAGCAGTCCAGGCAGGGGCTCATGGAGCAAAGGCCTTGAAGTGGGTATGAGCAGAGGGACGTTAAGATAGGAAGGCCAACAGCCTGGCTGCAAAGGCACATTTTGAGCAAAGCCAGGAAGGGCCATTGCACCAAGGCACAAAGACCTTAAATGACAAAATGCAGCCCATCGCCTATGCTCTGTTAGCAATGGGGAGCCAAAAATGGTTTTAGAGAGTGGCATGGTACCAATGGGGCTTTATAACATTAGGCTGATCTCTGCCTTCAGGGAGGATTTGGAAATGAGGAGGGGATGGCTGAGCTGATCCTCTCCCCATCCCATGTAGCGCTCCCCTCCAAGAATCCATCTCTGTCACCATGCCTGGCTTAGCTCCCTGTCCCGATCTCCGCGATAGAGGCAGCCCCTACCTGAGAAAGGCGTCTCTCCCACTTCTCCTGGACACCCTGACCCCAAGGTCCTCGAGGTCCTGGTAGAGAACGAGACATGCCAGGCCGCTCTCCCTGCACTTGTCAGCATTGTGGCGCATCCAGGTCATGGGACCTGAGAGCCAAGCACCCTTGAAAACTATCTGGACCAACCTCGGTTCAATTGTACAGACAGAATGAGGACCCAGAGTGGAAGCCAAGTGCTCTAAGCCCCACAGAGAAACTCAGCTGCCAGGAAGAGCTCCTGGTCCTATTTTGAGGGAGCTCCCAGCTTGTGTGGGCTTGGGCCACTGTGGCAGTGTGATTGATAAGTGTGCTGTTTAGCTCCTTCTGAGCACTGTGGGAGGCCCTCAGCAGAGCAACAGGCGTTGAAGAGATTGGGCTTGAGCTCGTGTGGAGATGGCAAAATCGGAAGGTCAGAGAACTCAAAGCATGTCGTGCCGGTGACTCCTGCATCTCTTCCCTGGCCCGGCATAGCCGACTTTGAAAGGCAGGAGGTTAGGGGCTGAAGTTGACTCTGGCAAGGAGCACTTGGCAGGGAGTGTTCCTGTGTAACCTAGATAGGGGCTCTGAACTAATGGGGAGGGGATCAGATACAAGGAATTGAACCAAGGCATACTCTGGTGGATGATCTTGAGGGGACTAGTGATGCTGGAGACAGCCCCTGAGTCATGCACGTGTTGCCCTGGGCCTCTGGGGCAGGGCAAGGGCCAGGGCCCTTGTCCCAGGCCCAAATACCGCCCCCCTCCACCCGCCGAGACTCTGGAAAAGCTGTTCCAGATCTAAGTATAACTGAGCTCCACACCCAATGTTCCCCTGCCAACCTGGGCAAGACAAGAGCCTTTCAGTGTAGTCTCCTGGGGGGCCCAGGAGGGGGCCACACTAGGTGGGCCAGGTGGGGCTGGCATTGGCTAGGAGGGGAGTAGGGCATGTGGGGAGTTCTCAGAGGAAGTATACATGCTCCATCTGGGAACTGGGCGTGCTGCCAAAGACAGGGCAGGCAGGGGAGAGGGAGTTGGAAATAGCTCTGACATACACTCTCACTAGTGCACACAGATGTGGACTCGCACTCGCACATGAGTACACACAAACGCATACACAGCCAGCCACACTCACAGCCCTGGGTGGATAGCAGGGGCCAGGATCCCAGGGTGGCTGCTTCCTCCCTACCTAGAAATCCAAGCCCATATTTCACAGACCCGGGACTGGGTTGGGTGTTGCCTATGGGGAATGAGGTAAGAACATGGCAGGGGTGCTATGCTGAGCTGTGGTTCCTATTTGGTGCCAGGAGCAAATGAACAAGGGGGCCTTTAGGTCCGGGACTTGCTCTTGCTCCCTCCCTGGTCCCTCTGCTACTTTACAACCTGTCCCCCAACTCCTGGCCCTATCTAGCACCCCTTTTGCTTCAAATTTGTCCACTGCCCCAGCATATGTCCAGTACTTTAGAGTCTTCTAGAGTTAAGCTCCTTCTCCAGGTGCAAGCACAGGCTGTTTCCAAAGTACTGTATTACCATTATTGCTGAATGTGTGGGAGTAATTTTTGAATGAACTGAATTGGTATGAATAATTTTGTTCTTGGATTGTCTCTGGGATAGGGGCTCCTAGCTCCCCCCGATTCTCAGGAGGATCTGTAACTCCACAAAGCGGGCAGAGGATGGAGCTATCTAACAGGGCACCTAACTCTAGCAACCCCATGTGGGGGCACTGACCATGTTGCCATTCAGACTCACAGCCCTGAACTCAAGAAACATTCTCATTTCATAGTTGAGGAAACTGAGGCTCAGCGAACAGGAGGGACTGGCCTCAGGTCACTCTTTGGGCACACAGGCCATGGTGTTCCCACTCACCCCACCAACAACTGGCTTTCCCAGATCAGACCAGCTGGGCAGCCATCCATCTTGGGCTCAGGCCCCCCCAGCAGGGGAGAAAGAAAGGTCTTCAGGGAAGAGACAACTCCCTAAGGCCCCTAGAACTCCCCCTGCCTCTTTAGCACCCTCCTCTCCAAATTCTCTCCACCTTCTCACAGCATAAGAAAATCCTCTGCAGGAAGGCCCCCACTCCTCCAACATCTGGGATGCCAAAGGAAACCACATTTATCTCAGATGTAGAGTGGTGGTTCTGAGGCTGTCGGCAGGGTGGCTTGACGGCATGGTTCACCAATGTACTGGACAGTGCCTATCCCGTTGACCACTCCTTCCTCCTGTTCGGTTCCTGCCCACGTCCTGCCAGCTCCCAGCCTTCAGAGGAGCTGACTCTGCCAGGCCTCCCACCAGGCTCATGCGGAACCATTTCAGTGTGTGTCTCTCTTGTGGCTTAACCGTCACGGTGGGTCAGCGAGACTGCCTCCCCTCCCAGAACTTACAGCAGATTCCCCATGCCACATGGTCCTTAGGGAAACCAGGGCCCCGAGAGGTGTAGCTATTTTCTCAGTCACACAGCAAGTCTTTAGGTAGGTGGGGGTTGGGCCTCTCTGCTCTTTGTTCCCATACCCTGGTTTGGGCATGACCCTGCCCACAGGACAAGGGCACAAGTTTGCTCCCCAAGGGCAAACTTCCCATCTGCTTTTCTTAGGGATCTCCACTAGTTTGCTGCACACAGGACTGGGCCCACAAAGGAGCATTGAGATTACTGAGCCAAACAGGAGTTTCAGACTGTGCCTGAGGTGCTCTAGGAATTTACATTCCCATGTCTGGGAATATGGAATGTTTGTCCCACCCCAATTCATACATAGCAGCTCCATGAACATGTTGATAGATTGGGGTTTTGTTTTTGATAAAGTGTTCTGTGGCAAAAAAAAAAAAAAAAGAAAGAAAGAAAGAAAGAAAGACTAAAAAACCAATGAATTGCTTTGAGTTAAAACATACTGCGAGCAGGGGAGATTCAGGTCAGATACAAGGAGGAACTTCCTGGCTTTCAGAGAATCCAAATCGCGGTTGATACCAAGGGTTCCTAGAAGTTGTCCATCTCCAGGTGAAGCAAGGTCTGGGGGCCTGAAGACAGGGAACAGAACACAATCCCAGCTTCCTCCCAGCCAAGCCTGGGGCCTGGCCTCTCCTGCCCCAGCATCCCACTCCTGCCCCTCTTGGAACCAAATGAAACATTCCTAAGTATCCAGGTATGTAAGAGCCACATGGTACCACCTGCCTATAGGCCCAAAAGCACTATGACTATTCTGGGCCCTCTTCCCCCCAATATATCAGCCTCCACATTCAAGGTGGTCCTGTGTCCCACAGCCTGGCTGACAAACTAGGCCATCAGATAATAATCCACAACCCCTGACACCCTTCCACCTTTACCCAGCCTGTTCCTTGCAATTGGTTTTCCCTTTTTCTCCCCATCCTTCAAGGTTCACCTCCAGCACCACCACCCCCGGGAGCCTTTCCAACCATTGATTTCTGAGGCCCACTGCCTGGTCTGCTGTCCTCCTGGGGCCCTGCCTTCCATCTCTATGGGGTTATGGGCCTTTCTCCCCACCACCTTCACCAGGCCTCTGCCCCCTGGTCCATGACATCCATCAGGGTGATGCCCAGTAGGAGTGCATTTGAGTGCATACATGTGTATATGCACACATACACACAACATTGCTCAGCAGCCTGGTTCAGGCCGCAGGAAGGAGACTGTCCAGCCTTGGAGCCAGAAGTCCGGGAGAAACCCCCAACTCAGGATACACAGCTCCCAGCTAGAGCAAGGCCTCTGGTCTGGGCCAGCCTGCTCTCTGGGGAACAGATGGGGCTGGGGAGAGGAGGCCAACTTCCGTTCCCACCTAAGAGCAGCCCCTCCCACGCTCACATTTCAGGAGGGGGCAGCTATAAATATCAGTGGGCCCAGGATGCTGATTCCCATGACAGTGACCCCTCCCTGCCCGCTTTCCTCATGCACAGTGGCTGGGGCCAGGCAGACCTCAGGCCCAAACACACACACACACACACTTCCCACTGGATCGAGGAAGAAACAAAATCCCCTTTTGAGGCATCTTAAAGCAACCAGCTAGAAATGAGCTCTCCTTCCACCCTCAGTTCTGACTCAGGCCCCACCTCTCCCAACTGTGAGTCCTCGGCTCTGGGAAACTCTACTCTAGAGGAGGCAAGAGGCCAGGCACATAACGGAAAAAAACACAATGGTAGAGAGTTTAGGATTTAATTTCAGCCGTACCACTGGATGCATAACCTTCGGCAAATGACTTGGGCTTTCTGAGCCTCAGTTTTCTTCTCTCGAAAATGGAGATGGATAGATAGATAGGTTAGATAGATAGATGATAGATAGATAGATAGATAGATAGATAGATAGATAGATAGATAGATAGATAAAATGGGGATACATAATTTCTTCCTCCTGTGCACTGAGGATTAAAGCCCTTCGCCTGGAGTAAATGCTCAGTAGGTGCTTGTTCCCAAGGCTGCTGTCACGATTATCACCATCTCCTTCTGGAGTGGGGGCAGCCCCAGCAAGATTGGGGCTCCTGCTTAGGAACTTCAAGCAAAGATCCAAGGCAAGGGATTAGATGAGGTGGCCCTGGGAGAAGATCTGTCTGGGACAAAGTGACATGGAAAATGAGGGGTGGGCTCCTAAGGGAGCTATTAGCTGCTGCCAACCTGCATCTAATGGACCCACTGGGCTGAGGCCCACACACCCCTCCCACTGTGAGAAGAAGCAGGACATCTCCCTGCCCCACCCCAAAGCCTAATACCGCTTGGAGTACAACATAATCAATGTGTACTGAACAGATGACCAAATGAGACCTGTCAGACCTGTCGGGAGAGCAGATGGGTAGGAATAAGGAGAAGAAGCAGACACCAGGACCTCCTGCAGGAAGAGAAACCTAGACACCTGTCTTCCCTCTCCATCTGTCTGCCCCTCGGGGTGCTTTCCCACGGGTAGGGGCAGGAGACCAGGGCCATGAGCTAGCTCAACTGCCGGAATTCCCATGGGGCTGTTACTGGCACTCATTAAGCAGTGGCAGCTGCATCATGAAGAGCAGAACCCAGACTTAGGGTGTAAGGGACCCTCTCTGCCCTGGGCTGCTTGGAGCCACGGGGGTGTTGCTGATAAGTCTCCATGTATGTAAGATCAGAATTGGTGGAGGCAAGGGGAAGTGAGACTCAGGAAAAAGGCAACCTGGGGAAGTGCCAACAAGAGGGACACTCCAGACAAGAGGCTGGCCAGAACCTGGGCCCCCAGGTCAAGATCTCTGTGTGCGGGCATGCTCTGCATTCACCCCCGTAGAGATAACTCTTCTCAACAGAGCTTTGGGCAGAGCCCAGCCAGCTCCCCAGATGTGTACTAATAGAATCCAGGTGCCAGCCTCTGACTGAGTCCTCACAGCTGGGCATCTGGTGCCCACACACTTCCAGCTACCACTGTGGAGCCCGTCTGAGCCCCTCCGGGGGCAGTTACAGTCATTTTTCCTTATCCTCAGGGGATATGTTCCTAGACCCTCAGTGGACGCCTGAAACCACAGAGAGTATGGAACCCTATATACACTATGTTCTTTCCTATAGAGGCACACTTTGTTTTATTGTGCTTCACAGATATTGCGGGTTTTTGCAAATTGAAGGTTTGTGGCAACCATGTGTCAAACAAATCTATCAGTGTCATTTTCATATTACGGACAGCATTTTTTAGCATAATGTATTTTTTTAATTAAGATATGTACATTGTTTTTTAGACATAATGCTATTACACACTTAATAGACTGCAGATAGTGTAAACATAACTTATATATACTGGGAAACGAAAAATGTATATAACGCGCTTTATTGCAATACTCGTTTCATTGTAATGATATGGAACCAAACCTGAAATATCCCCAAGGCATGCTTGTACGTACATTCCTTTTCACTTAAAGGAAGTACTTTACTCCTCTTGGGCATATCCAGATTGCCAGCATCACTACTCTTGCACTTTGGGACCATTATTAAGTAAATAAGGGTGACTTAAACGCAAGCACTGCGATACTGCAACAATCTGATCACTCAGCTGGGGGCCTGTCCCTCCAACTTGACAGCCCTGGGGCAGGGGGGATGTAGAGACCTGAGCCAGCTGTGTAGCCCTTGTGTGGGATACCTGGCTCTGTATGTGGCCTTGGACAGACCTCTGTCCCTCTCTAAGCATCTGGGTAGGATTTTCGGTCTCCAAGGTCCGCTCTCAAGTTCTGAGCTCAGGCTTCTTGGGAATAGGACAGAAGACTCTGTTTCTGTCCAGAGAGAGCCAGATGCTGGTCCTGGGCCACACAGCAAGGCAGCCTGGGCCGAGATGGGGCTCAAAGATAGCCCAGCCTTGCCAGAGCTCCCTGGCATGGGGAGACCGCTTTCCTCTGGGGCACTCCCAGGATGAGTGTAGCAGCTCCTCTCCATCCCGGGCTCCCATCTTCCTCCCTCTGGCCCTAGCCGCACCCTGCCAAAAATAAACTCAGACCACCCCATCTTGTACCAGCTAGACCCACCCAGCCTCTCCAGAGCCAATTGAGTCACCATTCAGAACTGCTCCTTTTTTTAACCGTCTGAGTCACCAGTTGTGGCTATGGCTCCATGGCACATGCCCCAGACTGCAGCCCCCAACAGCCCAGCGAAGGGAAGGGTCTAAAAAAGAGGCTAGCAGCAGGTGCCAGCTCAGGCCAGAGCCTCAGCTTGTGCCTTCTCCAGGCCTAGTTAACTTACCACCTAGCAAACTGGAGCCCAGACCTGTCCCCAGTGGTCCTGGCACTACTCTGCCCCATCTGCCCAGGGCAGTCCTTCAGGAATCTTGGTGACAAAGCCTACCTGTGTCAGCTCTGCCCCCACAGTATTTCTTTGCCTCCAGATAAGTCTGGGACTTCCACCCTGAGATTTCCAGGAACAGAGGGTCTCCGGGTCGTGAGCCCTGGGGCATAGGAGTGGGCATGGCCTGGTTTACTGAGGTGAAGGCCACAGAGATACCTAATTCCTCTCCTTCCTCCCTAGATCCAACTCAAACTTTAACCACTCTGCCCAGAGCACCAGGAAGACTTTCTATGGGACAGAAACCCCCACTTCAAATCTTCCCTTGCTTTCTCTATGTCCCTTTCTACTCACAGGGTCAACTGGGCTGCAGATGTCTTCTCCCAACCCACCCCGCCCCCTCTCTGTTGGCCCCATCCCTCTGGCTCTGCTCTATTTTTCCTTCCTTTACCTAGTCCTGGTGGCAGTCTGAGGTGCTCCGTCTGCAGCCGGTACATCACCCTCCACAGGTCCTCCTCTGCCTTCCCAATAGACACGACACACCTCACCTCCACCCATTCCCACAACGGACTCTGGGACCCAGGGATCAGTCCAAAGAAAAAGTTTCCGTCCCCCTCACCCAGGTCCCCTCCTTCCCCTGTCCCAAAGCACAGCTACATCCTGTCCCAGGGAATGTCAGGATCCCACAGCCACTTCCTTGGCGGCTGAGAAAGGGGGGCGGGGGCCCAGGAGGCCCCACTCCCTAGGCCCTGTGGAGCCTGCACAGCTTCAAACCCCATCCATCTTCTGTCTGTGGCTATGGCCTCCAGCTATAAATAGGGGCTCTGATTCTATTTTCTTTAAAAACAAGCACCAGACTCTGTCACCACAGGCCCAGAAAAGCACACCCTGGCTGGGGCAGTCCTCACCATGCCCCAGCCATTATGTCCAGCCCCCTGTCTCTGTGAACTGGGGCCCTGGAGGGCAGAGAGGCACCGAAAAGAGGCTTAACATTGAGACAAGGTTGGGGAGAGCTGGTGCACCCCCTGCCAGCAGTCAACTAAAGAAGGTGGCTGCCCCGCTCTTCCTATAGGGCCCCTCCTTCTGTTCTTCCTATCTTCCTTTACCAAGCAGCCAGGATCCCCAAGACTCAGGGTGTTGATGGAGAGAGGTGACAGTGATACCACTCTCCAAGCTGCAGTTGAGTGTCTTTGCACCCCCAGTGCCGTGGGGCTTTGGGCCATGGGGAAGAGTAGAAAGGACTTCTTTCCTGAAGGAGCATGAGGGCGTTGCACAGGCTGAGAGGAGAGAAGCGCTTGCCGGGTAGGGGTAGCGGGCCCTGCACAGAGGCCGGGAGTGGGTGCCTGCCACATGTGGCAGGAAAACACCCGAGGTCTGGTGAGGGCGGCACATGACATATTCAGGGGAGGTGCACAAGATGGCCTGTGAGGCAGGGGTGAGGTCACCCAGCACCTTGTGTCAGTGCCGTGCTAGAGGCTGGGACTTGACTGTGGGGCAGTGGGGAGCCATCGAAGGCTTCCAGACCAGGGAGGATGGTGAATTAACTTTTAGTTTACGTTAACTCTGGCTGCTATTAGCAAAGTGAGGCAGGAAATTCATTGAGCCAGGCAAGGGATGGTGGCCATCTGCCTTGTGGGATGGCGCATAAGAGCAAGAGGGAGAGATGAGTTTGAAAGGGAATTTAGGGGCAGGATGGGTGGAACACGGGGTGGGAGGAGGGAGAATGTGCGAAACGACTTTCAGATTTCTTCCCAGCAGTGAGTGGGTGGTGGGGACCTCACTGGATGGGGAGCAGGTTGGGGTAGAGATGGCTCTGACTGGCTTGAGATGGGTGGGCTTCGGTTGGGGGCTTCCTGACAGTGTTCCTGGTGCAGATGTCCAGGGAGCGTTGACAGGTGGCCCCAGAGCCCTGGAGAGTTGGTGCCAGAGACACAGATGTGGAGACCATAGTGAAGGGGTGGTGCCTGAGCCAGGGAAGAGCGATGGACTAGGGAGTGAGGCAGGGTGGGCACGACTTGGCAGTGCTAACAGGCTGGAGGGGGTCCACCCCCCCAGGGCACACCCTCCTGCCAGAACTGGCTATTCTGCTTGTGTGCTGTCAGATCTGCCAATAGAAAATCCCTCACATGAGCCAAACGTCACCTCCATGTAATCTTCGTATTCCCTTAGATGCTGATGCGTCTTCCATCAGCACATGCGTGTGGTCCTCCTAGATGACCGATGCCCTGCACACAGGCCCTGTGCCCTGTCTTCAGGAGCTTCTACTCTGGCCAAAACTGTGGCCCCTTAGGCCAAAGGTGGCTCTGTTGTGTCCACTCTAGTGACCACACCTCTCCACCCACCGCTCCCTGCTGGGCCGGGTAGGACTGAGCTGGCCTGGGGCCAGATGTGTGTCAGTCTCCCTATCCGGGTCCCCTTTCACAGACGGGAGAACCGAGGCCAGAGTGAGTACAGCAGCCCTTGGCTTTGAGTGTAGTGCTTGTGTGTGGCGAGGGGGGGAAGGGGGGAGGTGGGGGGAAGGTCCCTGACCCAAGCCTCTGCTGCTCCCAGTCTCCGGACATGCAACATCTGTTTGTGGGGTCATCCCACCCCTTCTCTCTATTTCAAATGGGAAAACTGAGGCAGAGATAGCAGTGATTCTCCTAGGCACGCAGCCTATTGAGCATAAGCTGGGCCAAATTGGTCCAGGCCTCTGTCCAGACCAACATTTATGGCTTCCACTGTCCCCATCCTTGTCTGTCTGTCTCCAAGCCCAATCTGCTAGGCTCAAGGAAGCCCTGAGACACCTCCCCAGCAGCGTGCCCTCAGCAGTTTCTCATCCTAGCACATAGCGGGGAGATTGAGATGAGCAGCAGGCTTCCAGCTCTGTATTCTGCCCTGGAGAGGAGAGGCTAGCCTGTCAGCCACTTAGAGGCGGGCTTCTCACCCTGGGCGGAGACCACACCTCCTGCCTCTCCAGCTTCTTCCCCAAAGGACATGGCCAGCACTTATCACTGGTTTCTGGAATGTGCCATCCTCAGCCACTCCTGAAGATCCCTCCCTGGTCCACCAGCCCCAGAAACAGACTCCACTCAGCCGCACTGAGAGAGGCCGGCTGCCAAACCACCACCCCTGGAAAGCAAGTGTTTGCCCTTCCTTCCTCACTCCCTCCCTCTCCCCCACCCTCCAACCCTGAAGGAGGAAGCCCCTGAGATAAGAAAGGAAAAACTGTGTCTTCCCCAGGCAGGGGTCCAGTTTTCACACCCAAGCAGACGCTCCGCTTCCGAGTCACGTGCAGCAGCCACCATCCTTCTGTGTGCACACCCCTGCCTGATACCCATAGTGCCAGGCTCAGGAGCCACACCCACGGAGGCTTCAGTCCCACTCTGCCGCTGCTCGTCATGAGGCCCCACCACAGTGACTGCCCTCCTGGCCTCAGTTTTCCCACTTGTAAAAGGGGAGCTGTGTCACAAGGACCCTGCGGGGGGTTGGGAGCCAGGCAGGCCCCATGCCAGACACAGTCTCACATTCTGTTTCTGCCCTCCAGAACCCTGCCCTCAGCCTCATCCACCGAGATGAGGGTCCCACATTTCCGCCAGGGCCCAAAAGCCAGGGACCGGGGATGTGGAAAGGGGCCTAGAAATCCTCCCTCTATAAGGAGGAAAATTACAAGGCAAGAAAAAGCCTCTCAGAAGCCGCAGAAGCCCCACCCTTCCACGCCTTGGGTCTAGGGAGCAGCAAGGCGTCCACAAGGTCTCCACTGTGGGCCATGCTTCCCCCCGCCCAGCTTCCAGCCCGGGTGGACTCTGAGCTACTTCTTCCAGCAAAACCTCTCATTTTCCCTCCACTTTCTCTGTGCCCCACGTGGCCCCAGGGTCGGGACACATGGCCGGGAGCCCAGGGCACCAGCCCTTCCCCACCAGCATCTGTGGACCAAGCTCAGCATTCCTTACCCCACTGATTTCCCACTTCCTCTCCAGGGGTACCCACCTTCCAGAGCGGGGTCCTAAACTGGACATATTCCCCAGTGTGTGCCCCTCTCATGGGTGGCCTCCAGGCGTTTGGTTAGAGAACCCGTAGCTGAGGCCAGTAACCAAGGTCAGGACTCAGCCAATAGCTAAGGAAGCTGTTGTCCTGCCTTGGCCTCCTTAACCTGGTAACCAACCACGAGGTCAAGTACCCTGAGAGTGGGTCTTGTGGCTCAAAAGTCCTCCAAGAGAGAAGGGACTGGGCCACCTTGACCCCAGCTGAGGTCTCTGTAGTGTTGAGACTTGGAAGTGGTGGTCTGTCAGTGAGTGCCAGGGCCTGACATTCCTGCACCCTGGGACAAGCACCCTGTCTCCCGAGAGGGACAGCTGCTGTTTCAGGTTCCCTGTGACTTTAAACCAACCTACCGTTGTTCCTCTGGCTGCTGCTTGCAGGGCAGCAGAGGAGCGCGGAGTCAGCGGCCCGGGGTTATGGACTCAGTCTGGAATCAGGGACGTAGATAATGAGGGCTGCCCGTCTGCAGGGGTGGGAGCATTTCCCCGGCAGCCAGCCCTGGCAGGTGGTGAGCCATCTAGCCTTGGCTCTTGAGAGTCCAGTGTCACCACGGCAGGCAGGTTACGTTGTCCCTTTAGTCCAGCCTGAAGTCTGTCGCTGTAACCTTGCCCCATGCTACTTTTGAAGGTAACAGGCATGAGGGAAAGTGAAAGTTTGGGAGGGTTGAGCTTTGGGGCGGGGGTGGGGGTGGCTATGGGACATGCTGACAGAGAAGCTGATACCTAAATAGACATAGATAGCAACAGCTTCTCCCTTGCCCAGGAGCCCAGGGAGGGCTGGGGAGAGTTATGGTCCAGTGTCCAGAGCCAGACTCTGTCTACCATACTGAATCCTCCCTTGCCAAGCACTCGCTCCCACTGGCCACCACAGTGCAGGGGTGCAGGGGTCTGCAGTGCTCTGTGGGACTGAGTTCTCATATCAGCATATTCGCTCTTCCAGTCCTGCAGTGGGAGGGAGCACCATAGCTTGCATTAGCCCCATTGGGTTCGAAATCAGAGGGAACTTCAACCTTACCCCAGACTCCTCAGAGGTTCCCTGGCTTGGGGCCAGAGCACGAAAAATCTGGCCTGAGGTTCGGAGGACCTGGTGACCTCAGGAGGGCCCAGCTGCAGGGGAAATGCATCTGGCCCATTCCCGCTCACATGCAGGGCCACCCACACACATACCCCTGAGGGAAAACAGAGGGTTCTTCACCCCTGCCTCAGCCCTTTCAGAACGCTTGACCCCACAGCCCCTCAGACTCCAGTTTTACCCGTGCCTACCCTGGATCTGGAACCTGGTTTGGTGAAGGAAGCCAGCTTCACCCCGAGCAGGAGCTCTTCCCCACCCAGCTGGTGGCAGAATGCCCCCTCCTCACCCTCCTCACTCCTGTCCACAGCAGCAGGCTCACTGCCAACATCCTGCCTTCTCTCTCTCTCTTGGGTTTTTCCTCCTCATCTTCTTCCTCAGGCCTGGATCTGAATCCCTGAGTTCAGTCTTCATGGAAGAGAAGGGTCTCATTTTCTATTCTCAATTTTAATATCTTTCTCAGGCTTTCTGTGTCTCCCAGGATGGTTCTCTTTCCCCATCCCTATCTTTCTGGTGTTGTATTTGTGAGTGAATGAACAAATGAATGAATGAACATGGTTTTGTCTTCTCTCCCCATCTCTCTCTCAGCTCCAACTCTATCTTGGTACCACTGGGTGTACCTTCCCAACGTACACCTGTCCAGGTCTCCCACAGCCCACTCTTGACTGTGGGCTCAGTCACTCCCCACCAGCCATCTGACCCAGCGGCTCTGGGCTCCCAAACTTTCTCCCTTATAAAGTCAGACAGCAGCAGACACCCAGGAATGCTGCTGCTGCCCATGACGCATGCTGGCTCTAGGGCTGCCTGGCTGCCCCAGGCGACCAGGAATGTGGCAAGAACGGGCAAACAAGGATTGATTGCCAGGGAGTGGGGTGGGGGTGCCCTGGAGGGTGGAGCTCAGACAGGTGGCAGGGCCCCGACTGCAGGCTTTCTGCTTCTGTCAAATTGCTTCTCCTCTGGGGCTTCAGCTTTTCTGACTGAGACATGGAAGCCAAGCCCCCTACTACAGGCAAGGCTGAAGAGAACTTCGATGTTGTGGAACGCATCACCCTGGGAGTGGGGGCCCACGGCTGAGGAGGCCAGAGGCCCTAGGCCAGGCTCTCTAGACTGTTTTCGGGCAAGGGTGCTCCCAGTTATAGTCAGGGTGGTGCAAAGGGAAGAGGGGAGGCAAAAACAAAGATGGGGAGAGATGAGAAAAGGCAGAGGCAGACACAGGCAGCAGGGTGGCTAAACAGTCAAGACAGAGACAGGGAGACCTGAGACAAAGCCAGGGAGAGAGACAGTCTGGTTAGCCCCAGGGGTCCTGAGATCTCAGAAGGATCAAGGTTCGCTGCAGGCCCCCAGACTGGAAAGGCACCCATGCTTGAGACGTACCCCTGGCCAGCCTGGAGTGGGTTGGAGAGCCTGATGGGCAGACATACTCCCCATACAGTGACCCCTTGTCCCAAGAGCCTGTTGACTGGCAGAGACTTGAGCATCATGATGGGAGTCAGCCTCATCTTTGGGGTCCCCTCAGGTCCAGGTCCCCATTCATAAATATCCTAGGAGTGCCGCAGCGAGCTAGGAGATGACCGTATAACCTGTACCCTGCCAGAGGATAACTTGCTAGGGGCCCTTGGCCCAGACTTCAGCACCCCATGTGAGAAGGGGCTTGTTGGAAAAGGACACAGGCTCTTTCCGTGCGCCCAGCCCTCGTCACAGCAAGAGGGATGGAGCCACCCAGCATTGGGCCCAGACAGCAACGCCCTGTTCGTGGGCAGGAAGGGTGGGAGGGACGCTGTGGGCCTTCTCCACCTTCAGCAAACCTTTTGGGTGGATGGGCGCCGGGCAGGAGGGGTGGGAACCCCCCAGGAACACAGGGCCCCTTTCATGGAGCCAGGCCCAGCCAAGTCATGGCAGGCGGGCACCAAGGGGCAGGACAGGCCTGGGCATAATCACTGCTCTGTCCTGGCAGCTCCTGGCCCACACACATGCACATGCACAAACACACAGCCTTAGGCAAACCTAAAACACGCCCCCAGCAGCCACCCACACACTTGTACACACAGGCAATACACATCTGCATAGCCTTGGACATTCACTTATGTACTCCCTTCCAGGCAGAGACCCCACGTATGTGGCACTCTTCCTGCTCCTCCGTTTGTCCCCCAGTCCCTTTGGGGTATCCTGCTCCCCCCATGCCAAAGGCTTGGCACCACCCAGGCAGCCTACCACATGAACCCTCTGCGCACTTATGTGAGAGAGCAGACCTCCAGACCAGGAAGGGCTCTATCTCCAGGGATCTCCAGGACTAATGCCCACAGGCAGGAAGAGGAAGGATGGGAAAGGAATGCTCATTTTACAAAATGGTGGCCTGGAGGCCTGCACCGAGCCCTTCTCCAGCTGCTGCAGGCCCAAGCTGGTGTTTTGATGAATCACGGGTCTTCTTGACCCAGGAGAGCCAAGGGCAGGTGTCCAGGCAGTGCTAATGCCTCCTCTCCTCCCCCACCGTCTGGCAACCCATCAGGCCACTAAGCCCAGCTTGGTCCGTGCTGCCTTTCCCTCTACTTCTCTGTCTTCCAGAGCCTACATATCCCTGCCAGACTCCCACTTGTCCTTGCTTCCCTCTGAGACTGCCCAGTCCCCTCCCATTCTGCTCTCCTACACCACCTTACCTCCTCCAGGAAGCCCTCAGAGATTGACTCCTAGGTCGTTACTTCTTTATCCAGCACCCCTATCCATTCGAAGTCCCTCTCTGACTGGCCACCCCCACCCAGGACAGGGATTATGGGTTCTTGCAATTGCAGACTATCAGAGACGATAAAAGGGACAGAAAAAGGAGACCAGGAAGGTTGTGGGATGAGGGGAGTGGCGCTGTCAGACTTTCCAAAATCCTGGCCAGCAAGGCCTCAGAGGCCTCTTTTGGAGCAGGGAGGAGGGGGGTTGCCTGGCCTGTGTACTCCCAGCAGCACAAGACTGCTTGTGTGAGTCCTTCCTGGCCTGGCCCCACCGGAAACAGCAGGGCCCAGCCCCTCAATGAGCCCATTCAAACCCCAGACCTCTGGAAAGAACCTCTACTTCCTGCTTCCCTCCCACTCTGGCCTAGAGAACCAAACAGGCTGCTGTTCTCCCCTGCTGGAGAGCCCTGGAGGCAGGTGGTTCAGTGGTTAGAGCCAGCCATCTACTTCAGTAAAAGGGAGTGTGGATGGGTGTGTAGGCTCACTACCACACGGGGGAGGGAGATGGGCCCTCTCCCTGTTACATGTTCAGCATCAGGCTCTCTAGAAGAGAGGGAACCTTGATTTGTAATATTGGCCGCTCTCCACGGTATAAATATTCTCAGTGGCCAACATCACCTGGCTCACAAAATGCCTGAAAATTTTACAGTCAGCTCTTGCCAGGGCTAGGAGCTCTAGCGCACCCAGTGGTGCCTCCGTCCCGCAGGGACCATGCATGTACCTCCACGCTCTGTGCTGCGGCTGCCCTGAATGTAGTCTGCCGTGTTCCGTTCGTAGGAGTCAGTGTCCTTGCAGATAAGTCTCCCCATAAGTGCCTGCCCCATAAGTACCAGCACCACAGTCTGCTAGGCCTGCTGATCCACACCCGCCCAGAAGGTTTTGCAATTCTTGTTTGATTCCTTTAGCTTCCCAGACAAGGTTCCGGTGTGTGCCAGCAAGTGCTGGCAAGAGAAGATAATTAGAGGGGATTTCAGCTCAGCCCAAGGGGAAGAGCATTGTCTTTCTTGGACATCCCTTGGGTGGTGCTGGCTGCCCTTAGGGCATACATGCCTCGGACTCCTCCAGTAGCTACCCCCCTTAGGCACATGTCAGCTGGCATAAGCTGGCCAGGGAGCAACAGCATTGTGGCCAGTACCTGATTATCCCTATCAAGGCCATCAGCCTTTATTCACTTACTCAAGGTTTAAGAGAATCCCAACAGGGATGAATTATCTTTTTAACCCATTCCTCTCTGCGACCCCCAGCCTGGATGTCTGAGGGACAGAGTCAAA
The DNA here is from genome assembly GCA_004027375.1 of Macroglossus sobrinus. Lineage (NCBI taxonomy): Eukaryota > Metazoa > Chordata > Mammalia > Chiroptera > Pteropodidae > Macroglossus > Macroglossus sobrinus. The sequence goes on along the minus strand of PVKZ01000784.1, from coordinate 431,073 downwards.
GTCATATTGGGCCCTAATCTCCACAAAGGAGTGGACCAGAAATTGTGGCAGCAGGGCGAAGGTCAAGAAAGTCTAATTTTGAGAAACTGTCTGGAAAGAGGCAGACATTTGAAAAGAGGAAGTGCCCTGAGCAGTGAGTACTAACCCTAGGAAACCCCTGCTGCCCTAAGAGGGCTGCTGGCCTGCCCAGCAAACCCTCAGCCCCTCCCAGGCCTTGTCTTCAGCCTCAAACCCAGGCTTGGAGAACCCTGCTGTTGTCATCCCTGAATCCACGGCCAGGAGAACACCACGGGTCCAGATCTGACCGTTCACCAGGGGCCATTCTAGCTCTACAGCAGGATGCAATATGGGGTGATGGGGGAAGCGCTGGCCGTTTTGGGGTCCGGCACTGCACATGATCTCTATCGGGCCTCGGGACCTTCGCTCCTCATTATGCTCAGGCTAACAAAGGCAGCTGGGAGCATGGCCAAAGAGTAAAGCAGGGATGGGTGCCTGACAGCACCACCACAAGGCCCTAACCATGGCCCCAGTCAACCCACAGAGGTGGGGCATGGCATGGAAATTACTGCCAAGAAGCCAAAGCATGAGGGCACTTAGGAGAAGGTTATTTGGGGTAAAAGTTATTCTCCTGGAAGTCCATCCTGGGGTTTGTCACCACCAGGCATGTGACACATCAGTGATGGTTTCCCTTGGGGCCAGATCTAGAATGGAGATTTTGCTCAGGCCCAGGAGAAGAAAGCCATTGATGGCAGAGGCCTCTGGCCCCAGGAACCCGTGAGGAAGAGACCTGAGTTGCTTGGAATTGCTGGGTCAGGCCGCCTTCAGAGGCAAGATCTGGACTGGACACGGGGTGAGGCCATGCCTTCTGGTGTCAGGACCAAGCGGGTACTGGGGTCTGGCTGAGGCCTGCAGAACAGCACCACATTGGTGAACCGTGTGGGCGCGCCAGCATGAAACCCCTCTCTGCAGCACCTCTCCTCCTCTAGGCGGGGATCTAAGGCGTGACCACAGTACTCTCTCTCACACAGTCTCCTTCTTCGGTGAGAACCACCTGGAGGTACTTGTGGCCACGGTTCTGACCGACATAGACCTACAGCTACAGTTCTCCACATCTCAGCCCGAAGCCCTGCTTCTCCTGGCAGCAGGGCCAACTGACCACCTCCTCCTGCAGCTTCACTCTGGACACCTGCAGGTCAGTAACATCTCCCTGCAAGTCTCCTCTCTGGCTCTCAATGGTGCCCAACCAGCTTTGTGACCTTGTGTGAGTCATTTTCACCTTGGAGTCTCAAGTTTTCCACTGAGTGGACAGTAGCGTCCTAGAGCTATATGTCTCTCCCAAACTGGTTCTGACCTCCTGCTCTCCAGCCTCACTTCTCACCACAAACCTAGCTTGCCCTTTGGGCTCCAATGACACTGATGGCTTTCGGTTCCCTGGTTGTCTGTGGTCTCTTGCTGCCAGGCCTTTTCTATCTCCACTCCTTCTGCCTGGTGCCTGCCTCACCCACTCCTTGCACCTATCTAACTCCAGCCTCTCTGTGAAGTCTCAGTTTGGACATCCCTTCCTCCATGGTGCTCACCTGGGCTGGATCCCTTCTCCTGGGCTCCAGCACCCCATGCATCCTTCTGCATAGCGCCAATCATTGTCTGTCGATGATAGGAACAACAGTACTGCAACAGGTTCTTCATTTTTCCATTGAATCCTTCGAGTCACCACAAAGCTCTATTATCAAGGAGTCCTCTGTCTCTCTCTTGAGGTTTCCCCCTAACCATGAGGAGTCTGAGGAGCCAAGGTCTTAGTCTAAATTTGGGGAAGCCATCTGCTTCTACACCCCACTCAGGAGGGGACTGTGGCTTTCTCATCCATCAGTCCACCTGCTGCTACTATCACTACCACTAGATGTCACTGTTGAACACAGACCAGTATTGTCTGGTCATAATTTTCCTCCTCTTAGCTCTGAAGCCACACTCACACAGAGGTGCTCCGAACTTGGACTCCCAAGGTCATGGTTCTTAGTGCTCTGTTCTTTCAGTTTCCCTACTCTGCCACTACCTGTTCTACCGTCTAGTTGTGAGAACACTGCACCAGAGCCAGTTCTGGTGTCAATGACCTAGAGACAGAACCATGTCCCTCTCCTCTCCACAAGGCTCCCCTCACTTCACAACTCAGAGCCTCTGAGTGGGTTCCCATCCCTGAACAGTAAGCCGGACTGCCTCGGTGACCCCAGTTTCACCACTCAGGAACCTCAGCAGAGAGTTCCCAGGTACCCATGATTCCAGGGTAGAATCTGCTATGTGCCAGGGTGAATTTGATGGCACCTCTCACTCAGGGAAAGAGGGAAAGAATTAAAAATCCAGGTTGAATGTCTAGAGAACATCTTCTATATGTCAGTTCTTTGTGGGCAGGGACCACACCTGACTCATATCAGGACCCAGATCCCATCCAGGCCTCATGGAAAGCACTTGGGTGAGCACAGGGGATGGTGAGTAAAGAGATGGCAGGCAGGAGAGAGAGGTAGCATGAGAGGTCTTTGTCTCAAGTCCTCTGCTCTGGGGCCTGCAAGGATGCCCGGGAACCAATGATGCTTTTCCAGCAGAAGCGATAGATTCCCTGTGCTCCCCGCACCTACCACTCCTCCCTCTCTCCTCAGGTCAGACTCGCCCTTGGCCAGGAGAAGCTGAGGCTTCAGACCCCAGCAGAGGCGCTGCTGAGTGACTCCACCCTCCACACCGTGGGGCTGACGGTATCAGACGGCTGGGCCTGGTTGTCAGTCGACGGGCTCCTCAACGCCTCAGCCCAAGTCCCCAGGGTCCCCCTGGAGATTCCCTACGGGCTCTTTGTGGGGGGTCCCGGGAGCCTGGGCCTGCCCTACTTGAAGGGAACCAGCCGGCCCCTGAGGGGGTGCCTCCACGTCGCCACCCTGAATGGCCGCAGCCTCCTCCAGCCACTGACCCCGGACGTGCATGAAGGCTGTGCTGAAGAGTTTTCTGCTGGCGACGATGTGGCCCTGGGCTTCTCTGGGCCCCGCTCATTGGCTGCCTTCCCCGCCTGGGGCACTCAGGATGAAGGTACCCTGGAGTTTACACTCACCACACGAAACCAGCAAGCACCTCTGGCCTTCCAAGCAGGGGGACGGCATGGGGACTTCATCTACGTGGATGTATTTGAGGGCCATCTGCGGGCTGTGGTCGAGAAGGGCCAGGGCACAATGCTGCTCCACAATAGTATGCCTGTGGCCGATGGGCAGCCGCACGAGGTTCGTGTCCACGTGGATGCTCACCGGCTAGAAATCTCCGTGGACCAGTACCCGACACGTACTTCCAACCGTGGGGTCCTCAGCTACCTGGAGCCACGTGGCAGTCTCCTGCTCGGGGGGCTGGACACCGCGGCCTCTCGCCATCTCCAGGAACACCGCCTAGGCCTAGCACCCGAAGCTGTCGGTGTCTCACTGCAGGGCTGCATAGAGGACCTCAGCGTTAATGGCCAGAGGTGGGGGCTCCGGGAAGCCATGCTGACTCGCAACATGATGGCCGGCTGCAGGCCTGAGGAGGATGAATACGAAGAGGATGCCTATGGCCCCTACGAAGCTTTCTCCGCCCTGGGACCTGAGGCTTGGCCAGCCGTGGAGCTGCCCGAGCCCTGTGTGCCTGAGCCGGGGATGCCTCCTATCTTTGCCAACTTCACCCAGCTGCTGACCATCAGCCCCCTGGTGGTGGCTGAGGGTGGCACCGCGTGGATCGAGTGGCGCCACGTGCAGCCCACGTTGGACCTGAGCGAGGCCGAGTTGCGCAAATCCCAGGTGTTGTTCAGTGTGAGCCGTGGTCCGCGTCACGGCCAACTAGAGCTGGACATCCCGGGCGCACAGACTCGGCAAAGGTTTACCCTCCTGGACGTGGTGAACCGCAAGGCCCGCTTCGTCCACGATGGCTCTGAGGACACTTCTGACCAACTGGTACTGGAGGTGTCAGTGACAGCTCGGGGGACTGTGCCCTCCTGCCTTCGGAGGGGCCAGACTTACATTCTGCCCATTCAGATAAACCCTGTCAATGACCCACCCCACGTCGTCTTCCCACATGGCAGCCTGATGGTGATCCTGGAACACACGCAGAAGCCTCTGGGGCCTGAGGTTTTCCAGGCCTATGACCCAGACTCCGCCTGCGAGGGCCTCACCTTCCAGCTCCTTGGTGCCCCAGCCAGCCACCTCGTGGAGCGCCGAGACCAGCCCGGGCAGCCGGCGACAGAGTTCTCCTGCGCGGAGCTGGAGGCGGGCAGCCTCGTCTACACCCACCGTGGTGGGCCTCCCCAGGACCTGATGTTCCGCGTCAGCGACGGGCTGCAGGCCAGCCCCCCCGCCACGCTGAAGGTGGTGGCTGTCCGGCCAGCCGTTCAGATCCGCCACAACACAGGGCTGCTCCTGGCCCAGGGCTCTGCTGTACCTCTCTTGCCCACCAACCTGTCCGTGGAGACAAACGCCGTGGGACAGGACGTGACTGTGCTGTTCCGAGTCACCGAGACCCTGCGGTTCGGGGAGCTGCAGAAGCAGGGGGCAGGGGGCGCAGAGGGCGCCGAGTGGCGGGCCACACAGGCTTTCTCCCAGCGGGATGTGGAGCAGGGACGTGTGAGGTACCTGAGCACTGACCCTCAGCACCGTGCCGAGGACACAGTGGAAAATCTGGCCCTGGAGGTACAAGTGGGCCAGGAGGCCCTGAGCAATCTGTCCTTCACGGTGACGGTGCAGAGAGCCACTGTGTGGCTGCTGCGGCTAGAGCCGCTGCACACGCAGAACACCCGGCAGGAGGCCCTCACCACAGCCCACTTAGAGGCCACCCTGGAGGAGGCAGGCCCAAGCCCCACCACCTTCCACTACGAGGTGGTTCAGGCCCCCAGAAAGGGTAATCTTCGGCTCCAGGGCACAAGGCTGTCAGACGGTCAGGGTTTCACCCAGGACGATCTGCAGGCCGGTCGGGTGACCTATGGGGCCACGGCACGTGCCTCAGAGGCAGCTGAGGATGTCTTCCGTTTCCGTGTCACAGCGCCACCACACTTCTCCCCGCTCTACACCTTCCCCATACACATCAGTGGTGACCCAGATGCCCCCGTCCTCACCAACACCCTCCTCTCGGTGCCTGAGGGAGGCGAGGCCATCCTGTCCCCTGACCACCTCTTCGTCAAGAGTCTCAACAGTGCCAGCTATCTCTATGAGGTCATGGAGCGGCCCCGCCATGGGAAGTTGGCGTGGCGGGACAAGACCGGCTTGGTGACATCCTTCACCAACAAGGACCTCTTGCACCGTCGGCTGGTGTACCGGCACGATGACTCCGAGACCACAGAGGATGACATCCCGTTTGTAGCCACACGCCAGGGCGAGGGCAGCGGTGGCGTGGCCTGGGAAGAGGTGCGCGGGGTCCTGCGAGTGGCCATCCAGCCTGTGAATGACCATGCCCCTGTGCAGACCATCAGCCGTGTCTTCCACGTGGCCCGGGGTGGGCGGCGGCTGCTCACTACAGATGACGTGGCCTTCAGCGATGCCGACTCGGGCTTTGCTGATGCCCAGCTAGTGCTGACCCGCAAGGACCTCCTCTTTGGCAGTATCGTGGCTGTGGATGAGCCCACGCGGCCCGTCTACCGCTTCACCCAGGAGGACCTCAGGAAGAGGCGCGTCCTCTTCATGCACTCGGGGGCTGACCGGGGCTGGATCCAGCTGCAGGTGTCTGACGGGCAGCACCAGGCCACTGCACTGCTCGAAGTACAGGCCTCTGAGCCCTACCTCCGTGTGGCCAATGGCTCCCACCTTGTGGTCCCTCAGGGAGGCCAGGGCACCATTGACACAGCCGTACTCCACCTGGACACCAACCTAGATATCCGCAGTGGGGATGAGGTCCACTATCATGTCACCGCTGGCCCACAGTGGGGACAGCTACTCCGGGCTGGCCAGCCAGCCACAAAGTTCTTTCAGCAGGACCTGCTGGATGGAGCCATTCTCTACAGCCACAACGGCAGCCTCAGCCACCACGACACCCTAGTCTTCTCTGTGGAGGCAGGGCCTGTGCATACGGATGCCACCCTGCAAGTGACCATTGCCCTCGAGGGGCCACTGGCTCCACTGCACCTGGTCCAGCACAAGAAGATCTACGTCTTCCAGGGGGAGGCAGCTGAGATCAGAAGGGACCAGCTGGAGGTAAAGGACTGGGGGATGAGCAGGGCTGTGGGCCCAGTAAAAGGGGTCCTTCCGTCCGGCCTTCATGCTGTGCATGCTTTGCTGGGGTGGGTGTGCATACATGCCTTGGGTTTACCCCTGGGCATGTTCATGTTGTGTGCCCAAGAGTTTTGGGGGAGTTTGTTGTATGTACAGCGGACTGTGTATCGTGTGTGCATGCAGATTCCTGGGCCCACCCAGGCTACAGGATATCCGAAGTAGAGCCTGAGAATCTGTATTCCAGTAACAATAAGTTTACATGTTCTCTGATGAGTTTTCACGAGCACAAACTTTGAGGACTACAGGCCTTGGAGACAGGCTTGGCTCTCCCCCAAGGCTCCCGTGTCCTCAGCTCTTTCACCAGACCTCAGACCAGGACTCGTGGTCTGGAGATGGGTACTGACCCTCTGGGAATCTCACAGAGCAACCACAGGCTACCCAGCAGCCCCACTGACTGGCTGTGTGACCTCAGGTCAGTCCCTTGCCCTCTCTGGGCCTTTTTTGCCTATGCTGTCCATTTCTGAGCCCTTTGTGGTTCTGGCTGTCTGGACCTTGGGGCAGAATGTGACTGAGCATATCCGGTGTCAGGATGTCTTTTCCCTGGAGGAGGCAGCATTTGAGCCAGGCTGGAAGAGTCTGGGGTTTCAATAGAAGGAAACGGAAGAACAGTCCAAGCAACGAATAGAATCAGGAATGTAAGTCTGGAGGTAATGTGTAGCCTTTTGTGGCTGGACCATCAGGTGAGGGAACACCCAGCAGCCCTTGGTCCGGATCTGGGTCTGCAGGCTCGGGAGTGTCAGTCTGTGCTCTAAAAAGGAGAGGGGGTGCCCTCTGGCGGTGAGGAGTGGCAATAGCAGAGATGGAAGGTAGCCTCTGTGTGCGTGTGTGTGCGCGCGCACGCATGGGAAACAATTATGTGTCTCTGTTCACATGGCAGTGTGTGATGAGATCGTACGTCTGTGTCACTGAATCTGAGGATGTGTAATTGTGTACATCTCAGAGTATGTGTTTCAGAGGCACAACACAACGGCCTCACTCTGTGCTTCTGGTGAGTCCCCATGACCTTCTCTTAACCAGGCAGCCCAGGAGGCAGTGCCACCCACGGACATTGTGTTCTCAGTGAAGACCCCACCAAGGGCCGGCTACCTGGTGATGTTGTCGCATGGCACTACTGCAGCCGAACCGACCAGCCTGGAGCCGGTGCAGAGCTTCTCTCAGGAGGCGGTGAACGCGGGTCGGGTCCTATACCTGCACTCCCACCCTGAGGCCTGGAGTGACACCTTCTCCCTGGACGTGGCCTCAGGCCTGGGCGCTCCCCTTAAGGATGTCTATGTAGAACTGGAGGTGCTGCCTGCTGCCATCCCACTGGAGGCCCAGAACTTTAGTGTCCCCGAGGGCGGCACCCACACCCTGGCCCCTCCACTGCTCCGCATCACCGGGCCCTACTTCCCTACGCTGCCAGGCCTTGACCTGCAGGTTCTAGAACCACCCCAACACGGGGCCCTGCAGACAGAGGAAGGCCCTCGAGACCGGACCCTCAGCACCTTCTCCTGGAAAGAGGTATGCTGTCAGGGAGGCCCCAGGGGCGCAGCTCAGATTTGGGGGCAGAGTGGGGGAGCCCTAGAGACACCCAGTTTAGGTATATGTACAGAGAAGAGGCAGGGAGCCCCCCTTTATGGAACACCTCTGCTTTAGGTGCCTGAGCTCATTCCTTCTTCACTGGACGGATAGAAATTACTATCCCTATTTCCTTCACTCCCTCATTCCTTCACTCTGGGAGAAAGGTTTGTCCCCCACCTGCAGAAACTGAGGCACTGAGGCTCTCCTCTGCACAAGGGCAGAGCACAAAGGGTGCTTGGCCTGACCTCCAGCCCTGGGCCTGCCTGCAGGTGGAGCAGCAGCTGATCCGCTATGTGCATGATGGGAGTGAGACACGGACAGACAGCTTCGTCCTAGTGGCTAATGCCTCAGAGTCGGGCCGCCAGAGCCAACCCGTGGCCTTCAACGTCACCATCCTGCCTGTCAATGACCAACCCCCCATTCTCACCACAAACACAGGCCTGCAGGTAAGAGCATTCTAGGACTGCCTCCCACCTCCCTTCCTGGAGAGAGGCCCAGCACACCGCACACCCCTCTGAGCCTCAGCTTCCTCCTCCTTAAAATAGGGACACTGCCACATGCCTCACTGGTTTGCTGGCAAGAGAGAAAAGCTGTTGCCCTGAAAATAGAACACAGGTGTGAGGCTTTGTTCTTGGACACTAGTAAGTATGGTAGGCAGCCTTGTGGATGGTCAGGCTTGGCCTTGCTCTTCCCTAGACTCACCTTCAACAGGAGGTTTTTTTTTGTGGTTCAGGACCAGAACTCCTGGAGAAAGTTCTTTCAAGCTCTTAAGGGTAGACTCCAGGTGGGGAGCCATGAAGCTCCTTACTTCCAGCTCCAGTGAGTGAAGGCTACCGCTTGGATCCCCAAGCTCCCGCTCCCTACACCACTGCACAACCGTGGTGCCCCCATTTAGCAGAGGTGAAGGTGAAGCCCAGATAGGTGACAAAACTTCTTGAAGTTAACCAAAGAAATTACTGGTGGAACAGAAAGGGCGTGGCTTGACCAAGGCCACCTATCAAGATAGCGGATGGGCAGGGCCTTGAATACTAATTTCTAGGATGTGGATAGAGGTCAGCAGGAGCTATGAAGTCTTCCAAAGAGGGCTGACAGCCATCTGTGATATGAGCACTGAGCATTTTTGTGGTAGAGGATGTACCTGTGGCGAGCATCCCAATGATGGTCAGGCTAGCAGAAGTTGAGGCAGAGGCTAAGGGCTGCCCTGGGACCAAAGGCAGGTGGTGGTAGGTGGCAGCTCAGCCACAAGGCGGTGCCGTCCACTGTTTTCCTGCGGGGAACTTCTATACATTGCCTCCGTTCTTCTAGAGCTCCCTCCCACCAGGGTCAGCCTGGGGGTGGGGGCAGGAGCCCGGGAAGCCCAGAGGGCGGGGTTCTCTGGGTATGAGAGGCCCTCCCCAATACTGCTAACAATTTGCTGGCCCAGCAGGACATGTAACAGGCCTCTGAGTTCAGGCATCCTGCCCTGCTGGCAGGAGAGAGGCCTGAGGGGGTTCCCCTTCAGTCTGAGCACGGGGAAGGGCTACCTGCACCCAGGTACCCCTCACTACTTCAGTTCTGCAGATGGTGGCCAGCCATCAGCCTCTCCAGCTCTCTGCCTCCCACCCACTCCCTCACCTAGAAGGGGAGCCCATTTCTGAGTATCCTGGGCAGGCAGAAATCACCACTCCCATAGTGTGCCCAGCCCCTGTCCAGACTTACGATGAAGGGTCTGAGGGAGGCTCCTGCCTTGCCAATGAGACAGAACCAGATCAGTAGAGCTGTTGGTCAGACTTGAGGATATCTGAGGGCTGAGAAGCCTGTGAGAGTAAGAGCTGGGAGCTTCCTGAGATAGGGGGACATGAGCTGTCCTTGAGGGCACATGGGAGCAGGGATCCTGGGAATGGGGGCCCTGGGGTAACAGGGAAAGGTGAATGGGGCGAGGCCCTTTGTGCAGGAGAGCGCAGAATGGCACAGGCCTCGATGCCGTTGGTGGGGGCAGAGCCTTCACAGGCCTGTGTCCCCAGATGTGGGAGGGGACGACTGTGCCCATCCCTACGACAGCCCTTAGGGGCACAGACAGTGACTCAGAGCCCGAGGACCTGATCTACACCATCGAGCAGCCCAGCAATGGACAGGTGGTGCTGCAGACGGCGCTGGGCACTGAGGTCCACAGCTTCACCCAGGCCCAGCTGGACAGCGGGCTCGTGTCGTTCTCACACAGAGGTGAGTGCTAAGAGGTGGGGACGCCCTGAGAATGGGGTGTCACCATGAACCAGTGGGACCCAACTCCACTCATCCTCAGGAGCCCTGGATGGAGGCTTTCACTTCAGCCTCTCGGATGGAGAGCACACTTCCCCTAGACATTTCTTCCGTGTGACAGCCCAGAAGCAGCTGCTGCTCTCCCTGGAGGGCAGCCAGGCCTTGACCATCTGCCCAGGTGGGTCTGTCAAGTATGAGTGACACACAAGGGTCAGGCTGCTTCTCTAGCGGTCACGGGTCTTGCCCTGGCTCCTGGTCGAAAGCTGACAGGCCCCCTTTGCCTCTCGCAGGGTCCATCCAGCCACTCAGCAGCCAGAGCCTGAGAGCCAGCTCCAGCACAGGCACTGACCCCCACCACCTGCTTTACCGGGTGATGCGGGGCCCCCAGCTTGGCCGGCTGTTCCACGCCCTCACTGAGGCGGCTCTGGTGAACTTCACTCAGGCTGAGGTAAGGGCCCAACTCTCTACAGCCACAACTCAGATAGATACAGCTTCAGGTGCCCACTCTGCCGTGGACACACTCACGGACGTGGGAACCAGCTCCACTATTGTTGGCAGCAGACACAGCCTGGGCCCCCGCATGGTCCAGGAAGCAAGCCCTGCACTCTAGGAGCCACCAGGCTGGGAGGGCAAAGGGGGCTTAGTGTTCCATGGTGAGAGAGAGGGATGCAGGTCGGGGTGACAAAGGTCCAGAGCAGAGGTCAGATCCTGGGGTTTGGCTTCCAGAAGCTAGCTGCAGTTGGGCCCTGGGGGCTAGAAGGGGTGCCCTGCATGGGAGACACTAGTATGCCCATGGCTGGTGAGAGGCAGTGCTTGATTAAAGGGACAGAGTTTGAGGTGAAGGCAGCTTTTGGACCTGTGGACGGAGCTATGAGCCTGAGGCTTAGGTCAGGAGCCAACAAGAAGCAGAGAAGGTCCCAGGAGCATGTGAGTGGAGAGAAGGCAGCTGAGTAGATTGATCTCAGAGTGAGGCTTCCATCTATCACAGCAGCTTCTGGACTCAGCTAACCCAGAGCACACCGGAAGCCACCAGTAAGCTCTCAGACATTCCTGGGATCACAGAGCTCTGTGCTAAGTGGGCCAGTGCCAGGAGCCATCCCTTAACGCCCCTTCTATGTGCAGGAGGTGCTCTCCCCAAAGGCAGAGTGGGTGGGGAGCTTTTAGGACTCAGTAGGGGTAGGAAAACGTTTCTTAGGTCTCTCTTATCAACACCACCTAGGCCTGGATTCTCTGTTCTCCCAGAGCCCTGGCTTCTGCCGTGGCTCCTTCCTGCCCACGTCCTACAAAGACATATTCAGCAGGATGGTGGCTGCAGCAGCTGTGCACCCCGAGTCCCAGGGAGCCTTTGATATCAGATGCCCAGGAAGGAGGAGGGACCAGAAGCAAGCCTTCAGAGCCCCTTTCCCACCTTACAGTGCTTCCTCCAAACCCCAGCAATCTGAAGGACCAGGCTGAATGACCACCAGGAGGCAGGCTGGCAGTGCCATACAGGGACGCTGGGAGAAGACTGCAGGGCAGAAACCCGTCCCACCTTGGGGAAGTAGGCAGGACAGGGCTGGGTGGTGTCTGACATCACCACTGCTCCACCATACTCTGAGCTGGGTGGGGCAGGGAGCAGGTGTCCCATTTTGCAGATGAGGAAACTAAGGCTCACAGAGGTCAGGTGACTTCCGAGCACATGGCTAGAAAGAGGCAGAGCCAGGACTATGCCTTCTGACTGTCATGGAAATGAAGACTATGCCTGGTGTTCAGACAGCCCTAGCCGAACTGGATTTCTTTCACCAGAGGACATTGCTTGCTCCCAGATCTCAGGGACTTCTCACCACCTTGCTTGTGATTTGCCCTGCCCTCAACCAGACCCCTCTCACCCACAGATGCTCCCATAGCCAGGCATCCGGCCTCCCACGCCCACTCCCAGGAGGTCTCCATTTCCTCCCTGCTCACCCTTCAGCCTGGGCCGAAGGTTACAAGTGGCAGCCCTTGCGGGGCACATCTGGCCCATAGATGTGTTTTATCTGGCCTGCACAACGTATTTAATATTTCTAAATTAATGGTCAACATACAACCTTTAATTAGTGGTCACCGAAAAACCTAATCACTAGTTTCTGAAAAGGCCTGTGTTCCCTCTTTTGTCAATCAGATGAGAAGCCTCCACCACCCCTTTTGACAAATCTGTGCTCCCCCTTTAGAATGGGCAGTGCTCCCCAGTTCACCAGTCTCCCTCGCCAGTCAGTTTCCATTTTACTGTTGCTCAAGTCCTGTTTTCCTGAGAGAAAGAAAATAGTTCTGCGTCTCCTAAAAGGGGAAAACAAAAGATAAGCCAAGAGGACACACTTGGCTTAGGAACTTATTTTGTTAAGGAAGTGAAGACTATGCCTGGTGTTCAGACAACCCTAGCTGAACTGGAGTTGCTGGGGGAAAGTGGTTGGAGGTGAGGTCACAGGGGTAACAGGATCACAACCAATCTCTGTGGTCAAATGGTGGGCTATTGCACTATCTGAGCAGGTGACATAACCCTACTTTTCAAAGGCTCACTGTGGCTTTTGTGTTAAGGACAATTTGTAAGGGGAGGGGAGCAGGGGCCAGCTGGGCCACAGTTAGGAAGCTAATAGCAGTAATCCAGGCCAGAGATGATGGGATGTGGAGGAGGGGAGTCAGGGGTGATGCCAAAATTTGGTCTGAGCCACTAGAGGAACAGAGCTGCTCTCCCATGCAGTGGGAGGACAGAGAGGTAGGCAGGTCAAGAGTCCACATGACACACGTGGAGTTGGAGATGGCCATTATGCATCCACACAGAGCTGCCAAGAAAGCAGGTGGATATGAGAGGCTAGGGTTCCGGAAAGAGCAATCCAGGCAGGAAATATCGATAAGATGGTCATCTGCATTACTAGCGTTGAGGACTAATGAGAGAGCATATGAGTGCACGTGTAGATGGAGAAGAGTGTCAAGGTCAAGTCATAGACATTAAGGAGAAGAGGAGGAACCAACAAGAGAGTCTGTGAAGAAGCAACGAGTAAGGTAGAAAACCAAGACAGCGGGCCCTCCTGGAAACAAGGGTGCATAGAGGAAAGGATGCTCATGTGACCGATGCTGCTGAGCAGATGAGACGAGTCTGGAGAACCAACCACTGGATCTAAGAACACGGAAGCCACTGGTGCCGCTGGCCAGAACAGGAGCAAAGCCTGGGTGGAGTGTGCTTAGGGCAGCGTGAGGGCTATTTTTTGTTTTTGGTTTTGTTTTTTTAGAACAGCAAAAGGTGGGGTGGGGGAGTGGCAGATGTTAGTGAGGAAAGTCAAGAGTTTTTTCTTTAATATAGAAGAATAGCATGGTTGCATAAGGATAGAAATGAACTATATGGCGGGAAATTGATGCCATAGGAGAAAGAAGACAGTAAAAGTGCCTTTGGTAGGCAAGAGGGGCAGGAATTGGTGCAAAGAGAAGGCACCTCTGTCGAGAGAAGCACAGGTAGAGCATTCCTTTCCCCAGAGGCTCAGAGAGGAGATTTGCCCAACGCAGCGGAACCCAGATTTGACACAAGCATCTGGCTGCAGAGCCCAGCTCTTCACTGCCACGTGACTGCCTAGTGGTGACCCACTGAGACAGGGAGGGAGAGTGAGGGTAACAGACACAGAAGTGGGCACAGCCAGGAGAGCCTAGAGTGAGACTGGTCACCGAGGGGTGGTCAAGAGGTGAGGGGGAACTGGAGTGCCCAGCGCTGGTCCCAGCCTGGGAGGGGCCTTCCGGGCACAAGTCTGGACCTGCCTCTCATCCTGGTGATGGGATCTCCCTGCAGGTGAATGCTGAGAATGTTCTCTATGAGCACAAGATGCCCTCCGAGCCCTTCTGGGAGGCCCATGATGCCCTGGAGCTTCGGCTGGCTTCACCCCCTGCCCCTGATGTGACTGCCACCATTGCTGTGACTGTGTCTTTTGACGCTGCCTGTCCCCGGCACCCCAGCCGCCTCTGGAAGAACAAAGGTGAATGGCATGATGGGCTGGCAAAATTAGGGGGACGTTGGGAGAGGCCCAGAGAGGTAGGGACACAAGGCCTAGATCAGCCCCCAGGACCCAGGAAGTTATAGGGAGGACGGGCAGGTAGAGTGGCTTTGAGGTCAGAAGGGACACATGGTCCTTGTCCTCCCGGGAACTCTGAGCCCCATCATGGGATCCCTTGCCTTGGGGGGCCTGGTCTAAGGGTCCATGGCTCTTCCCTCAGTGGACTGGACCTTCATAGCCCGTGCTCCACCTCCAGGTCTCTGGGTCCCCGAAGGCCAGCACGCCAAGATCACCAGAGCTGCCCTCGATGCCTCCAACCTCCTAGCCAGCGTTGCATCGCCCCAGCGCCCGGAGTACGACGTGCTTTTCCAGATTATGCAGTTCCCCACCAGGGGCCAGCTGCTAGTGTCCGGGGAGCCGCTCCATGCTGGGCGGCCCCACTTCCTGCAGTCGGAGCTGGCCGCAGGGCAGCTGGTATATGCCCACGGTGGTGGGGGCACCCAGCCAGACGGCTTCCGCTTCCGTGCCCACCTCCAGGGACCGGCAGGGGCCTCTGTGACGGGGCCCCAGACGTCAGAGGCCTTTGCCATCACAGTGCGGGATGTGAATGAACGACCGCCTCGGCCACAGGCCTCCATCCCACTGCGGCTCACCCGAGGCTCCCGTGCCGCCATCTCCCGGGCCCAGCTGAGTGTGGTGGACCCAGACTCAGCTCCTGGGGAGATTGAGTACGAAGTGCAGCGGGCACCCCACAACGGCTTCCTGAGCCTGGCAGGGGCTCCTATGGGACCTGTGAGCCGCTTCACACAGGCTGACGTGGACGCAGGGCGGCTAGCCTTCGTGGCCAATGGGAGCAGTGTGGCAGGCACATTCCAGCTGAGTGTGTCTGATGGGGCCAGTCCACCCCTGCCCATGTCTCTAGCTGTGGATGTCTTGCCAGCTACCATCGAGGTGCAGCTGCAGGCACCCCTAGAGGTGCCCCAAGCTCTAGGGCGTTCCCCACTGAGCCAGCAGCAGCTCCAGGTGATTTCAGACCAGAAAGAGCCAGATGCTGCCTACCGCCTCACCCAGGGTCCCCGGTACGGGCACCTCCTGGTGGGTGGGCAGCCAGCCACAGCCTTCAGTCAGGTCCAGGTAGACCAAGGTGAGGTGGTTTTCGTTTTCACCAACTTCTCCTCCTCCCGTGACCACTTCAGCGTCTTGGCACTGGCCAGGGGTGCCAATGCATCAGCCACAGTGAACATCACCGTCAAAGCCCTGCTGCACGTATGGGCGGGCGGGCCATGGCCCCAGGGTGCCACCCTGCGCCTGGACTCCACTGTTCTAGATGCGGGTGAGCTGGCCAACCGCACAGGCAGCATGCCCCGTTTCCGGCTCCTGGCAGGCCCCCGGCATGGCCGTGTAGTTCGTGTGCCCCAGGCCAGGATGGAGTCCAGGGGCGGCCAGCTTGTGGAGCAGTTCACCCAACAGGACCTTGAAGATGGAAGGCTGGGGCTGGAGGTAGGCAGGCCAGAGGGTAGGTCCCCTGGCCCTGCAGGCGACAGTCTCACTCTGGAGCTGTGGGCAAGGGGCGTCCCGCCTGCTGTGGCCTCTTTGGACTTTGCCACCGAGCCTTACGATGCAGCCCGGCCCTACAGCGTGGCCCTGCTCAGTTTCCCTGAGGCTGCTCGGACAGAAGCGGGAAGGCCAGGGAGCAGCACCCCCACAGGCAAGCCAGACCTGAGGACCTCCAGCCCTGTGCCCACTGTGGCCAGGGGGAGCTTCCTAGGCTTCCTCGAGGCCAACATGTTCAGCATCATCATCCCCGTGTGCCTGGTTCTCCTGCTCCTGGCGCTCATCTTGCCCCTGCTCTTCTACCTGCACAAACGCAACAAGACGGGCAAACACGACGTCCAAGTGCTGGCTGCCAAGCCCCGCAACGGTCTGGCCAGTGACACGGAGACTTTCCGCAAGGTTGAGCCAGGCCAGGCCATCCCGCTAACAGCTGTGTCAGGCCAAGGGCCCCCGCTGGGGGGCCATCCTGACCCAGAGCTGCTGCAGTTCTGCCGGACACCCAACCCTGCCCTCAAAAATGGCCAGTACTGGGTGTGAGGCCTGGCCTGCGCCCAGACGCTGATCAGGCCATGGACAGGCTTGTTCAGGCCCTGGCCCCATTGCCCCGTGCCCTGGTGCTGTCTGAGTGTCCCCAGAGACAGACCTGAGGACATCAGGTGTAGAGGATGCTGGGAGGAGGTTCCAGGGGTCCAGGACAGAGTGGAGGCAAGAGCTAGAATCTCCCCAGCTCACTCCATGCTAGAGAACTGCAAGGGGCCAAGGGCAGAGACTAGGAGTCAGTCCCTTGCCCTGGAGCTAGTTTGGGTTATCAAAACCAGAGCAATCACCTAGATGGGTCAGAACTCTGGGTCCTGGGTCAGTGACCTTGAATGAGTCACACCTGACCCAGGCTGCTAAGAGGGCAAGGAGAAAAGGGGAGGGAGGGGCCTATGGGGGTTCTTGAGTGTTCCCTCCAAGCCAGACCTCCCCTTGTCTCTGCCCCAGGGTTGAGAGAAAAATGTTTCCCTTAGTCCTTTAGGGAAATTGTATTCCCTGGAGCAGAGAGCAGGAGGAGAGAGCCCCTAGGCCCTCTAGAAGGCATAAGCCAGTAGAAAAATATGTTCTGTGCCAGGTGGGTGGAGTGCTCTGGGGACGGGTTTATTTAAGGGGGATTACAAGGAGGCTATTTAACATGGTGCTGAGCTAGCCAGGACTGATGGAGCCCCTGGGGGTGTGGGATGGAGGAGGGTCTGAGGCCAGTTCATTCCCACCTCGATGGGTTGAGGGCTAGGCAAGCGCAAGCACGCGTCTGTGGCCCTATGGCAGTCTGAGGCCACAGGCACTGTAGAGCCTGTGCTCCCCTGAGGACTGGGGGACAGGCTGTTGGGAGCACTCAGCTCCGTGAGGCCTTTATAAATGGTGCTTTGGAGGTTCTGAACAGCTGTGTGTTGTTTGTATGACCATGCCCTGGGCCCTGTCCGCAGCAGCCTGCACTCCCCTGGGCAGGCCATCCCACTGGGCCTCGGTCAGCAGAATAAACAAGGCCACACAAGCCCTGAACTTCTACTACCTGGGGCCTTCCAAATTTTGGCTCCCTCTTTGTAGGATGGGACCAGAGCCCTTTGGCTTAGTAGACATAGGCTGAGCCCTCTCCAAGGAGCTTAAAGGAAAAAAGGAAACCAAGAGACACTCAGAGTCCCAGACCTAGATTTCTTAGCCTGAGTTTTGGCCTCTACAGCCCTATCCCTCCCCCACTCACCTCTCAAAAGGTTGGAGCAGCAAAGATGAGGAGAGTGATGGTGATATGGGGACCCCAGGTTGGGCCGTGGTGCTGAGGAGGCCGCTAAGGCACCACCGCCCACAGGTACCTCCCCTTGGCTCCCTGAAGATTTTCATGATAATTTCTGCTGGTCTTTACCCTTCTAACAAGAGGACCAAGGGGCTACTTCTCAAAGGCAGAATAAGCAGCGAGGATTCTGAAAAGCCAGCTGTCCCTGCATGTGGCCCGAGAGGCTGTCATTTGCTTCTGGGTGAGACTGAGACGGGGTCTCCAGACAGCCCTGTATAAGTTGCTGAGGAGCCGCCACCCTCTGGCCCTTTCCCTTTAGAGGGTCTCCCAGGGTTGGGGGCAATGGACACAGATTCTGGGTCCCAGGGGTTACCCCAGGCCCTAGGAGTCAAGTCAAAGTTCTCAGAAGAATCATTAGAAGTGTCTGAGTTCTAGGGGGAAGACGGGGAAGGGCAGGGGCCTGAGCATAACCAGAGTGGATGGAGAGCCCCAGCCAGCCTCTGGCAGCCAACCTGTGTCTGGGGACCAGAGTCACCTTTCTTTTGTGTGCCTCAACATCTGTAATATCCAACCCAGGAACTACAGCTAAAGAGGAGATCCCCTCCTCCCCACTGGCTGCCCCTGGGGCAGCCCTCCCTGAGATGCCCTTCGCACTGTAGCACCCGTCTGGCCTCCTAGATCCTCCCTGCTTTCTCAGACGGTTCGGCAGGACACCCGGAATTTTCGTGTATCACTGCTGCAGGGGCCCTCAGAGGACCACAGGGAGACTGAGAGTCGGGAGGGCAGAGGGTTCTCTAGAGTCACACACAGCAAGGCAGCAGTAGGGCAGAGCAGATCTCTAGGCCCAGCCAGCTCTTACTGTCACACTGAGAAGCCTGCCTTCACGAGTGGTCAAGCCCCACGGGTGGGGAATCCACAGCGATCACTCTGCGCCCGAAGCTCACAATCCCAGCCCGACTTCCTTTCATGAGTCCTGTCTCTTCAGCATCCTCCAGGCCGGTCCTGCAGAGGGCCCTGCCAAGGGTGTCTCCACACTACACCCCATGCTCTGCCATGCCCCTCCCAAGAGCCCAGGACTAGATCCTCAGGGCCCTGATATCCAAAGCCAGTCTCCACCCAGGGCAACCAGTTTCCTTGGAAGTATAAGCTGAGACGAGGGTGACACACCCACCAGGTAGAACCTGGCTTCAGCTTGGATTTCCCCCAGAGGACTGACGCTACCCTCTCTGTCACACAGGCTGTCCTGCCCTTCCCCCAATGAGCTGGCACAGACTGACACTACTCCTGATTCTCTAAGAAGCTACTGGACAATGGGGTGGCAGCTCTGCCAGAATCTTGCAAACTTCGGCTTAGGGAGTTGCTATCCACTTTGCAAACTTTCTGTTAAGGAGTCAGCTCTCTCTTTCCAGGCACTGAGGATAGAAGCCAACCTGTACACAGCTGATCAGGAATGTCTGGGAACCTCTCACCCTCTTTCTCTTTCTCTCTCTCTCTCTCTCTCTCTCTCTCTCTCTCTCTTTCTCTCTCTCTCTCTCTCTCTCACACACACACACACACACAAACACACACAATGTGCACTTGTACAAACAGCTGGGCACCTTCAAACATACATGCACACACAAACTTTGGAGATATATGCTCCTTGTCTGTGACCTTCCCACAGTCCCAGTAACTGTCCGCATTAAGCCAAGGGCCAGGATGTCCTGCGCATGCAGGGACCCAAGCTGATATCAGCAGAGCTGGGAAGTGTCCCACGGTGGAAGAGACGGTGGTAGAGGATGTATAGGAAACAGGGAAGTGGGTGTCAGAGAGGCCTCGATCCCAGGTCCCCAGCTTGGAAGTCCTGTCTAACACCCTAAATGGTTTAGCCTTTGAGCCCCTCTCTTCATTCCAGAAGCTGGCCTGTTAAGTAGAGTTTCTATAGCAGCTGTGAAGTCCACAGAGCTGGAACCATCATCCTCCAATAGAAAGCAAGAGGAATAGTCCCCCAGCTCTCTTAACCAAGGGGAACTGCCAGCGGAGCTGGCATCTTCCTCTGAGCCCTGAAGATTCCAAATCTTAAAGGGATGGAGGTGCCCAGGCAGCCCCCCAGAGTTCTCTGGTCAGGTCTTCCATTCCTGGTCATAACATGGGAAGGAGCCTGGCAAGTGGGTGAAGCCAGGATAGAAACCAGACCTACAGGACTCTATCCACCGCCCCTGGCCCATCCTAGGTCCTCTCAGATAACACCATCCCTGTGTAGTTTACCTCTAGGATTGGTTGGGCGTTCGCAAGGTCATTTTGCCCAAAAACTGCTGTGGGAGATACAGATAGAATCTACACAGCCCTCCCTGAAGAGCCCAGACCTGCCAGTAAGTAACTACCACACTGGGATGTGTATCCTAACTCAGCAGTGTGAGCTAGCTGATGAGAAGAAGCCCAGAGTGGGAGGGCAGGTGGCTCTGTCTGTTTCCTTTCTCTCCTTAGAGAGTGTTGGGCCTTTCCCTAGAAGAAGTAACCTACAGCCCCTAAAGCCGAGCATGCCCAACTTACCCCGGGTCACATTTGCATTCTCCGTGCAACGAGGTACAGTATTTAACTGATGGCTGCTGTCCTCATAAAGAGTGCCAGCTCCTCAGAAGTCCCCCTGTGGCCACCAGGATCACTGGTGGACTATATTGTGTTCCTTCACATTTTAGATGTCCTAAGAGCTCCTAAAGACAAACGCAGCCCATGGTTAAATCAACCAGTGGAAAAGAAAGGACTTTTCCTCCCAGACACAGCCTAGCTGGGAACTGGAGGAGCTCCCCTGCTCCCAGCCTGTGAACTGACGACTCTCTTAGCCAAGAGCCAGGAGCTAATCCAAGGCTTCCTTCTAATGGCTAGTGAGGTCACAAAGTGCCCAAGTGACCAGTCTTTGGTCACAAAAAGCCCAAATTTAATGAGATGTCTAAATTTTTGCTGCTCAAAGTAGGGTGCATAGACCAGCAACACCAGGAAGTTTATGGGATATGAGGAATATCAGGCCAACCCCAGAGCTGATAAATTGCTCTCTGCATTTGAACAAGGTCCCCGGTACCTAGAACACAACCAAATGGCAAAGTTTAAGACACACCTACTTAAGTCCTACCCCTCCACCTGTGATTGGGGGAACTGAGCCAGAAGAATCGGGAACCAGGCCAACTTCACATGAAGACAATGACCCAGCTGGAAAGAGGTCAGACCTCTTGACTCTGTTCCAGGGTTTCATCTTTCACTTCACAGACAATAGATGTTGACTAAACATCTACTGTGGACCTAACCCTGAGGTGTCTGTCCTTCTTCCCTGCACTCTTTTGAAGTCCCAAATACCCCCACACATTTGGGGGGATATGGTTCTGATGTAGGGGTTCCTATTCCAAGGGCCTCCAATGAGACACAGAGGGAAGCAGAGAAGGGTGAGGCTGGCAGCCAGGTGTGATCCAGCACAGAGGGTCTGCAGGGAGCAACCCACTGTCGCCCTTACTTCCCAAACACAGGTCTCTGGAAAGTGCTGCAGCCCCTTATACCTTGCCTTCTGCAAGCCAGCTGGTCCTTCCTTCCCAGGCCCCTCTCCACCTGTCTGGGTCCTACCTGCAGAGGGAGGCAAGTAGGAGAGGTATCCAGCCAACGTCACCAATTAATGCATCTGTCTCCCCCTTGGTGGAGCAGCAGCAGCAGCCGGCAGAGAAGAGAGAAGCTGCCTGTCAGATTACCAGCCAGGCCTGTTCAGGAAGGAGGGAGGGCTTGGGCTTCCCAGAGCTCTCTGTCCCACAGAGGATGGGAACGAGAGAGGCTGCCACACTAACTATCCCTTCTGTCTCTCAGAACAAATGTTGGCCCTCGAGGTACCAAATTGCCCTCCTCTCCCAAGTTGCTAAGGCCCCAGTCCTCTGTACTAATGTTGTGTGCTTCTCCAGCGCAGTGTCCAGCTTGGCCAAGGTTTAGATGCACAGTAGATATTCCATTAATATCTATTGCCAGAATACAGCCCCTCCCGTCCCACAGGCCAAGAAGTCTCTAACAACGAATCTCATCCAGACCTCCTTCCTGAGTTGCCACTCTGGTTCCCCTGGCTTCCCTTATCCCCAGGGGTGCTGGCTGGGCTCCCAATCACTGCTCTGGTTCCTAGATCCCTTTCAGGACCCAGGCAGACCTGACCCCAGCCCCTAAGTTTCTAAGGAGCAAGTTTAAACTGTCCTTCCCAGACTTCAGAGCTCACTTCTCTTTCCATTCTCACCCATGGCTACCTCCTACCCAAGCACCCAAAATCTATTTGCTCAGAACCCATGGGCTTCTGCCACTTTCACCAAATCATACATGGGAGCCCACCACAGACAGAATCAAAACGTTGATTAAATGGGGCAGGAGGAAGTGACCACCCAGAGTGACCTCACACTTGGCCTCCTTCTGCCTTATAGTCCCTCCTCAGAGTCTCTTATGCCAGCTGGTCTAACCACTGCAGGGCTCACCTGATCCAACTTTTAGGGGCAAGGAGCAAAGCAGAGCCAAGGGTGCACCCGCTGCTACACCACCCGCAGGACCCTGCATGCAATCAGGGAACGCAGAGTCCCAACCTTAGAGGATTGATTGTCACAACCACATAGCACACCTCCCAGAGGCTCGGAGCCCCTCCAGATGCCAAGCACGTATCGCTCGGCAGTGAGACTCACTACACCAAGAGAGGCATTGCAGTAAGCGTGGAAGGGCCAGCAATGCTGGCCGGGACAGAGACCTCCAAGAACCAGAGCAAAAGGGTGGGGGGATGACCCTGTTGGGGAAGGTGGAGCCTGTACTAAAGGGCTGTTGAGCAAGCAGGCAGATGGGTGAAGCGAGCAGAGCCTGGTTGCTCCTGAAGGTGGTGACTCGGGGTGGAAGGGCTCCTTCTGAGTCAGCCATGGTAAGAGGTTGCCTTGTGGGTGTGGCAGCTGGGGCAGGGCCAAAAAACCCCGAGAAGATTCCAGACCTCTGCCCCATGATCTGCCCCAAGAACCTCCGAGTCTGGAGGTAAAACTCATGAACTGAAGGAAGGAGGACAGGGATAATTACTGTCAGCCCAACGAACTTGTGCAAATCTACCCACCTATTCTAAATCAGATGGGATAACTGACCTCAGAGAGTATGGATCGAGGCCTGAGGGAGCTTGCGGCCTGCTTTCTGACTAGAGCCCCACCTCCTGTCTTCATCTCTGCCCCATTTCCCATCCCTACCAGCATCCATTGGACGTGGCTAGCCAGAGGCCCCAGCCCAGCTCCCAGTTCTCTGCCTGAATTAGGACCTATCAAAACAGTGCAACCGACCAAGACCTTTTTTTCAAAGGGTGATTTTGTGGCAAAGCTCTTAGAACAATAAAAGGCACATAGTAAATGCTCAGTAAATGTTGACCATATAATTAGTGCTGTTGTAATGATGGTTATTATTAAATTGCCTAGCATATGGGTCGAGCATATTTCATGTGCTTAATAAATGATCTAGGTGCCTGGCACATAGTAGGTGCTTAGACAAATATGCAGTCCTCCTGGAAGGCCAAATGCAAGTATTCCACACTTAGAAAAGAGGACCTAAAGGCATTCTCCTTTGCTGGGTCCTGGAAGGCAGAGTGAAGTATGTAGCGAGGGGTCAAATTCTGGGTAGAAGCAGGCAGCCCCGCTCTGGCCTCCCCTCCTCCACTTCCACCCCATTAATTCAGAGGACTCTCCCTGAGGTTGGGAGTGCGATGGGCAGGGACCATGTGGCCTACCTCGAGGAAGAGGGCAGGGCGGGAGGAGTGGGCTCACGGAGGGCCAAAATACAGGCTTCCTGGAGGAGAAAGCTTGGGCTGTGCCCTAAAGAATGGGGAATGCTGAGGTTAGGACAGAGCCTGACTGATGAGGAGGCTGGGCCCTGGAGCGGACGGAGCTCTAGGGATCAGGCCGGGAGAAGATGTAGCCCGCGGGAGTAAACCTGGTGCTGAGCTGGAGTCACGTTCTTCCACCACTGCTCACCTTCCAGAGCCGCTCCTTTAAGACATAGAAATTGGAGTCGGAGGCGGCGGTGGGGAGAGACTGTTGAGCCCCTGGGCCAGAACTCGGTACCCGGTTGCCCCCAATTTGAATGGTCTCGGTTGTCCCAACCACCCAGGGGTGAACCTAGGAGTTTAGGAGTCAGCCAGGATGGGATAGTCCTCTCCCTCATACATACATACCCCACACCCCACCCAGCTGATGCCAGCCCAGCTGCACTGGGCTTCAGTGCCAGGGAGGGAGGAGGCTGCCCACTCTGCCAGCTGGGACAGCACAGCTTCCCACTAGCCAGAGGAGAATAGAGAGGGGCTCTCCAGGCCATCCTGGCCTCAAACCCAACCCTCCAGAAGGTGCGACAGGGACTGGTGCATAACCCCTACCACCCTTTCACACCCACGCCCTGCTGAGAAAGAAATACTCCCCCAGGCAAGTCCTGGTTCCTGGGGGTGCGGGGATGATGTCAGGGAGGAAGCATGCATTTAGTCACCAGCTGCTGCGGCAGCACACACATGCACACGCACACGCACATATATTCTTGGGACTGCCACATGCAGCTATTCATACGGGCATGTACAGACCAGAACCTGCACACACACCCTCCCTGGAGAACTGAGAGCCAACTGAGCAGACATCCCGAGGCAGCTGCCATGAGCCAGGCACTGTTCTAGCCTCTAGGAACACAGCAGGGGGCAAGACAGACAAACACCAGCTCTCCTGCAGGCTGCTTTCAAACAAATAGATACATTTAAAACCTAATTTTGCACCCAAGTAGGTTGCGTTGCGGATGAGATTATGCTACATCTGGAGTTTTCTGGGTGTGAGAGATGTGGGGGAGAAAGTATTGGCCCAGGGTTGATAATTATTGAAGCTGAGGTACAGCACATGGGGATTCACTATACTGTATTCGTTTCTCTACTGTTGTATATGTTTGAAACTTTCCATAACAAAAAGTTAAATACATATATGTATGTAATTGGCAGTTTGGTAATAAGTAAAATGAAGATAAATAAGGCAGGGTACAGGGACAGAGGACTGGGACTAGAAAGGCTCTTGAAATTGGAGGGTCAGAGAAGACTTCTACAAGGAAATGACATTTAAGCAAAGACCTAAATTAACTCAGGTGTGAACTACACAAACATCTAGGAGGAAAGACATTTAGACAGAAGGGAAAGCAGGTGCAAAGGCCCTGGGATGAGAGCTTGGCCTATGTGAGTCCAAAGAGAGAAGCCTTCCAGTCTGTGATAGAAATTTGGAATCTATCCTACAAATGGCAAGAAGCCCTGGAGATTGAAAGCGGGGGAGGACATGGTTTGATTTAGAATATGGTTTTAAAAGATCGCCCTGCATCTTCTCCTGGTAGACTGTTGATGAGCAGGAGAGAGAGAACAGCTTGGAGGCTACTTTTATAGCCCATGCAAGCATGGTTGTGGCTTGAGCCAAGCAGTGAGATGGTGAGATGGGTGGGATTTGGGATCTCTTTTGAGGAGCTAAGAAAGCTTCACTCATGGGTGAGATGTGGAATGTGAGAGAACGAGAAGAACTGAGCATGGTTCCGAGGCTGCGCCTGAGCTTTGGGGTGAGAAACTGTCTTTTCCAGTTTGGGGCACACATGATGACAGTAGGGACATCCGTGCAGTCATGTACTCAGCCACTACACAGGTGGATGCCCACACTTCGGGATACCAAGCACAGGCACAGACCCCACCACCCCACCTCTGCCTGCCCCACCCTACCCTACACAGGAGCCTCAGGGTCCTAGCTCCCACCCCACCCCCATCCTCTCCAGCTCAGCCTTACACTCACGAGACCCACCCCGCTCGGGATTTTCCACTCTCACTCCTGCCCACACTGACTCCCTGAACAGGGAGGTTTCTGACTCAGTTTATTCTCAGAGACCAGAGTCTGGTCCCTGACTCCAACTCCCTGCCTTTGGTCTCACCTGTCTAGCTTCCTCCTCCAGGACCAGCTCCAGCTCCCACACCCCAGCCTGAGGCCCTACAGAAAACTATCACTCAATAAATATTTGCTCGGTGCTCTCTGTGGGCCAGGCTCTCTACACTTTCACCCACTGACTTGAAGGCCCACAGCCAAGCCCACCCAACACCCTTACCTCCTCATTCCTCTCGATTCCCAGCACTCCAGCTTTCAGCCTGCAGGACAGCTGCCCCCACCATGCCCAGCCTGCCAGCCATGGACAGGCAGGCTGGTGTAGCAGGAAGGGCATTATTCAATGAGCAGGCAGATCTAAGCCCCATCTGTCATCAAGAAGCTGAAAGACCTTGCACAGGTAACTCAACGCCCCTGAGCCTCCATCCGCTAGAAGAGGTCGGCAATGGTTCTCACCTTTCAGATTGTTGTGGGCAATGAGATAATTTATGGGAAGCCCTTGGGCTGATGCCCAGCACAAAGTAGCTACTCAACAGCTGTTGTGCACTCAGGCCCACCTCTGCCTTGCTGGCCCGTGTGGTTTTGAGGATGTAGCACACCTGAGACAATGACAATGCCCGCACTTGTGAACTCATGCCCCAGTGTAATCATGATAAACCATCACTTGGTTTAACTTGGTAACGTTAGGGGAAACTGAGACTGAGTAGTGACCCTGCCTGAGGTCCTCCAGTAAATCCGTCCAGGGGAGGTCTGAGGTGTGAGCCCATATCTCCTAACTCTTGGGCCATACCATCCTGTGTGCGATGGTATATGACAGCAAGTGGCCCAGTGGACCCCTCCTGCCCTGGACTGACGAATACTATGACAGACAGGAAGCCCCAAGGAGTCTGGTTCTTTAGAGACAGGTTGGCAATGTGAGGCAAGGTTGAAGGCTTAGGGGTGGTCAGGGCCTGGTCCCAGGCCCAGCCCTGCCATCTTCCCACTGGGTGGCCTTGAAGGGTTCACCCAGTTTCCTCACCTACAGAGTGGTGCACTCATATTCTCAGCCCAAGGACTGCTCTAAAGTTCTGCTCAAAGGCTAACAATCCCTGATGCCCCTTACTGAGCACGTGCTATGTGTAGGCACTGTCCAGCTGACAGGTTTTATTCACGTAACCCCCCTAACAGCCACCTAAGACTCCTGTCATGAATGGAGACATGGAAACACAAAGAAGTTAAGAAAAATCCCCAAAACAAGTATGTGCAGGGCAGCATTTGCACTTGGGTCTTGCCTCTGGGTTGGGGAGGGAAAGGAGCCAGGGGGTTTGTTGCTATCTGTGGGCGGCAGGGCTATCTAGTGGAGCTTCATACTCCCCCAACCCAGAGCCTTCCTGCCACGATAGAAGAAGGTTTGGGCCAGCCTAGAAGAGGCTCCAGACACTCCAAGCTCTAGGCAGCCCCCAACTCCTATGTTGGGCATCAACTGTTTACCTCCCCGGGACAGGCAGCCCAGGCCTGGGTACCATCTCACATTGGCCTTGGTTGCACCAGCATCACAGCGCTGCCTTCACCGGAAGAGGGTAAACACCCCAGATCTCAGAAGACAGAGTTTCACGGTGTCTCTAAGCAGTCCCCAGAGCTCCTTGTGCTTGAGCATGAGGAGGGACATATGGAATGATACCCACAAGCCCCAGAGAGGACCACAGGCCACAGAAGGGACTGCCAACCCACTTGAGGTTCCTTGAGGCCCACAAGGTACAAGGGCAAGTGAGGGAGCCTTGAGTGCCAAAACAGAAAAAGGGCGAGACCCAGAGGCCTCAGGATGGGGAATCAAAGGAACAGGGGTAGGGGGACCAGGGAGAGGGAGGGAGGAGGTGGGGGAAGATGACCAGAGAAAAGGCAAAGAAAAAAAGACAAAATCAAAATTAATAAAGTTTAATTAAATATCTATAAGATAAGACATTGTCAAACAGTAAACTGAACCCAACTCAAACATATATATTAATGACTTTTAATGTGGAATGCAGACAAAATTTCCTGTGTGACAGGGTGTGTGACTTGGCCTCCAAAATTCAAAGTGCCAGGGGCCTGCCTATGGCCTTTGAACATACCATCCCCAAAACATAAATACATCCCTCAGGAAAGAAGTGGGCCTCAAATTGACCGGAGATTAATTTTCTACCTTGTGGAGGAATGACAAAGCAAGAGAGGAACTCAGGTCAGTTATAGAGAAATTAAGTGGTATGCCTCAAACGCTCATCCGTAACAAAGACCCTGAGTCACCTCAGATGCCACCAGCCTGCCAGCCATGGACCATGTGATGCCGTCATTAGACTCTTCATCCCTGGACACTGGCAGGACCCACCTGGCCTCCAGCTCCCTCCCATTTCAGCAGCTGGGTTCACTAGCCTCTCATTCTTTCCCACCTCTGAAATGGAGATCTTCCACTCCCTCTTCCTTGGGACCTAAATGAGTTAATTCACATAACTTTAAGGAATGAGGCCAGACAGCTGTGTTCGAGTTCAGCTCACCTCGGCCTCACTGTGTGATCCTAGGTAGGTCCCATCCTCCCTCTGGCCAAGTCTTGGTCTCTTGTCCATGAAATGAAATAATGATGCCGACAGGGCTGTTTTGCAGACCAAGGAGGCCACAGCTGTGTGAGATACTGCTTTTTAAACAGACTGGACTGCTTTGGGCTTTGACTAATAAAACGAAACCAAAGGAAAAAAGATTTGTGTTAAAGTATGTTGAACTCGAGAGAGGCATTTCACAATCAGCCCTTCTGAGCTATGTCTGGGGAGGTGAATTTTTCTTCCCTGTGGTCTTTTTGCCAGGGCTCACCATATCTTTCTGCCCTAGCCAGCAGAGAGGTACCAGAACTGAACTGGTAGAGAAACAGGATCGGGGGTAGGGTGAGCAGAGCAGCCTTGGCTCCTGAAGGCCTGAGTCAGCAGACAGGCAGGCAAGGCAGGCAAGGCAGGCCCAGTCCTTGCATACTTGGGGAGACGGTACAGGAATGTCCCTCTAGCCCAAGGCCTGGGCCCTGCCCACCACATCCTGGCTCTTGTTCTTGTGGGATGGGAGATGCCTGGAGCTTTCCTTGGTGATTTCAGCCAGAGGCCTTCAGAGGCAGTCTGGACCTGGGGACTGGCACAGGGCGGGCAAGGGCAGACCACAGAGCCTATGAGGAGCTGGACTCCAGCCCAAAGCATCCCCTGGCATACCGGGTAGTGCTGCCAGCTGCCACCCTCACTAGACCTCGTCAAGTTCCTCATCTGTGCGATGAAGAACTGAATGTAGTGGTGCTGGACGATGGATGATCCCAGCTGGCTCCCCCAGGAGCTGGTGTAGGTACAGTCCAGGTACAGCTAAACGTGTGTGACACCTCTGCTATGTGCCTGTGTGACTTTGTAGCCATATGTGTGTGTCATTGTGTGAGGGTATGACTATGTGCACGGAACTGTGCGTGGAGCCGGGAGTGATGACATGGCTGAGAGCGACACTGTCAACAGAGGACAACGTGTGCGGATGCGGCCAAGTGTGGACATGGCCCTGAATGTGACAGTGTGTGGTGCTAGGAGTGCAACCATGTGAGCACGTGACCGTAAATACACATGGATGTGCTCAGGTGTGGCTTATGTGCCCGTGGGCAGGCTGTGTGGCTGTGTGTAGCCGTGCTTGCTTTGTGTTGGGCAGCAGTGTCTGTGACCATGTGGTCGTGTGGACGACCGTGTGCGCCACAGGGTGGAGGAGGGTGGTGAGCTGGGCCTGAGGCCACCTTTCTCTTCCAGGCCTGGCTCTGTTCCAGCAATGCCACAGTGATTCATGGCCTTTGTGTGTCTAGAAGGTGACAAGACACAGGATATAAAGACTGCTTCCATCCCCAAACCCCACACGTGACGACAAAACAGGCTCCTTTCCTGGGCTGGTCCCCTACCCTCAGGTTCTGGTAGTTACCCAGGGCAGAGAGGCCTTGTTTTCTGTCTCACTCAGAGCAAAATAAGGGAAGGAACTGGAGGCAGCTGGGCCCAGCTCAGTGTGGAGCATGTGCTTCACGTGCGACTGAGGCCATGCCGCCACCAGGTCACCCCCCACACACACCCTTCCCCAAGTTCTCTGCTGAAAGGGGCTCTCACCAGCCCTGACAGATCTCAAATTCCCCACACAGAGATAGAAAGAAACCACAGAGAGAGGCTGCTGTCTTAGTCCCCACCACATATGCTGACCTCAGAATGCCTACTGTAGGCCTTCAAGACTTCACGTGCTGGTTCTTCTCCTAGGTCCAATCCCTCCAGAAAAAAAGTGTCAAGCCAAGTCCCTCATCATAAGGATGGGAGGCATGGGAGGTAGCCTCCTTCAAGGAAGGGACTCAAGAGGGCAGGAAGCATGAATGGGGACTTTCCGAGCAAGTGAGTTATGAAAAGAATTCCCACCCCATCCAGACTAACCTCGAGAAGGAGGCCCCGCCTCCTCCCCTTGCCAACTATGGTCAGATTCCCCTCTGCAGAAGACCACCCAGAGGTCAAAGCTGAAAAGAGGTTAAGGGTGGAAAGGTCCTCAGGAGGTTGGCAAATGAAGGAAGGAGGGCCGGGAGGGGAAAATTCCACAGAAAGTCCCAAATATGACCTAATTCTGACCCAGGGCCAAGAACCCATTCCAGAAGCTCCTCAAGGATGCTCTGCCCTGAATGAGGAGCCTTTGCTGCCCCTCCCCTCATCTCACTGCCCCAAGCTACTGAGCGCCTGGTCCAGCCAAAGCCTCCTGTGATGCCCAGAAGCCAGCACTCCTCTCTCTATCAAATCTCCACCGCTCCAAAACTGCACCATTCCACCAGCACTCCTCTCTCTCTCGACCAGATTCCTATCCATTCTGTCTGGGGCACCCCCAAGGGCAGGGCTGGGAATCCTCCTCAGTTTCCAACAAGGAAGCCACCGTGGACTGGCCACCCAGGACTGCCTGGTGGAGGACAGTTTTGAAGCAGCCACACCTCTGGACTGAGGCCTCCCTGGGGAGAGGAATTTTGTCAGTTAGACTGTCTTGGGGGCACAGCCTCCTATCCCTTTTTCATCCAATCCTTGGCCCTAGACCACAGAGCAGCAGAGCCAAAGCCTGGGCAGGATTCCACCATTTGAGAGATGAGAAGAGTGAGGTCTGGGAAGCAAGTGGATCCAGCTGCGGCCCATGGCCACCTGTAGATCCCAAGCCAGAACCTCCCACCAGCACAACTCCCTCACGACTGCTGAGGTTTTGGGGTAAATTTTGGGCCTACTATGACCTCAAGGACAGTTAGGGATCTATCCTTTCCCCACCCCCATTCCCATCCCCTATGGGATCCAAACCAAAAAGTCATGTGTTTGTTATCTTAAGTGTAAGAGATTTATCAAGAAAACAAGAAAGGAAAAAGATTCAAGCAGCAGCCAGGACTGACCATGACCTCCTGGAGGGTGCTAACGGTGACACCTGTTAGTTCCCTCTGACCCACGGCTGAAGCACACCCTGGCCTGGGGGCGGGGGAAGAAATAGCCCACTCAAGGATGTAAACATGGGTGGGAGACAGGGAACAGCTACGACCCAGGCTGGGATCACAGTGAGGCTGGCCATGGGCAGTGGGCCCAGGGTCCCTAGGCAGTGGGCAGGCCGGCCCCTGTTTTTTTTCCCCTGGGTTTCCCGCTATACAACAGGAAGGATTCCAGGATTCACAGAGCCTGAGGACCCTGGTAGCCTGGGGTCTGAGCCCGCTTAAGTGTGGGGAGCTAGTGCTGGTGAACTCAAATATCTGGTACCTACTTTCAGGTGTCCCCTCCAGGAAGATGCCACCAGGTCCTGGGATTAATGGTGTCTCAGCACCTTGAGCCCAGGGAAAAGATGATGCCCAGTCCCCTAACCAATGGACAAAGGGGGCTCAGCAGGTGGAGGGAAGTCGGGAGTGAGTCGGCCTGCTGTCCCTCCTGTGGGGTGCAGGGGTAGGAGTGGGGCAGGGAAAGGGACATGGAAGCAAGGAAGACCCCTCTCCTCTGTCGCACAGGCCATAATCACCACCGAGGTAGTGATTAGCAAAAGTAAGGGCGAGGGAAGAGATGTTTTCATGCCTCCACACCTTTGCCCATGCTGTTGCTCTCTTCTGAATGTCCTCCCCATCTACTACCCCCATTGATCACTTTGTCATCCTTTACGACACCGCTCAAATGTCATCCACACCATGGAGTTGACTGTAACCAGCAGAACGAATAGTTCCTTCTATGAGCTTCCAGAAACCCCTTATTTACCATGGGTCATTCTGCATTGCCCCCATCTGTTTCTGTGTCTGATTCCCACCTCACCTGGGGACACTCTGAGGGCAGACATGTCATAGCCCTGGGTGACCCAGGGCCACAGCAGGCCCCCGTGTCTGCTGAGTGAACGAGGGAGTGGTGGCCGGCTGCATGAGCACTTTAGGCTCAAGGAGAGGTTAAGACCCTGGCCTCACCTCAAGTGACTGACGGGCAGCCTAGGCCTCAGCCTGGAGGGTTCCTGGCCCTATTCTCTCCCCTGCCGTCCCCTCACCTCTAAGGGGTGGGCGAGTTCCCCAGGGGTACCCATGACTCTTCCAAAGTCCTCCCGCCCCGCCCTCCCCAGCTGCTGCCGGTACCGGCGGGTCTGGAGAGCAGAGGCGCACTGGGGCGATCAGGCTGAAGGCAAGCCAGGGGCCAGGTGCGCCCGGTCAGAGGCTGTCGTACATGCGCAGCGTCTTCTCCAGTTGCTGGCCTACCCGCTGGTAGAAGAGGATCTGCTGGCGCAGGTAGCTCTGCATCATGTGCTTGAAGTCGAGCTCGCGACGCTGGTGGAAGTGGTTCATCTCAGCCTGCAGGGCGAAGCCCACCACACGGCAGCGCCTGCGAATGCCATCTGCCTCATCCTGCACCATGCGGCCCTCGTCACTCATGCGCTGGCTCTCCTTCACCTTGGCAAAAGCTCCTAGCACAGGCAGAGAGGAGAACAAGGGAGGTTAGGGCTCTTGTCTACCCATTCTCTCCCTAAACTCTCTCTGAGCTCCCTCAAGGGCTGACAATACCTTCATGAGCTCAATTCAGGCCTTGCTCCTGGACTCCAGACCTCGGGTCCAGCCACTGGATGTCTCCACCGAGATGTCCCCCAGCCCTCATTTGGCACATCCTAAACCAGGTGTACCATCTTCCCTCCAAACCTGTGGTACTACCAGCAGCCTACAACCTGACCAGTCATAGCTCATCTAGCTACACTGATTTCTAGAAGCAGCTGTTGCAACCCACTAGAGGCTTCATCCTCTCTCACGCTGGCTCCTAATTCAGCTCAGACTTCACCCCTTCCAGGATGCATCTCCTGCACACCCACTGTAGATGCCTCTCAATTCTCTCAGGTGTCCTAGGCGTCCCCCTACCACAGCTCTTACCACCGTGGTTTCTCTGACTGCCTTCCTCTGGGCTGTGAGCTCAGCATCTCTCGCAACCAGAACAAAGCCTAGCCCACAGCAGATCCTGATGAGTGTCCACTGAGCTGACTAAAACTATACCTCACTGAACAGCTATAACAGGCCCCCAAAGGGCTCCCTAACTCAGTCCCACTCTCTGAGAGGTTCTTCACAGCATCTGAAGAGCAGCCAAACCAGGTACCCATAGTTCCAAGCCTTAGCTGGCTCTCTTCTGCCTGAAGATCAAGGTCCACACCCATTCGCCTGGTCTGTGAGGCCCTCTGGGAATTGGCCCCTGCACCCATACACACTGACCCCATGTCTATCCGGTTCACCCTGCTCTTTCCTACTTTCATCTCTCTGCTTGCTGGATCCCTAGGTATCAGGTACACCAGGAGCCTCCCCCAGGGCTCCCAGAAAGAATGTTTCCCCCGCCCCTATCACACTGCGAGTCTATGAGCCTCAAAGGCCACCTGGAGTTTTCCTTTGTGTGTATCTCTCCATAGACAGGCCCTGGCCCCTCCTCACTCTAGCTCCCGGGGGACCAGAGGAGGCCATTTTAATAACCAAGTGACAGATGGAGGTCAAGGGATGAACCTGGGCAGGTGATCCAATTGAGAAGAACCTGAGTGAATCTGAAGAACCAATGAACAAGCAATCGGTGAATGGGTTTCAGTTCCGAATTAACAGGTACTTGACTAATGCTGCACTGAAGCTGGTGGGGCAGTTGCTGGTAAGGGGAGTGCCTTTGCCTGGCACTCACTCCTTCAGAGCTTTAGGAAATCCACTGTGCAAAGAAGGGTTAGGGGGCGGGAGGGGCTGGCATGGTGGACAGCACACTCCTGGAGCACTTCAAAAGTGACAGCACCCAGGTTAGTAGACAGGTGCATGGCTAATTAGCTAATACTGGCATTTTGGGCAGGTGGATTCAAATTTGGACAGTCTCCAGGGCTGCTCACATAGCACCCAAATGAACTCTGCAGTCACCAGCTCCCAGCCCACTCAGTATTTCTGTTACCTTTCTTGAACTACCTCCTGCCTCCTGTTCTACCCCAATGGCTGACACTTGGGCAGCAGAAAGAGAATCACCCTAAGGCCTGGGATAAAGACCCAGACTTCAGAGCAGAAGAGGCCCTAGAGGGCCCCCCCACACACACACACACACACCACTACTGCACAGAGAAACAGAGGCCATGAAGGAATGAACTTGCTAGGGGCTACTACCTCCTTCCTGCCCCGCACATGAGGGATGCCTAGCCCAGAGATATCCCTCCATAGTTGGGGGATGGACACACCTCTATGCAGGGATCTCAGGCCAGGTCACGTAGGTATTTGTGTGGGGCTCCCAGACAATGGACTCAGAGACTTAAAAAGGTCCCAAGAAATAAGGAAGGACAATAAGAAGTAAAAAACAACAAGACAATGAAACTGGAGTTAAGCTTCAACAAAAGGAACGTACTAGAAGAGGAGACACTAACCAGCCTGGATTTCACCTGCCTGAGAAAGTCAGGGTACAGTGGTAGTGGACTCGCACTCAGGAGGGCTTTTCTCACCCATGGCCTTGGAGAAAGAAAAAGCCCCTTTTGTTGATAAGGAGACTGAGGCCCAAATAATAGGAATGACTCAATTGCAAGTGCTAGGTATCCAAAGACAGGCAGACAGGCAAAGAAATAGGGATGGGATGCAAAGGCCATGGGGGTGAGGGAGAGGCGGAGGCCCCACCCTGCTCTCTGTCACCTCTCCACCCTGTGACTCAGATCTGGGGCCTGGACCAGCCAACACTAACGTGCCCCAGAGACAGGCTGAGTGAGAGTCATGGCTCAGGCCTGTCCAACATCCTCCCTACATTCCACTTAAGACTCAACCTAAGGTGAGAGCTGAGGACCCAGGTTGAGTCCTTAGCAGTTGTCCTGTAGGCTGGGTCCTAGGAACAAAGAAAAGAGGGTTGAAGCTTTAGAGCTCCAGGATCCCAGACATAGTTTCAAAGCTCTCACCTTAATCCATCTGCCCCCACCTCTTGGAGGTTGTTCCATCTACAACAGGCTGAGGTCTGAGTCCTAGTCCCAACTGTGTCACCTCCAGCAAGCCACTCCTCTTACCTGGTCTGCAGGTCTCCCCATCTCGAGTAAAGGTCAGAAATGGCCTCTCTTCCCTGCCCCAGGGTCAGAAAGGCCAGTCTGGATTTAGTCCCTCCACTTCAGTGCGAGCCTGGGAGCTCTGGGTATGGGGCTGCCTTCCTGCCCCCTGCTCTGCCTGGGTGAGGGTCCCCAACCACCCCAGAGGGCAGCTGTTTAACCACTGTGTCCTGGCTTCGCTCCTTCCTCCTCCCCCTGCCCAGTGGGAACATGCTATCAAAGGAGCTGGTTGAACCAGCTTTCCCAGGCCCTAACTCGGTGGGCGTGGCTCTACTTCCGGCTGGAAGGCAGGAAGACACCTGTTACAGTAGGCCCCAGCTGGCTAGCCACCTCCCCTGCCCTAGAGCTCAGAGCTAGATCTCAGGCATCACTCTGTCCTCCACCAGATTCTCACCATCCCTTCCCACCTTGAAGGCCTACGAGCTCACTGGTCCACTCTCCCTCGTTTTACAGATCAGGAAACGAAGGCCCAGAGAGCAGAAGGCACTTTCCAGGGACACACAGCAAATTGCGGGCAGAGCCAAGACTAGAACTCAGGCCTCCTATCTCCTAACGCTGAAGGAGGAAAGGAGCAGAGGAATGTGGAGATGAGAACACAGAGCAGAGAAGGAAAAAGAGAAAGTAAAGGGAGAAAGGAAACTGGGAGCTACAGAAGTTCTAGAAGTCAACCTCCTGGTAAGGAGAGCAGGGCTGGTTTACCCCAGACTCTCCTGGGAACCAAGGTAAAAAAGGTAGTGTTTGCTGACCCCTAGGCTCAGTTCAGAGGCCTGATTCCTGGCCCCACCCACAGGAAAACTCCCCACCAAGCCAGGCCTGACCTCAGAGCCTAGGGGCCAAGGAGCCAGACCCACACCCTAGACGTTCTTCCTGAGTTACCAAGCAGCCCCAGGGAGGACCACACCTCTTTCTTGACATCTGCCCTGACTGTTATCCCCAAGTCTCAGCTACCTGCCTGGTCAGGTCAGCCCGACTCACTGCAGGAAGATAGCCAGGCTTGGGAAAGGGGGAGTTGGATGAGCCCTGTGCCCCTGGACCTCTGGTTCCCCCCCGCTCCAGCCCAGCCCGGGTGCCCCTCAATGACCCAGGATGAGTCACTCCCCTGGCAGTTCCTTGACATCCCCACAGTAACAGACGGGGCCCTATCCTGACCCTCCCTCACGAAGGGGCCGTGAGAACTGAGAACACAAACTGAGCTTGGGAGGTGGCCAACACGGATGTGTCCTTGGGGAGGCACAGGAGGAAGGTACAGTCCCAGCTGGGCCGCGGACTCTCCGTGCAGCTAACTACTCTTCCGTGGACATCAGCTTCTTCATCTACAAAATGGGGACAGCGACCCTCCCGCACACAGCTCCGGAGCTCACAGATAGGATACGCAGTGGTGAGAACAGGCTCTGAAGGGAGGTGAGTTTGTTAGGCAGTGGGTGACAGAGCATACCACGCTGTTGTTATCTTGGTCCCTCGTGAGCCCGTGGGCTCCTCGAGGGCAAGGCCTGGGCCCTGGTCATCTCCATGTTCCCAGAACCCAGCCTAATACCTTGAAGAGCTCAGTGTATAATTGGTAAATGAGAAAATGAGACAGAAACAAAAAAAAAAAAAAAATGAGGGAAGAAAGAAACAGACAACAAGAAGGTAAACGCAAGCTCCACACGGCCAGGCACGAGATCTATCCACAATAATATCCCTGCACCTAGAATAACACCTGCCACATATAGTGAGTGCTCAACACACTTTTTGAATCAATGATGAAGACAGAAAGACTAGATGAGCTACTCTGTTTTTATAGGCCATGCTCATGTCCCCACATCCAGCAGAGTGCAGACTCAGTTACAGTCTCAAGCCTGCACTGGCTCTTACCTTTCTGCAGGTGGATAATGTCAGGGAAATTGGAGAGCAGGCCCTGGTACAGAGACAACATGTCGAGCATTTGGAAGAGGTCGTTCTTGGGCTGTTCAGCGAACATCTCGCCAACAGCTTCATAGGTACGGCCTGTGTGGGAGATGGCGTTATTGAGGGCCTCAGAGCTAAAGGGGGGGTCCATCTGGAAAGCATGACTGATGGCTTGGAAGGCACTGCCCAGCTTCTGAAACTCCTTTCGGAAGCCCCCCACATGCTTGCGCACCAGCTCGGATGCTACAGTGCTGAGCTGCAGGACGCTGTCATCCATCTTTTTGCTGAAGGCCTTGAAGGTGTCCACGCGGTCCTCCACATCCTGCAGGTCTTGGTACTCTGTGGGGATCTGGAAGGTGAGCAGGAAACTGGCACCCACCATCTCGTCCTTCTCTGCCCGACGTTTGCCCATCTTCCACTGCTTGGCATCCAGACAGCTGAGGAAATGCTGGAAGCCCTCATACTGGGACAGCACAGGGTGGCTGGTCATGTGGTCCATCCAGAGGATGAGCCGCCGCTTCCGCTTCTCGATGAAGTCCTCCTCGAAGCGGCCTGTGGCCTGCTTCTCTGGCAGGTGGGGCACTGAGATGACAGTGAACTTGTGCAGCAGGCGGTTATAGAGCCAGTCAAAGTGCTTGTAGCGCCGGTAGACAGGGGAGCTAGCATGGGTGGGTGTCAGTTTGTAGGAGATGTAGCTTTTGATGCCCTTGAATTTGGTCTGTTTGGTGGGGTCCTCCACTGAGCAGGCAAACGGGTGAGGGTTGGCCTTCCACTGGGGGCCACGAGGGCCCATTTCAATGGAGTATGTCTCGGCGATCTTGGCCATCATGGGCACATCACCTAGGATGAAGGCCTCCACTCCAGAGCGCACGAAGCACGAGAAACGGTTGAGATTGCGCCCCACCACACTGCCTCGCTTGGCAGATGCCAGGCTGTCCTGCCGCTCCAGGGGTGGCTTGGGCCGAAAGGCAATGTGCTGCCTGGGGTAGGCCCCGGGGTAAGAAAGGTTGAGTGGGGGGTGCCCGTTGGTCCCCAGCTCACCGGCCCGTGGTTCCTCCACCACTGTGCACCCATCGTCCCAGTCATCCCAGTCATCATCATCATCCTCCTCAAAGCTTCCCTGGTTTGAGAGGAAGCCACTACCCACACCAGTCCTAGAAGGGTTGGCCACATTGGGGCTGTCGTAAAAGTTCACCTGGGTGCCTGGAGAGCCTGCAGGGCTGCTGGAGTAGTCCGCATGGTTGGAACTGGTAACAGAACGGATGATCTCCACATAAGAAGCAGGGAAGAGCCCTGATTCACCACGGCTGTTCTGGCCCTGCAGCCAGCCATCCAGCGAGGTCTCACTGAAGATGACCAGGTCCTCATCCTGCTGGATGCTGATTTCTTCCTTGTTCTCGCTGCGGAAGTCATAGAGGGCTCGGCCTTTTAGTGCCATGGCTGTGCCAGTGATAGAGAAAGATGAGGAGAGGGTTCTGCCCAGAACCGGGGGCACTTGCTAGGATATTCAGAGTACACACTGGCAAACCAAGGCTTGCCCCAGCAGCTTAGTCTCTCAGCCCCTAAAGCGGATCTCAGCACACAGAGATGCTGTCCAGCCTCCCTCTCTTCAAAGCTGTGTCCATGGCCCAGAAACTGCCCTATCAGGTTTCCCAGCACATGCCTGGAGGCAGGAGAGGCTCCTGTCCATAGTCTTCCTCCCTCCCTTCAGCAGCCAGACGGGGGAGTCTCTCCCTCCTCCTACTCCCAAAAGAAAAGTCAAGTGACTCGGAGAAATAAGCTGAGAGAGAGCAAGAATTCCACTTTCCACTGGAACAATGTTCTAAAACGAAAGAGAATCTCTTGGAAACCACCCTTCCAGAACCCCGGCAGCTCTGGCTCCCAGCTTATTCTGGCTCCTCGGGCCTTGAGACACTCACATTCTCCTAAGAGCTGCTCCTTCCTCCTTCCTCCTCCTCCTCTTCCTCCTGGGCCACTAGGTTTTCAAAAATCCAGAAAATCCAAGAGCGGCAAGGAGAAAAGCAGCAGCCTCCTGAATCGAGTCCAAGGGTGGATGTGTCCGGCTTCCCAACGAGCCAGGCCGGGAAAACAAGGACTGAAGCTTACACAACAGGCCGCCAACTCTCCGACCACACGGCGCAGAGGGCCCCCAGCCGCCTCTGGCGCCCGCTCCCCAACCCAGTGGCCAGCCTCCACCCCAGGGAAGGAGGGAGTGGACTAGGCGCTCAGGCGACTTCTGGCCACCAGCTGAGTGGCCTCTTTTGTTTGCCTAATTCCTCAGCAGTTTCTGAGCCTGAAGTTGACTCTGATCTGAGTCTGAGGACTCCGTTCAAAGGTAAGCCCAGCCGTAGCCACCCGGTGCCGGCCCCACAGACCCCTGCCCTCGCCAGCGCGCGCGCACACACACAACAGGAGTTTGCAGAGTGAGCTCCAGAGAGCAGATGGCGTCCCGCCGGCAGTCCTCTGCTCTGGATGGCAGGTCTGGCGGTGGGTGGCAGGCTGCACCCCCAGGCCGCCTTCTCCCCCAGCACTCACAGCCCCTCCGTGCCGCCTGCAAGAAGCCAGCTCCAAAACAAAAACAAAACAACAAAAAAAGGCGATTCTGGGAGGTGGTGTCCCAAAGAAGGAGGGAACAGCCCGAGGGCGGGGGGAGGTGCGGGGAGGAGGGAGGGAAAACAGGCAAACTCCACAGTGCTTCCGCAGGCGGGCGGGCGGGCCGGGCAGGGATCACTGGCTCCGCCCTCCTGGGCCTGGGGCGCCGGAGCTGCCCGGTCTTCCCTCCGCTGCTTCTTTCCTTCTGGCAGTGGCCCTCACTCGCCCTGCCGGGATGAAAGAGGGAGGAGACAACCTGCTGGGTGGTTCGACCCTGCAGAGAGGAGGCACCTCTCCCCCCACCGTCCCCCCGCCCCCCCATTTGAGAGCTGTTCTTCTCCGCTCCCCGCCCCCTGCCAGCCGCTGCAGCTGCCTCGCCTTCTGGGCTCTAGTCACCCTCCTGCCTTTTTTGTGAAGCCAGTGGAAGAAAACTCTGAAAGTTTGCAAAGTTCGGGGCTGCAGGGAGGGCGCCAGAGCCGTGACGGGGGAGGCGGTTGAGGAAGGGTGGAGAACCACAGATGCTCCCCCACCCCGCTGCCCCGCTCTGGAGGGACTGGGCGGTGGCGCGCCCGGAGATTGTTCTCTGGAGGGGGCCCCTGGAGCCAGCAGCGCACACGCGGAAGAAGCCTGAGAGGCCTGGGATATTGGCCGCTGCGGGTTCTAGTACCTAAGTCAGACAGGGCCAGGAGCACCCCTGCCCTGGGAAACTTCCTGCACGGAGCTAAGACAAGCCCCTACATCTGTTAGCGACAGGGAAGGAGCACGACCCGGTTCTGTCTTGCTTTTTGTGTGGCGCAGGGACTGGATGTTCCCTCTTTGCTACCAGCAAGGAGAAGAGAGGGGTGGTTGGGGTAAGGTTCCAGGAAGAGGCAAGGGAGATTTGACCCTTGGTCAGCCCATCCAAAACACTTTGGGTACTGACTCAAAACACTTTGGGCACTGGGGGGCCCTGGGGATTACAGCACTACCGGGCTGCTGGGGAGGGTTTACAGTCCACCCTCTGATCCTGACTTCGTCCATTTTGTCTCACATTCATTCAATCATGCTTCAAGAAAACATTAACTCAGTAGCTGTTCTGTACCAGGCCCCCGGGCTACAGAAACAAATGACATTGTTCTTACCTTCCAGAAGCTCAAGTGTGTCCAGACAAGTATCCGGATGCTCCCTGCCCAGTGTGACCAGTGCCGTGAAATGTGCTTGGCAGGGCACCTACCCCAGCCTGGTGGAGCAAGAATCAAGCAAGGCTTCCTGGAGGAAATGGAGAAGGTGAGGCAAAGGCTTCAACCCCTACTCCCCTTCCTGGCTATGCCCTGGAACCTTCCTTACCTCTCTAGCTAGGATTTACTTCCCCTTCATTCTCACTCTTCCCATTTGTTGCAGATTAACTGGCACAAGGCAGTGCTGCTAAGGTAGCAGCCTTGGCTGTTTAGAGGGGTGTGATTTGCAGGCCTCTGGCTCCCAAACCCAAATTGATTGGTGCAGTGAATAGA
This sequence comes from Macroglossus sobrinus, assembly GCA_004027375.1. Lineage (NCBI taxonomy): Eukaryota > Metazoa > Chordata > Mammalia > Chiroptera > Pteropodidae > Macroglossus > Macroglossus sobrinus. Next base: position 390,309 of record PVKZ01000784.1, on the reverse strand, counting down.
TGCAATTCCCTCTGCAGGGCTGGCAAATAAAGTCTTTTCTGCAAACCCCAGAAGTCCAGGTGTTAATTTACACAGAGAAGTAGATCTGTCAGGCAAACCTGAATTTTTGTATCATAGATCAACACAGTTTGGGCTGCTCCTTGGGAAGCATGGTTACCAGAAGGTTAGTACAGTGAACTTGGAACCCCCAAGATGCAAAGACGGAATGGTATGGCCAGTCTCTCATACCTTGAAATCTGTCCTCCTCCTTGAGAACTTGTCCTCTTCTACGGGGACAGCCTTGATACCAAGGACTCAGCTTAGCCTAGTATCTCTGTGACCAGAACCTGAATGTTTCCCCCAATTGCTTTGGGATGCCACTTGTCTGTGATCTCTCCTTTGTTCATAAAGACTTTCTCCAAGTTGGGTTTAACAATAACGGCTACTTTCTTGGTGCTAGACACTGTTGTAGACATTTTGCATTTATTAGCTCACTTAATGCAATTGGGATTTCTGCTCACACATCTAGGTTCCTAGTCGAGCCCAATCCTCTTGAGGGACCCCCAGCCACCACCCTGATGGCCTTTGGTTGATTGCCAAACACTTCAGTCACACATTTACAGACCAACCACCTTGGATTTACTCCCACATCTGTTCTGGGTGGGTTTTCTAACTTTCAGGGGATACCTTTATTTCTGGGTTCTTGGGGAAAAACTTACTCTTCAGCCTCACAGACACTTCTATAACTTGTATCTTCCATTCCTACCCTTCAAGCTTAGGGGTAACAAGGCTCCTGGTTACTAGTCTCAGGAAACCACTTACCTTTGTGGTTTCTCTATACTCTGCCCGTTCCTTTGGAAAAGTTCCTTTATTAAATTCTCTTCACACCATTGTAATTGGAGTATGTTCTCTTTTTCCTTCTGGGACCCTGATTCCTGCACAGACAAGAGTATCCATCCCCCCATCTAGATATCCAACTTTTCTTCTGTAGGAAAGGAGTCAGTAAAGGAGAACCTTGGCCAGTGTTTTCCAGGCTGATCCTGCCAGTGGCAGCATGACACATTGGACTATCACTATAGTAATGCAAACAAGAGATGATGAGGGCCTGAGACAGGGCAGGAGTAATGGGAATTTATGGAGGTAGAACACACAGGAATGGCAACCAACAAGATGTGGGTATTGAGGGAAGAATCGGCCTACATCTTTAAAAAATAGATTCTTGACTCCACTTCCCCCACCAGCTACTGCCCCATTTTTCTGCTTACGTTTGCAGCAGAACTCCTCAAAATGGCATCTATATCTGTTATCTGCAATTAGACCCTTTCTCTTCTTAAATCTCTCTGGCCCGTTTTTCACCTTCACACTGCACTGAAATCTTGATGTCACCAATGGCTTAATGGTTATTCTCAGTCCTCTTACTCAACCTGTTAGGAGCATTCAACCAAGCTGGTCACTCCTTCCCCTTACATACATTTTCTTCACTTGTATTGGGGAGACGATCCTCTCCCGGTTTCCCTCCTCTCCAGTAATTGTTAACACTAGAGTAACTACGGTATTGTGGTCCTCTTGTATTTATACCCATGTTCACTTCTTTGATGACTTCACCCAGACTTATGGCTTCAAGCACCATCTGTCTGGCAGTAATACTCATTTTTTTTTTTTTTAATCTCCAGCCCAGCCCTTTCTCTAGAAGTCCAAACTCACATATCTTTCTCCTTGACTTCTCCCATGGGATCTTTAATAGACATCTCCAACCAAACATGGCCAAAATGGAATTTCTGATCTTGCCCCGCCAAACCTGTTCTCCTTGGTAGCTTTCTCTGTCTCCGGTGATGAATACTTTTTCCCAGTTCTTCATGCTCAAAACTGGAGCCATCCTTGACCCTCCTAATCATCCTGGGGCTGCTCTCTCATCAGCATCTCACTGCTGCTCTTCTGGTCCCAGCCACCATCTTTCTCACCTAGATGGCTGCAACAGCTTCCTAATGGTCTGTTTCTGTCTCCTGATAGTCTGTTTTCAACACAGCATCAGATGATCCTTTTAGAATGTAAGTTAGTGCTCGCTTTGGCAGCACATATACTAAAATTGGAAGAATACAGAGAAGAGTAGCATGGCCTCTGCACAAGGATGACACACACATTTGTGAAGCGTTCATATTTTTTAACTGAAAGAACAAGCTAATCAAAAACAGACTTACGAATATAGAGGACAATCTGGTGATGGATAGAGGGGTGGGGAGTCAGAGACTGGAAGAAAGGTGTGACAAGTTAAAAAAAGTACAAATTAGTTGATAGATGGTCACAGGAATGGGGAACATGACAGAGAATGCAGTTAGCATTAATGTAATAGCTAGGTGTAGAGCCAGAGGAGAGAAAGCAATCAGGGGACCATTGTATAAACTATATAAATGTCTAACCAATGTACTGTATACTTGAAACGAATAATAAATATTTTTTAAAAAAGAGAAATGGTAAAATGTAAGTTAGAAGTCAATCCTCTGCTCAAAACTGCAGTGTCCTCATCTCACCCAACGTAAAAAGCCCTTACAAAAGCCAACAAACTTCTGTTATCTGAGTCCCCTTTCCTCATTGCCTAGCCCACTCTGCTTCAGATGACTTTGTTACTCCTGACATGCCAGGCATATTCCTGTCTTAAGGCATTTGCACTGTTTTTTCTTCCTGAAATTTTCTTCCCCTAGATAAACCACTATAAAATATCACCTCCATAAGACCTACACTACAAATAAATTAGGGGGGAAAAAAGCAACCTGTAGGAGTTTTTTACTGCAGCTATAACAAATTACCACAAACTCAGTGACTTAAAACAACACAAATTAATATCTTTCAGTACTAGAGTTTAGATATCCAAACTGGGTTTCACTGGGCTTAAATCAAGATGTCAACAGGGCTGTGTTCCTTCTGGAAACTCCACTCTAGGGAAAAAGTCATTTCCTTGCATTTTCTGGCTTCCTAGAAGCTGACCACATACCTCTCTTCCTGGCCCCCTTTCATCTTCAAAGTCACCAATCACATCTTTCAGACTTCTTCCATCATCTATCTCCTCTGGCTCTTCTACTTCACTCTTACTTATAATGGCCTTTGTGATTACATGGAACCCATACAGATAATCCAAGATAATCTCACCATCTCAAAATCCTTAATCACATTTGCAAAATCCCTTTTGTCACATAAGGCAATATATTCATAGGTTCTGGGTGGACATATCTGGGGGACCATTATTCTACTTACCACGCAATCCAATAGTGAATTAGACAAAAGACATGAAAAGGCATTTCACAGAGGAGGAAACATGAAACCTTTATTCATTGGGGAAATACAAATTAAAGTCACAATGAAATACCATCACACACTCCATATTGACACAAAATTTTCAAAACTAAGAATCAAAAACAAGGAGCAAAGAGAAATCTCATACACTGCCAAAGGAGTATAAACTGGAACAACCCTTTTGTTAAACAATTTTGGCAATATCTACTAATGTTGAACATTCATATACTTTACAACTTAGCAATTCTACTCCAAGATGTATATGAGAAGTTATTGCACATATGCAACAGGAGACCTACAAGGATGTTAATAGCAGCACTGCTAAAATAAAGTCCCTACAAAAAAAATCCAACAGCAGCAGCAATCCAGATTCACAAGTAGAGCACCTAGGTTACCCTCAGTACACAAATACAAAAGAGATGTCATAATTCACCCCCCAAAAAAATCCAACAGGAAAAAAGATTAATAAATTGGATAAAGCCAAATAATGGAATACTATGCAGCAGTAAAAAAGCAACTACAGCTACATATAATAAACTCCCTATGGTGTAATTTTTCCTAAGCAACACTTCTCAAATGTCAGTGCATACACAAATTACCTGAGGATCTTGTTAAATACAGATTCAGATTTTGCAAGTCAGGAGTGGGGTGTGAAATTCTGCATTTCCAGATAGCTCTCTGCTGGCCCACAGGCTACACTTTGAGTAAGAAGGTTCTCAGCAAAACAAAAAAAATAAATAAATAAGGAAAAAAACACACAAAAAGAATGTTCTCAGCATATTTAGGGATGTATGTATAATGATGACTATTTTTCTTTTTAAACAAAAGTTTAAAATAAACACAAATTCAGAATAGATGATACATTTACCTCTAGCTGGGGGCAGAATAGGTAGATGAAATAGTCCTGGTGACATTTTCTTAAATTGGCTGTTGAGTTCATAAGTTAATTATTCTTTATTACTTACATGTTACATATATTATTTTCCATATATCAAACATTATATTTAAAAATACAATAAAAAGCATACAAAAATAAAACGATCAGCAAAGAAGCTAGGTGGCGTCAGACTCGAGCAAATGAAAAGGTTGGTCTTGCAGCGCTACACTGATATAACTTACAAGTATTAACTAGCTGAAACAGAATTAACTTCGTTAACTCAATACCCACTGATCAGAAATCCTTGTCAAACTAATTCTTTGTAAGTATAATTTACGTTTGCGTCCGTAAAGGGTCAAGACTTTTACCTACTATCCATCTCTCTGAAACTTTATGAATCAACTGGCCTTCCTGTTAACAGTGGAGATTTCCAAGCGGCTACCGTAATAGATCCCCAGTCTGTGGGTGTAGGAAGCCGCGCAGGAATTTCAGACTTGCTACAGCCCAGCCACACTTGGCAGGGAAAAACCGCTCCGCCCGCAGGGTAAAGGACCGTCCTGACGCTGGCGGGTAGCGGAGACTACCAGGTCAGCCCCGGGTCGGTCCGCTCCGGAAGTCCCCCACAAGGTGGGAGGAACCCAACAGTCGGCACAGTAAACCCAAACAAGCATCGACTTCCTTCTTCCCCGCAATTGGCCTCTTCAGCTCTAGTGGGGCAAACTCTCCCGGGAGTCGCTGAAAGGCAGAAGAATGAATGAGAGGAAATTATTACGGCACTAGGATACATTCCTGTCAACTTAAAATGGGGCAAACGCTAAAACCAGGTGGACGCTCCTGACTCCGCTGCCGCCGTCCCCGGCCTCTTTTGAGTGCTCCCTCTCCCCCTAGCTCAGCAAACCGGAAAAGAAAAAATGCAAATTTGAGGGAGGAGCCGCGGCCCCACTCTGACCAATGGAAATTGGAGGCGTGGTCTTGAGCCTTTCTTTCATTGGCCCAGCGGCCCGAGGGCAGCCGGGTCTTCGCGAACTAGGCGGAAGTCGTAAGCGTTCTTAGGCTTGGGTCCTGTGGTTCTAGGAGCCATCACCATGGTGCGGAAGCTTAAATTCCATGAGCAGAAGCTACTGAAGCAAGTGGACTTCCTGAACTGGGAGGTCACCGACCACAACCTGCACGAGCTGCGCGTGTTGCGGCGTTATCGGCTGCAGCGGCGGGAGGACTACACGCGCTACAATCAGCTGAGCCGTTCTGTACGTGAGCTGGCGCGGCGCCTGCGCGACCTGCCCGAGCGCGACCCGTTTCGCGTGCGCGCCTCGGCGGCGCTGCTGGAAAAGCTGTACGCCCTTGGTCTGGTGCCCACGCGTGGTTCACTCGAGCTCTGCGACTTCGTCACGGCCTCGTCTTTCTGCCGCCGCCGCCTGCCCACCGTGCTCCTTAAGCTGCGAATGGCGCAGCACCTCCAGGCTGCGGTGGCCTTCGTGGAACAGGGCCACGTGCGCGTGGGCCCCGACGTGGTCACCGACCCAGCCTTCCTTGTCACGCGCAGCATGGAAGACTTCGTCACCTGGGTCGACTCCTCCAAGATCAAGCGGCACGTGCTGGAGTATAATGAAGAGCGCGATGACTTCGATCTGGAAGCCTAGCTGGTCTCCCTCCCCTTTCCCGCCATAGCTGCATAGGAGTCTGCATTTCGTAGCTGTGGAAGCTGAGACCTAATGCTGGAGATTCTGTGAAGACGCTCTGCCCGAAAGTGTGTCAGCCCGTCGTCGGTTCATAACTTGGCTCCTCAGCTGTAGGCCATGCACAGAGCCAAAGGGTACGCCCCATTTTCCACAAAATGATATTAGTCCATGGACTATTGAAAATTAAATTACTGTCTTGAGACAATGGGAAGCGGTTTTGTGCTGCGCTGGGGAATTGTTAGATCTTGTGCGGGAAAAACTAGTGTAAAAGTAAGAACTTTGCCCCCACTTTCTTTTATTATCTCGTTGCAAGAAAGTTTGGTGCAATTTATTTAACTCAGATTCTTACTCCTGATTGTTATTAAGCTATGTATAAATGATGGAGAGTTTGGTCTCAAGTTTTCATAAATGGGTGAGGCTTTCATAATGCCAATAAATGGCTCAACTGCTTTGTAAGTACAGATTTTTGCCTTTCTGGTTTTCTCACATAGAATCACATCTATGAGTCTCCTTGGCCCAGGAACCCAAAGAAAAGGAATAGGGTCAGCAGCTGTGGGTGAGGTTTACAACAAGAGTGGCATGTGGAGGTTGCAGGATGTTGTACAGGGCTGGGCAAATTTATTCGTTTACCAGTCCCTTGGAATGAATGTTTTGGCAGAACACTTCCCCGCAGGACTTCCTGTTGATAATCCAGCCCCAGGAAATACCATTTTAGAGGGCTGATGTGTTTGCTTGCCTAAGGAAATAATCACCCTGTAGTTTGGCCATCTAGGGGTTAGAAGTGGCCCAGGAGGTTCCTGGAAACTTAGATATTCTTAGAGAATTGGAATAAAGAGTATAAACAGGAAAATAAGTAGAACACCAGGACCAATGGAATGGCTTTTACAGGTGCTGTCTCCATTTCTCCAGGTGTAAGGCAGCATTTGGTGAAAACGGTGAGGGGAAGGTGACACTGGGAATAACAATAGCAAATGCTTCTATTATATGTCAGGCATGGTATTAAGTGCATTACATATCTTAACCATTTGATACCCCTGTGAAGTAGGGAATCCAATTACTGTAGTTTCTTCAGATGAGGGAACTGAGGCAGAGATGGTACAGCCAATTTTGTACAGCCAATAAGTGGTGGAGCTGGAATTCCCTTTAAGAGACTCAACATTGGCACAGCTGGTACTTGGGATATGGCAGGGTTTAGAGAGAGCCCCTGAATTTGAGCCAGCAGAGAAACAGTAGTACTAGGTAATGTGATTGGTCCCTGACAGGATGCTGTATGAAGATGTGAGCAAAAAGCAGGCATCGAGCTGCCAAGGCTTGACTGACTCATTGAGGCCCTGCCTGTGCGAGGCTACCATTTGTGCTTCCCAACAACCTTGTAAAGTGCTATCCACACTTTTTCAGTTTGGGAAACGGAACTGAGACAAGAACTTGTCCAAGGCTGGCATTCAAGTCTAGGCTTGTGACTCCAAAGGCCATGTTCTTCTCAGTGCCCAGTGGCTGGGCCCAATCTCTGCCTCTCTGAGCGGTGTTCTCAGAGCTGCCAGGATTTAGGGATCTCATGGAAGGAGAGATTGGTGGCTCTTAAAGGCAGGATCCCCCTGCAGCCCTCTGGCTGCCACCAGACCTCATAGGGCAAGGCAGGTAGATCGGCCCCTTTGGAATAGTTGGAGCCTGCACGAGTGGCCCAAGCAAGTATGACTTCAAAGACCTCTTGACAGACACTAGGTTTAAGAACTTAGTAAAATATAGGATTTTTTAGAAAAGTCTTTTTCTCACTTTTTAGGGAAGATGTAAAAGAAGTGACATACCAGAACTTGTAACCAGAAACTTTGAGCTTAAAAATAAACTACCCAAGACAAATGATTCAGAAGGCAGGCTTTGGAGTCAGACTGCCTTGTCTTAGTGTAAAGGCTTCTATACTTAACTAGCCATGTAATATTTTACATAGTCTCTGTTACCTCCATTTTCCTCATCATAAAAATATGTGGTATGTTGGGATGGGGAAAGAATGGGGAGCCATCACTTAATGGGTACAGAATATCTGGGCCAATGAAAACCTTTGGAAATAGTGGTGAAGGTTTTGAATACAACATTGCGAACGTGATTAACTAAGATGGCAAGTTTTATGTTACATTTTAACACAATTTTTAAAAAGTGAAAAAAGGGAGCGTAGTAATAGTACTGACATTAAAAAATATAGAGAGGATTAAATGACTTAATTCCTGCAAAGTATTTAGAAGAGTTCCTGGTATGTGATAAGAATTTAAAGCTTAGCACCTCTCTTCCTTCCCTAAGCCATTAGAACAAAAAGAGCCTAATTCATGGATTAAAAATTATGTATACACAGCAAGAAGGAAAATTGGTACAATCTCTCAAGAGAGCAATTTAAAATGTATGTAAAGAGCCTTAAAAACATACATTATATACCCTCTGACCTAGAAATGCCACTCAAGAATTTAGCATAAGTAAGTTATGGGTATTTTCAAAAAATTAACTACAAGGATCTTCATCCCAGTATTTAGAATAGAGTATAGTAGGGAAAAATTGAAAATGTGTCCCAAAGGGACTGGTTAAATTATTGGATATTCCTAGGATGAAACACAAACATTTAAAATTATTTAAGCAAGATATTTAAGGACTCAAAATTAACACAAAACATAAAATAGTACCAGTAGTATTCCATTTTTCTGAAGACAAACGTACATATAGAAAAAATAATGGGTATAATATTGTCTCTCCGATAGTAATACTGGGAATGTTACTTTTTTTCTCTTTGCTTTTCAGTATTTTCCAACTTTTCCATGAAGATAGTGCATTGAAATAAGAAATGTAGTTTGTAGGATCTCAATTAAGCTGAGGCTTACACATGTGGCAAGTTTATGGAAATGAAACACTTAGCTTTAGAAGGAGTGTCCCTAATCAAAGAACACTTGAAGTCATTAAAAGAGAAAAATATTGAGGTTAAACTGACTGCCCTCAGAAAGAGGCTCAGACAAAGAGCTCAGTGATCTCAGAATAATTTCTTTGCCAAATTCAGAAAGTCAAAGAAAGGTCAGCTTTCCTCAAGCTTTGGAAGCCTGGTGTGCCATCCGTAACTTAGGCCAGCTTCCCGGAAGGGTTAAAGGTTTATAGATGAGTGAAGCAAGAGTTTTATGAAACTGATGCCCTCTGGTGTTTTCTGTTTCTCTTATTTTTTTTTAATGCTGGTCCCAACCCACTAAAAATTTCACAGTCTACTAATGGTCATTCTTTTTGCTGAAGTTTGAAAGTTAAAGTTTGAAAAAATGCCCCTGATGACACGTCAGCCTTTTTCAAATTAAGTTAGCATTTTAACTTGGAATATTTACGAAATCGCTGTTTTCAGCTGTTGAGTTCTTATTAACTGTTTAACCTCAAATAAGCTACCTCCTACCTTAGAACTTGTTGGCTCATTTGTGAAATGGGGATAATGTAAAGAGAAAATGAGACCACATTAGTACACAAAAACTTGGCAGCATATTTTAACTCCGAAAATGTTCAGGAAGTGTTTATTGAAATCAAAACCAAACCTTGTGAACATGCTCTAGGAAGGAGAGCTCAAATGGTGGAGCCCTGACTCTTCCGTGTGACATTCCAGGGCCTCCTGGATCCTGGCCATACCATACATGATCTCTGGCTACCTTCACTCCATCCGCATTTCCCTTCGTCTCCCAGCCTGGACTGTCTTCCTGTGCTTTGTCATCTGGCAAACTTCAGCTCTGGTATTCCCCAACCGCCCCTCCCCGCCCCTATTCTGTGAAATCTTCCTTGTTCTACAATGTGGCACCATCTGCATACTACTTTCATAAAACATGTCTTGGGGGGCAGTGACTATCTTCTTCACTCCAAAGGCTACCAGTGCCCAAGAAATCACAGCTGATTTCTTGGTACCTGGTTTATTTATTCTTTCATTAACCTGGTGTTTATTGCTTACCGTGTTCCTGGAGCTTGACACACAGCAGTGAGTAAAACAGACATGGTTTTGGACCTCTTGTAACTTACAGTCAAGAAAGTGAGACTTTAAGAAAAGTGTCACATAAATAGAAATATAAATTATGATAAAAGCTATGGAAGTGAAAATCAGAGTGGTACGAGCATGGGGGGTGGATCTACTGTAGCTGAGACTGACATTTGAAATGATATCTGACAGATTAAGCAGAGATTCAGAAGTCAGGGCAAACCTGGAGAAAGTAAAATTTAAGACTTGAGGATAAACATGAGTCAAGCAGAAAGTAGGGAGAACACAACAAGTAGAAAAAACAATGTGCAAAAGCCATAAGGTAGGAGAGATGTAAGCAATCTAGAAACAGAAAAAGCCAGTGTGGCTAGAGAACAGTAACTAGGGGACCAATGACCCACAGTAAGTAACAGCCAAATCCTGTAGGTCTGGCAAGGACTTTGAATTTTATTCTCATTATAAGGTGCAGGCACTTAGGGTTTTTAAACGTGGGAGTGACTGTTTTGAGGACCACTTTGGCTATTGCGTAAAGACTGTTAGATGTGGACCTGCCTGCATGGATGCGTGGATAGCAGTGAGAAGGCATCTGAGTCTTAACAGGTGAGAAGCAATGGCATGAATCAAAGTGGTGGTTGTAGGGCCAGGGAGAAGTAGTTGGATTTGCAATCTGTTTTGGAGGATGTAGTGGATATTCTTGGCACCTCACCTAAATACACTTTATCTAGCCAGGGTACCCATCCTGCAGGTGCTGTGAATGTTGGCTGCCTTCCTTCTCTGGGGAATTGCCTCTGCTGATTTGAGCCTTCTCACCTGGGAGGTTATACCCTGTGCTACCATCCTTTTCCAGGAACAAAAGATCAAAGCCCCTGGCATCAAGGCAGGTCAACCCTGTGGTACAGAGTCCCTGTGGGTCAAGCAGAGCCTAGACCTTACTGGAATCTACATTCTCTCTCTCTGTTCTTTCCTCTTCTCTATCCTGCTTCCTCCCTTCTTTGAAGATTTTCCTGAGGGGCACATCTTTGATAAATCACTTGTTCTCCAGTTCCTGCCTCAGGGACCATCGCCTAATATAGAAGAGGAGGTAAATTCTGAGGCAAGTGACAAGCACATCTCCCTCCCTCTGTCCAGTTGTTCAAGACATTTAATACCTGCTCAATGAAAGTGAGGGTGCCTACATTGATATTAGGAAGTCCTCTAATGAGTGTATATAGGTAAATGGACTCATTGTCTCCTAAGATCCAGATGACTCTGGCAGGATCTGGAGAAGCAAAATTATAGGACCAATTAGACCTAGGAGCCTCGTAGATGAAAGTGGGCTGCCATCCTGCCTGAGACCAGCTGCCTCCCTCCCTGACCTCCACAGGGATTTTGTATGTGAGCTGTATCAAGGTAAAAAAATCTCTGACCAGAGTAGTTACCAGCAGCCGAGGGGTTGGGGCTGAGCAAGCCAGAAGAGTAGCCAGCAGAAGGGAGGAGGAGAACTCAGGCTTCATTCAGTCTATAGTGCCAAAGAGAAAACCACAGGCCCCAAATATGGTATCACTAGTGCTAAAGCCCATGAGACTAAACCTAGATTTTTCTTTATAATTTGCTTTTCATTTATTGGAGGGGAGTATACTATCCACATCTAATAAAAATAAGTCTGAAATTCTCTTATCTGGTTGTTCAGTAACAAAACATAATTTGTAAGTAGATACCTTATCAAACCTAGATTTAATACCTGACCTAATTGCTGTTCCTCTCCCAGAAATAACCAGTCTGGAATTTTTTGGTCAACACCAATGAGGTAATCTGTTGTGTGGGCCCTCTCCACCGTCCCCACAGAGAAGGCAAGACAAATTGCCTTGATGCCTTTGGACTTAATTGTGCATTGAAGGTATTCTATAATAGTGAAATTATACAATTTACAGAATGAAGACACCGAAGTTACAGCAGGTGTGCCAACATATTTCCCCATAACAAAAACCTAGTAATATTTGATTAAGATGAATAATACTGCTATGAACATGTATGCACACATATGAGTCCCTACTTTTAATTCTTTTGTGTATATCGTGACATTTATGAGATAGTCTAGGAATTTAACTCACGTTTATATCAATTAGTTTATGATCGGTCCACTTATACAGAGATTTAAAAAAAACAAATATACTGTCTGCCCTTCCTGGATATCACAATCAGGGATTCAACAATTTTGTGGATACAAAAGAGTATTTTTGATTCATGGTTAGGAATCCTCAGATTTGGATTCAGAACCTATCATATAAATTAAGTGAGTACTTATTGTGTTGATATAAAAAACTATGAGGACATTGTGTTGATACAAAAAACTGTAGAGAGGGGTGGCTCCATAGTGTAGTGGTTCACATGTCTGCTTTGCATGCGGAGGGTCCTGGGTCCCTACCCCAGGTGGGGCCATGGACCATACCCCAGGTGCACCTGGCCACTGGCCCCTGGCCACAGCGTGGTGGGGGAGGGGTAGGGGGGAGGCACACAGTAAGGGAGTGTGTGGCAAGGCGCCTGAGTGCTGCGCCCCCCCCCGCCCCACCCTCAGAGATCCAGCCCTGTGGGGTGGGGAATTAAAGAGGGGGAAAAAACCTGTAGAGAATTTTTACGTCTATTTGAATCAAACTGATAATAATTACCAGGAAGCAAGATCAAATGCTTCCGAGAATGACAGTTTGTAGTTTCTATTATACCTTTGGAAGTAAGGAAATTTCTATGAAAGTGGGAGAAAGCAAGGTGGGGACTGGATTACAGGATAGCTAACAAGATTATGTGCTCCCTGAAGGTGGTTAGGCCTCCAAGGGGTCTAAAAAAAAGGATTACTCTGGCATTTCAAAGGTATGTTCACCTAGATGCACAAGAGCAATGGACAGGGCTTGCTTAAAGCAAAGATAAATCTTTTACTAAAAAAGTTATATGCCTGGGACTTGACTACCCACCAGAACCTGCCCAGTTAGGAATTTATGAACAGGTCACCCTGTGAGGTTACTTTCCATAGAACCCCTTTTTTTGTTCACTTACCCACGAAATTATTGACAAATCCAATGTCATGAAGATTTTCCCTTATGTTTTCTTCTAAGAGGTAGGTGCTAGCTAGCATTAGCCACATTTTACAGAGGGAAAACTGAGGCAGAAGGAGGTGCAATAACTCACCCAGGCCACAAAGCTAGCAGATAGCTAATTCTGGATTTGGACCCAAGCCATCTAACTCTGGAGCCCAAGACCTTAACCACTGTGACATGCTTCCTGTCACTCAGAGCTGGGACTTTGTGTGTGTGAAGAGGTTTGACCCCCTTGGAGCTTTAAGGTCTCCCATGATTGTAGTTTCTGCATCTTGGCTCACATGACCCCATGAGATTGCCACCCTCTCAAGTCAGAGTCTCTCTCCTACCATAACTGGCTAAAGAAGCTGTCTCCTATAGGGAGTCTCTAAGTGGGCAGCGAGAAGCACTGGGCCTCAAGATGGCTTAGATAGTGCAGGGCCTAGACTTGAAATAATATTGAGTTACATAAGAGAAAGCTGTTCCTTTTCCAATTCTCTTTTAATTCTAGTGACGTCAAGGGGAAAGTCTTGGCTGGAGGTTAGACTTGTACACGTGTAAAATTCTTGCTAACTCCCCTCTTTAAGAACGATAAGCCCTCTCAGTTTTCTTTCCAAACTGTATCCCAAATCTAGCACTTCCTATAATATCCACTGCCATAGTGTTAGTGCAAGCCCTGTTCACTGGCCTTCTGACCTCCATACTTGCTTCAGTTCTCCTCAAACAGCCACGGTGAATTCTTTAGAGCTCAAATTTGGTTATCTCATAATTGTTTAAAAACCTTCATCTGCAATAGAGGTAAAATCCAAATTCCCTGGTATGACCTACAATGCTTCTGTGTCCCACCTTCCTCCTGGCCTTCTGTTTACACTTTAAATGAAACCTCTCTTTGCATCTACTGTGCCTTCTGCTAGAAATGTAGGTCTCCCTGTCCTCATGGCCGTCAGCTTTCTCATCATTCAGGCTTCAACTCAAATGTCAGAGAGGAGTTGCCAGAACATTGTGGCCCCAGCAGCACCACCCTACTCACTTGCCACCCAGCCATCCAAGCTCCTTGGTACTGGTCTGCACTCAGCAATAGCATCTATCTTTTCTTTCCCTACCACAACTGGGATATAAGTTCCTAGAGGAGCTTAGTTATTTTGATATCTTCTGGCCTGGCACAGTGCCTGACCATCAGTAGGTATTAAACACACATTTGTTAATAGACTGGCAGAATGACAATCAGGGCTCCTGGTGAGAGCCTCCTCTTTCCGAAAAGGCTGGACACCTTCCTGCTCTCAATGTCAATCTAGGTAGAGTTCCGTCTCTTCTCCATCATGGGTGCTTACCAGATTTTAGAGGGTGCACAGATTCCACCATTAAAAACATTGAATCACAGAGTAAGTAGATCTTCCTTCTTTTGTTCTTTTTGAAGTTTTTCGATTATGTAAAATAAATATTTTATTAATGTTACTACTTATTACTTCTCCAACACTTGCTAACCTCTAATTTTTACAAAGTCTTCAGTCTTACAGTTTTCTGCAGATATCTAAGTATAACATTATACTATTTTCACTGTATATGTTTTATAGATACCTTCTATCGAAGTGGTAAGTGATTTAAGGTAATGCTATGGTGTTCCTCTTTTAAATAAATGTATTTAAGCTTTTTTTTTAAAAAAAAAATGGAAATTGATTTAAAGACATTAAACACAAGTATATGTGTTTATGGCCAACATTGTGAAGTTAGGGTGTGAATGGCTTTAGTTGGGGAACCACTGGTTCAGGGAGAGCAGCCCCTTATGGAAACATAACTGGCTTTAAATAAGCCCCTGAGCCAAGTGCTATTTAGTTTTTAGGGGTTTTTTTTTGTATAAGTATTTCTTTACTCCTTTTTTTCTCCTACTCTTTAATTTCCCCCTCCCCACTTCCACTCCTGACCTATGCATGTTGCCATTTCCCCTTAAGAACTGTTATCTCTAAAGATGGGGCATCTCCTCTCACACACTTGCAGGGAGCACCTGGGCCTGGAGCACTCAGGGCCTGGTGCACCTGGGGTATGGTCCATGGCTCCACCTGAGGCATGAACTCAGGACCCTCTGCATGTAAAGCAGATGTGCTAACCACTATACTATGGAGTCACCCTCTATTTAGTTTTTTACTTCAGTGATATGGGAAGTTATTTGGCTGAGTATGAATAAAGGACTGGAGTATTTTTCCTGGACCTCAGTGCATGAATTTGGGGGGCTCTTTGTCAATCTCAGTCTACTTTTCTCTAATGTGTAGGGCTTTTGTTCTTTTCTATGCAGTTTTCACCGCTTGATGAGACCTCCATGGCCATGGATAGAGAACAATAGTTCTGGGATACAAAATCCTTAATATCTGGGTGTCAAAGTTCCTTAGTGATGTCAGGCCTTGGGTTTTTTGTCAGTCTCATAAATCAGGCAAACATGAGCTTTTGCTTGTGGATGAACCAAATAAATAACCTAATACACAGCGTTGCTCAGTGTGACCACTGAGGTCCAAAAAATTGGTCTTCCAGGGCCCCAAGTACACTTTATCTTCTGTTTCAGTCTGATCTCTTGTTCTTTTTAGTCTAAATGGATGGTTTCATGTACTCTACATAAAATATGCAACGAGTCCACATGTTTGTATTCTTCAGATTCAAAATGTGCCCAACTTTGTATATTTTGTTTCTGTAGTATAGTACTATCCAGTTTATAACTCGAACATTCAGCAAATTCAAATATCTGGCTCAAAAGTTGCATGATTTGGCTAAGTTTAACTTGTCTGAGCTTCAGTCTACTTCCTGGTGTTACTTGCAGATTAAATGAAATAATGCATGTGAGGCAGTGTCTGCCTAAATGTTAAGCATCCAAGAAATGGCTATTCTTATTTTTATTTTGCATCTCATCAGTCCTCCCCCGCGGAGGCTGCAGTGTAGTGTGATTAGCTCTTCTGCATGTGGGCTGCTTTCCCTACTTCCTGTAGAAATTCCATCATTTCTTCACCAGAGACTGCTGCTTTGTGCTGGACGCCGTCTACTTAAGTAGGAATCAGCCGTTCCTGCCTTTGCCAAGCCCACCAACTAGGAAAGAGAACCTCCAAATAGAGCAAACAGGTGTAATTAGGTACGTTTCCGATCGTGCACAGGCGAAAGGAGAAGCATCGTCTAATTATCTGAGTCTTGGGGGTGTGAGGGTAGTCAGCCAGGGAACCGGCACCGACCGTCGAAATAACCGGCAAAGGAAACCGGCGGGCTGTTGGCAGCACCCTCCTCTTTGGGCGGGCCTGATGGGACAACAGGATCCAGGGCCTAGAGGACCTTGAACGCCAGGACGAGATCGGCTCCCCCTGTCGGCACCAGAAGCCCCGAGGAGCCTATGGCCAAGAGCAAGGGCGCGGCCAGGCCAAGTCACCTTACAGGAGAGGTTCCGGACCGACGGGAAAAGCGCCAGCCGTTGGGGGCGATAGTAACGTCCAGCAGAGGCCACCCCGCGGAAGGACTTCCGGCACTCGCGAAGGGTGCCAGGAGCAGGAGACTGCACGCAAGGCTCTTGGGCGCCGCGGCGGGCGGCGGCTGCGGCGGCTGAGGCCCCGCCTCTCCCGAGGCAGCTGATTGGTCGGTTCCGCCGGTGGCGGCGGCGGCTGAGGCCCCGCCTCTCCCGAGGCAGCTGATTGGTCGGTTCTGCTGGTGGCGGCGGTGGCAGCGGCGGGCAGTGGCTGAGGCCCCGCCTCCCCGAGGCAGCTGATTGGTCGGTTCTGCCGGCGGCGGTGGCGGCTGAGGCCCCGCCTCTCCCGAGGCAGCTGATTGGTTGGTTCTGCCAGTGGTGGTGGCGGCGGCGGCGCGTGGAATTGTCACCTAGCCCAGGTGAGTCCTAGGTTCGAGCCGGGGCCCCACCGGTTTCAACTGCTCCTCGGCTCCCGCCTATGACTCCCTGTGGACGGTTCAGTACCCCCGGCCTCCCGAGACGTCCTACGGGGGGCCGAGCCAGGCAGGGGCCGGGCCAGGCGGGGCCCTCCCCCTGAGCGTGCTTTCGCTCCCATGGTCTACGCGGTCGGGCCCCGAGCCCTCAGGGACTTTTTTCGGGGAGGGGCGAATTTTGCAATAGCTAAATGTTCTCATGCGTAGGGAAAGGCAGTGCAGGGCCGTGGCGGGGAGAATGGCCACTTGGAGCAGATAGAAGCCTGGTGAGAGACACCGAGGAGGCTTGGATACCGGGCTGGGGCCTAGGAGTCTGTGCTTGGGAGAGGCAGGGGACGCGCAGGGGGTTGGAGATAGAGCAGAGGCTGCGCCTGTTGAAAATTTGGAAGTAGGGGCCAGATGCGGGTTCAGGATGAGACACCCGTGCTAAGGTGAGAACCTTTGGAGGCTGCACACTGAGGAGTAGGTTGAAAGAGTAGGAGCCAGCCAAGAACAGCCATATGGGAAGGTCCAGGGAGCCCGACCCCACTTCTAAGTATCCAAGGCTACCCACACCAAGTTAAAGCATGATAAGGCCTAATAGATGTATTTCAGTTTTGGTCATTGGTAAGCCAAAGACAATGAATTTTTAAAAAGTCTTACGGAAGTGTTCAGAATTAGACAAAGGTACAGAAAAATACAGAAAATAATTTACTATTATGGATCCCAAGTACTCGTCACCTAGCCTCAACCACAAATGGCCATCCTCTGGTGCATTACATATGTTAAGACATGCTTCAATCCATACTATTATTCGTAAAAAAAAAAAAAAAAAAAGTTTCTTTCACGTTTAATGGGTACAGAGGTTTAGTTTTGCAAGATGAAGAGAGTTCTGGAAATTGGTTGTTCATCAGTGTGTATGTACTTAACACTAAACTGTATACTGAAAAATATTTAAGATGATAAATTTTATGTCGGTTTTTAACCACAGGTTTTGAGAAAGGGGTCTGTTCAAATTTAAAAATTTAATGCTGCAAATTTAAAAAATCTTAACTTCAAGGTGCAGTGCAAAGTAACTTGCCGTGTAGAGGTGCATAGAGTTGTATTTTTAACTATAGAGGCTCTGGAATTAACCTGTTGGTTTTGGTGCTCAGAGCAGTGGGACCTGGTTCTGGGTGGAGTTTAAGCACTTCAGTGCCCTCTGGTTTACACCAGAACTAAAGGGTTAGGCCAGCCCAGCTGTATGTCAAATTTCTCTCAAATGTTCCTGTTTTCTTACAATCTTTAGGCACATCTTTAACCCTTGGGTAAGCTCCTGTGCCATCTCAAAAGTTCATTAACAGGAAAGTGAATGAAGTGTAAATTCACCTCTTCTCTCCATTCCCTTTCTTTAGGGCCTATGTGGATAGTCTCTCCCTGTCTTCCAAATAAATTGTATGTCAAGTCCTTCTCACTCCTGGAGCACCTGGTGTTATTAACTGGTAGCCTTCCACATTGTAGCTACATTCTAGCTATCATTTTCCAAGTGTGCCCTACATACATAGTCCTGAAGCCTTCCTCTGCCCACTTCAAACAAACTACCAGGATTGGGTTTTGGCTTCTCTCATATTCCTCCAGAGGCCCTAGGACCCAGATTTCTTATGGAGTTAAATTTTCTTAATATGAATAGGCAGTTATTTAAAAATTAGCCAGTTGTATAAAATTTGCATAAGAAAGTTACATTAGTTATTGAATAATGGTTTTTTAGAACTATCTAAGAAAAAAATTAGATACTTGATCACATCACTGGTTATCGATGATGGTAAGAAGGAATTAATGACAGGACCCTTGGTGATGGATGACAAAGAGCAAAAGTTAGATTCAGTCAAAAGGTGAATTTGCTTAGTGATTAATGTTTATACACTCAGAGCTGTTGAAATATCTTCAGGAAATAACGTAATTGCTCATCTGTAACTCATTTATCCTTTAACGTCCGCTTTTCCCATGGAAACAGTTGTGATTTGGGATTGAGGTATTTTAGGAAAGTAGCTATAATGTTATAACTGCCTTTACACAGGAAATAATATGAAATGAATGAACCATTTTCTTATATTTTCCTTTGTAGGGAAGATGGAAGAGCTGAGTCAAGCCCTGGCTAGTAGATTTTCTGTGTCTCAAGATCTGAATAGCACAGCTGCCCCACACCCCCGCCTGTCCCAGTACAAGTCCAAGTACAGTTCCTTGGAACAAAGTGAGCGGCGCCGCCGGTTATTGGAACTGCAGAAATCGTAAGGGATGCTTTAACTCTTGGCTTCTTTCTCCATGCTGGGCACTGTGAACTGTTCAGGAGGCTCCAGGCTTGTCTATACAGAACTCTTTTCAAAGTAGACCTTTTGTAGGTTGACGTTGGGAGAGTAAATCCTGGCAGAGATATACTCCTTTACACCCAGAACTTAGGAAAAGATGAAGAAGTAGGGAGAAACTAAAGTTTAAAAGTAAAAGTTCAGTTATTTGGTTAATTTTTTTTTTTTCCTGGCAGCAGTACTGAGCTTTGCAGTTTAGGGACTTGTGAAGGCACGCCCAGACTTCCATGCCTTCATTCTCTGTGTGGCTTCTCCTGCACTCTTAATCCTGGCATTGGTGTGGTCTTCCTGTCTGACTGCAGTCCAGATGTTTCTATGGAGCCATTGGGAGTTCCAGACAAATAATTCCACAGGGAACCTGAGGAAATGTCTTCCATACACATAGTTCTCAGTGCCAAGATGGCACACAGGGAAAGAGAGCAGGATAGGAGTGTTTGAGGCTAGGTTGCTCTGAAGGCAGGGCCTGCCTGCCCTTTTATTCTCAGTACAACCTGGGCCTCTTCTGGGTAATAAAGTAAGAAATTGAAAATTAGGAGGAACTTTTAACAGCTACACAGTTTCTATACTGCCTCCATTTTGCCCAGTGTTGCCTCACTGGATGTATTTTGCAGAAATGGTTTCCTGTGGCCTTTGGGTTGCTGGCAGTTTACATTCTCAGATTACCCCTACACTCCATTTAAAAAAAATTATAATGTATATGTTTTGAATTTTGAACTGTGAATACATGCAATAAATGTATTACCCATTTCAAAACAGTTGGTAAAAAGTCTCCCTCCCAATATTGCTCCCTAGCCATCCAGTTCCTCTTCCATATTATTAGTTTCTTGTGTATCCTTCCAAGATATTCTGTGCATATATGAGCAAGTTGTGGTTGCATGTATATATAACTTTTTTTTTTTTTTTAAAGAAGTAGCAGTGTAAAGTATACTATTCTGCACATTTATTTAACAGTTTTAGGTGGTGGTTGTTTTTATTTTTTCAGAGATTTTGTATCAGTTCATAAAGTGCCAGGTATTCCATTGAATGGATAGTTCATGATGTAATCTAACTAGTCCCTTATTGATGGGTATGTAGGTAGTTTTCTTCTCTTGTGCTTACAAACAATGTCTAAGAAATAACCACAAATATGTATCCTTCTGCACATATGCAAGTATACCAGCTCTCCTTTATTCTTGAAATAAAAGACCATTGTGCTTGCATATATTCTCCCTGGTGTGCATCTTTGTGTGAATGTGCATGAACACATGGATGTGTTTAAGGAGAAACCAGCTAAATTGGTCTCACTGCCTTAGTGCTTGATCTTTTGGCCTCAGCATTGAGGAAAGGAAGCCTAGGAGGTAATGTGATATCTACAAATCACTTTGGAACAATTAAGTTCCAAAGGTTCTTTTTCTTCTTTCTCAATTTCCAAACTTCCTATAATATGTAGTTTTTAAAAAAGAGGAAGATAATGTTAAAAAGAAACAAAAGATATTACATGGTCTTTTTAAAAAGTTCAGCAGGAGCTGAAGAAAGGCCTGGCTGTTACTCAGAAAACTGTATAAAGTAGAAAGCCCCAGAAGATGTCCTTGTTTTAAAATTCTCACTTCATCTCAATGATTCCTCTTTTCAGTCCCTGGGGGATTATGGATTAGATGTCTACCAGGCAGAGAAATGTCAGCTCTCACCTGGAATAGAGGTGGGAGTCTGGGCTAGGGTGGGTGGGAGTGAGGTCAGCCTTTTCAGCTAGTGAACCTTGAAAATTCCTTTAAAGGAAGGCTGAATGTGTTCAGAGTGGATTTCTGATTTAGGATCTGTGAGGAGGAGGTCACTAGTTTAGCCTTACAAAAGAAATTCTGTCATCTCTTATTCCCATCAGAATCCCCAAGTTGCTTCTGAATTTGGAGCCTTTGAATTAATTAAATCTGTCACATTTTAGGGTGTTTTTTTGCCTTTCCTTTCCAGCAAGCGGTTGGATTACGTGAATCATGCCAGAAGACTGGCTGAAGATGACTGGTCAGGGATGGAGAGTGAGGAAGAAGAAGATAAGAAAGATGATGAAGAAATGGATATTGACACTGGCAAGAAGTTACCAAAACGCTATGCTAATCAAGTGAGTATTCCAGAAGTTAGGCACAGCTAGTTCTACTCCCTTTACTATGCAGTCAAACCCTATTGAAATAAATGTTTCCATAAAAGAGGAGGAAGAAGCATAAAAAAGGAATGGAAATTGCAAAGAAAATGCAGTTTGGAAAGTTTATGGATGAAGAGAAGAGATGACTTACAGTGCCATGTGCTAACTGGGGATCACTGATGGAGACTGAATAGTGGGTTTGGGAACCATTACCCAGGCTATAACCAAAGGCTGCCAGCTTGCTGCAGAAAGCCCCTGAGCTACTGATACACTAATGGACTCCATGCACTTGTCACTTTTTTAGTAGTCATTGCATAGCTGTTCTGGATTGGGCCTGCCCAGCCTAGCACTGCCCTTATCCCACCCCCCAGACTGGTAGTCTTTCCCAAGCAGTGGGCTAAGATGTCAGTCTTGTATCTTTTACATGGTGGAAGATGGGAAGTACAACTGCCCCTAAATATAAGGAAATCTGCCCAACCACCCCTAGTTCAGCCATTTGGCCTACATGGGGCTGAGGCCATGAAATAACAGATCACTGTAACAAACTTGACTAAGTGCCCTGTTGGTTCCAGAGAGGAACCAGTGTGGTTTGTGGAGACTGTTGGGTACTCTAGGCAGTCCAGGTATTCCAGAATGCAGGGTGTGCATTTTAATGGGGGCAGGGGTGTACCCTGCCATTGTATACTTTTTTTGTAACCCAAGTGTCTTGTCATATTAGAATCTTCTCTCACCTTTAGAATATGGTTCCTAGGTACACATACTCCCATCTTCTCTGCCCCCCTATACAGCACAGATAACATCCTTCATGATAGTATAATTTGGTGCTGTTCAGCAAGTGTTGTTGAAGTCCCTTTTGTGGATTAATCTAAGTTGCACTGTGGGGAAGATAGACAGGGCCAGATAGGGGCCTTGTACTCCTAGAATAAGTGTAGATTATGGTTTTTGCTGTAGGAACGTGAGATTAACTTCCAAAAGGGAAGGAAGCAAGGTTATAAAATCAAGAAGGGTAAATAAAAAATGAGTCTGTGAAGCATGGGTAGGTCGTTGACAAACAGGTGCAGGGCATTCCAGGCTGCAGGAATAGGCTAAGCAAGAACCCAGAGGTGGGAGACGAGTATATGGTGTGCTGTGAAGCAGAGTACAAGCCAGTGAAGACAGAGCAGCGTAGGGCTGGGGGAAGGAATACAGTGGAGGTATGTGTAGGATTTTAGACTGTTTTAGATTGTGGAGAACCACTGAGAATTTTTAGGCCAAAGATGGAGTTGAGACTTCATGTGATGACACATCTGTGTGTAAAAGGACCTGGAAGAGAGAGACTGTGGTAGGGAGCTTAGGTTTGCTAAAAACGATCTGGTGATGGGCAGTGAAAGTAGGAAGGAAACAAGGTCATGAGCATGAGAATGTTTCCAGGTAGAATGGAAAGAATTTAGCAATAGATTGGATAGAAGAGGCACTGTGAGAAGTCATTAAGGATTTAAGCTCTGAGGTCACAGAGACCTGACCTCAAAGCCAGGCTCTTTATTGACCTTAAGCAAGTTACTTAACACTCTGCCTTAGGCTTCTTATCTGTAAAATGGGGGATAGTAATAACCTACCTCATAGGATTGTTAGCTTAAATGAGTATACCTTAAACACTTAGCCAAGAGCCCATAATAAATGGCCCAGAAGTATTAACTGCTGCTACTATTTTTTTAAACAGCCATAATGAGATATAATTCATATACTATATAATTCACATTTTACAGTGTACAATTCACTGTTTTTTTAGTATTTTTATAGGGTTATCCAACCATCACCACTAATTCCAGACCATTTTCATCATCCCAAAAAGAAACCACATACCCATTAAGCAATCTCTATTTCTCCTTTCCCCCACCCTCTAGCAATCACTAATGTCTGTCTCTATGGATTTGCCTATTCTGAACATTTCATATAAATAGAATCATATAGGATATATCCTTTTGTGTCTGGCTTCTTTCACTCAGCATAAAGTTTTTAAAGTTCACCTGTGTTGTAACATGTTCATTTTTATTGCCAAATAATATTTTATTGTATAGATATACCAGTTTTGTATATCCATTCATCAGTTGATGGCCATTTGAGTTGTTTCTACTTTTTAACTATTATGAATAATACTTCTATGAACATTTACTTACAAGTTTTTGTATGGCCATATGTCTTCATTTCTCTTGGGTATATATACCTGGGAGTGGAATTACTAGGTCATATGAAAACTTTATGTTTAACCTTTTGAGGACTGCCAGATTGTTTTCCAAAGTGACTACACCATTTTACATTTTTACCAGTGATATATGAGAATTCTAGTTTCTCCACATATTTGTCAATACTCTTTATTATCTGTCTTTTTAAGTGTAGCCATCCTAGTAGGTGTGAAGTGGTATTTCATGGTTTTGATATGCATCTTCCTAATAATAATGATGTTGAGCATCTTTTCATGTGCTTGTTAGCCATTTGTATATCTTCTTTGAAGAAATATATTCAAATTCTTTGCTCATTTTTTAATTGCATTATTTGTGTGTCTTTTATTATTGAGTTCTAAGACATCTTTATGTGTTCTGGACATGAGTCTCTTATCAGATACATGATTTGCAAATATCTTTTTCCATGCTGTGTGTTGTCTTATCATTTTCTTGTTGGTATCGTTGGCAGCACAAAAGTTTTAAATTTTGTGTAGTCTAATTTTTGTTTTGTCACTTGTGCTTTCAGTGTTGTATTACTACTTTTCTTTAAGGGATTGTTGATTATGCCTTGGATTTAGGATTCAGTAGCAGAGTAAGTTATACAATTAGTAGGGCTACAGAATACAGAAGGGGAAGGGTGGATGTTTCAGGGATGGGAAGTACTTGGGCAACAGAAGGCAGTGAATTTTGTTGTGGATATACTGAATTTAAGTTACAGAGGGGATAAGCTGGATATATATGTCTGAAGGAAAGGAAAGAAGTCTGGAGAGGTAAAAAAAGATGAATTGGGAGGCATCCTCTTAGATATGACAAATGAAGCTACTGAGGTAGATGAGATCCACCCCCACAGGGACATGTTTTGGGGGAGTATATGGAGGAATGTTTGGAGGAAAAAACAATAGCACTGCCACAGGGACAAGGGAACATGTGTCAAGGAGGATGATGTGACTGGCAGCATCACATGGGGAGTGAAAGGGGGAGGAAAGGGAGAGGTGAGAGAGGAGAGACTTGGCAGCAAGGAGATCACCTTTGGCCTTTAGCAGGGCTGTGCGGTAGCAAATTTGAATTGAAGGTGTCAGTAGGAGGGAAGGCAACATCAAGAAATATGAAGTAGTTTTTTTAAAAAAGGAGAAAGTAGAATGGCTTAACAGAAATGCAGAGTGATAAAAAATTTTCTTTTTTTTTTAAGATTAGGGATTGAGTATTTTGTGGGCTAAAGGGAAGGAGAGATGAAACATTCAGTGGGAGGGATTAATTGATAGGTGAGTGATGAGAGGAAGAGTTAACCTTTTCAAATTAATATCACCACATCGCCCTCCCTTTTTTCTTTTTTTGAAAGGCAGATTTCCTAACCCCCTTTTAGTACAGTGTTTATGTCACCAGTTTGGGAAATGATGACCTAATTTAAGAGCATCCCCAGGTCAGGAAACTTATTCTTCTCTGTGGTTTAGCCCCTGGAGCATTATAGTTATGATAGTAGTAGGTAGGTGGACAAAGTAAGGAAAGGGTCCTATTACCTAGACACAGGAGGTGAGGTAGTAAGAATGGGTACAGATTCAGGTAATGAAGGTGAAGAGAAAAGTTGAAGTTCACTGTGAGTAGCCTCCCTCCTGTCAGTTGAACAGGAGACAAGTTGGCTGCTAAGAGCAAGTAAGGTGGAGGTACCACCGTCAGTCTTCTCTGCCCTCATTCTTTTACTTGTATTTTCATTATAGATAATAGGCTGTGAATTCTTTGTCATTGGAAAGAGTGGAACAGAACATCCCTGTTGATTTATAACACCATATTTTGTGTTTCCAGTTGATGCTCTCTGAATGGTTAATTGATGTCCCTTCAGATTTGGGGCAAGAATGGATTGTAGTCGTGTGTCCTGTTGGAAAAAGAGCGCTTATTGTGGCCTCTAGGGTGAGTAGCTGCCTCCTATCCCTACACCGACATGCCTGGTGTGTGGCAGGAGGGATTCTGTATATTTCACATTCTTTGTCTGCCATAGCAGCTGTGCCTGGCATGGGTACTGAAACACTTTTCTACGGAAAGGATTTGTTGAGAACCATCTTTGGGCTGCTGACACGCCTGCAGAATGTGGAAGCACTGGGGTGAGGAGACCTTTATGCCTAATGAGAATGGTACCTTTCTTTTCTCACAGGGTTCTACCAGTGCCTACACCAAGAGTGGTTACTGTGTCAACAGGTTTTCTTCTCTTCTGCCAGGAGGCAACAGGCGACACTCAACAACAGCAAAAGGTACCTACATAAAATTGTCTGAGTTTTCTAATCCGTAAAAGACAGTATAAGTTGTTCAGGTAGTTGTTTTAAAGATCCACTTTAAAAGCATGCTTTTGAAGCTGCATAAAAACCATCCTGCTCACTAGACTCAGGCTGTATCTTTCAGGATCAGGCCTCCTCAGTTGCAAAATAGACTCAACTTGGTGAGGTCTGCTGGGCAACAAATCTCTGAATTAGTCAACATGTCTTTCCCATGGATTGCCATTGCAAGGTGACAGCTGCAATTTGTTGGGGAAAGATCCTTCAGAATGCCGAGTGTAATGTACAGTAAACTGTTGCTGGGGCTTTGCTGCTAAATTCCCTTTCTTCTTTTATCGCTGTCCTAACCTTAGCTTTTCCCTCCCAACTTGGCCTCGCTGAGGACACTAAGATCATGGAGGTTAAATAACTTGCCCACAGTCATTCAGTGAGGAAGTGGCAGAGCTGGGCTGGTATTGTGTCCTTGGTACTGAGGCCAGTCTTCTCTGTTGGCTTTTAGAGCCCCTTACGTGTGGGCTTTGGCCCACCCATCTTTGTATCATTTCCCTACTCTCCATATCCTTCTATCTTTCCTCTACTCTCCTTGGCTCTGTTCAACTGGTTTGCCTTATTGCTCCTCACATGTACCCAGTTCATTATACTTCTGGCCTTTGCCCATGTCACTTCAGTACTTTGGCTTGAAATGCCTTCCCACCTGCCCTCTGCCCTGTTGTTCAAATCCTCTGATCCCAGAAGACTCTCTTCGTATCACATCTCTTCCATGAAGCATTTCCTGCTGCTCCAACCCTTTTTTTTTTTCCTGAAATTCCTATTGCTCTTAGTTTGTGCTATACAGTTTAGCTCTTTGTTCTTTCTTTTGTGATAATTATCTCCTTACCTGGAGTGTAACTGTTTTAAAAGCAGGGACTACTTATAGTAAATATACCCACAGAACACAGTGCCCATTATAGGGGCTCAAAATGTAGTTGTAAACTATAGTGGAAGCTCAAACCTGAGCTTCTCTAAGGTGAGTAAATATCCCAGCTTATCTAAAAGTTCCGAATTCCCACTGGTCTAAGGGTTGCCTTGATCCCTTTTGTGCTGTCCTACCTCAGGTCACCCTTCAGCTGCATCTTGAAGAACTCTCTCCCCACTGAACCCTTTTTCCTTAGTGCTGGTGCTTGCTGAAGGCACCGAGCATTATTGGACTCAGTTCCCAAGCTCTAGGATGGAACTTTCTGGATTATGGTAGAGGGGACCCTGATTGGAGGGGGAACCAAGTACCAACTTTCTGTATTGTGTCCCAGACTACACCATTCTGGACTGCATTTACAGTGAGGTGAAGCAGACTTACTATGTTCTGGATGTGATGTGCTGGCGGGGACACCCTTTCTATGACTGCCAGGTAAGGATCGGTATACCCCTTGTGTCTTCTGTTTTCTCCTCTCCTCCCGGGAAAGTGGCCCAGCCTGTGGGTTTGGTACGTGACCAACTTCTTGGTGTGTACAGGATGTGGTATATCAAGAACATTATCTAATGTTCCTTGCATCTGTGAGTGTATTTAATTTAGCTTCGTTTTTAAAAAAGAAGTAGGAACTAAAGGAAGTATAGCAAATTCTTGAGGGGAGGAAAGAGAGAAACAGAACAGAGGGGTAGGCTTAGACTTTGTAGAAACTGCAGCCACCCCCTCCTCTCTCCAGAGTGTGGGAGGATTGCTGACAGGGAAGATGGTGGGTGAAGGGGATGCCACCTTGTGCAAAGAAGAGAAGGTGGAACGTAAGGCATCATCAGATAGATTCCCGCTACCTCCACTCCTTCACCAACCACATCCTGACTCTGAAGATGGCAGGGCCTCCTTGGTATGACACAAAGCCTCACATCTCTGAGGGGCTAGCTCTAGAAGGAGATTTTCTAAGTGAGGAGAGGCCCCAGTATTCTCCCCTCAAGTTTCACCTTTCTCCGGTATTTTTCTCAGATTTTTCTCACAAGTCACAGTAGCAGTCATCAGGGTGAAGTGGGTCTGTTCCCAACAGTCCCCCATCATCATCCCAGTTTTATATTGGTGATTTTTCATGCTCTCTGTCAATTAGTTTATTATAGTGGTTCTCAGCGTTGTTAGAAATGCAAATTCTTATATCTACTGAATCAGAAACTATGGGGGTTACTTATGTTTTAACAAGCCTCCAGGTGATCCTCATACAGGTTCAAGTGTGAGAATCATGTGTTACCACTATTGGCGGCTGCTTTTCATAGCCATGACCCAAAGCTAGGTTTCCAAATAACGCTAGGTGGTGGTACTTCAGAATTCTAACATGCACCTCATTCTAACAATAATAGTCAAGACTTGCATTGCTAACCACTTTGCGAGCATTATCTCATTGAATGCCTTACAATAACTCTATGAGCTAAATACTGTTATTACCCCTCATATAGATATGGATGCTGAGAGTCACAGATGTTAAATACCTTGTTCAAGTGCAGAGCCAAACTTAGAAGTCAGAACTCATAAATTCATCCATCAAATATGTGGTGACAGAAAGAAATCTAAGTATGGGTGGTGAACATACAATGCAATATATATATGCATTACTTTTGAATTGTACACTTGAAACTTACTGGATTTCATTAACTTATGTCACCATAATAAAAAAAATAAACTAAAAAAAATTAAAAAGAAAAATGGAAAAAAAACATTCATTCCAGAAGATGTTTTTTTTAAATTCTATTGAAGGATATTTCCTGATACACATTTATAACCTATGAATTTGGCAACTAAAATCACCTATGTTTTTATAATATAAAGAAAAAACTTTTAATGTTTGTATCAGTTTTCCTAATTATTAAATTTTGGAAGCAAACAAGATATCTTTACATAGATGAATGAATAAACAATAATTGATATCAAAATTATAAAAGTGTATTCTTCTCTCCAAAAGGAAAATATTTAAACAATGTTAATGGAAATAACAATGTGATAGAGCTGAAGTTCAATTAAAAAATAAATCATAGTCCAAATCTTCAGTGTTACTAAAAATGAAAGTATTAAGCACATGGAATAATACTGATCAATGCAATAAAATAAATAAAATAAGTTAATAAAAATGAAATTGATAAGACATTAATGCAATAGAAAAAAAAACCCAAATCAATGTATAAAATAGTTCTTTTTAATATTCAATGAAATTTATGAAGTTCTGATTAACCCAATAAGTAAAAAGAAAGCACAAATACATAAAATAAGAATTATGATGATGACTAGGCACAAAGAAAAACCTAATACATACAGTTTGCAAAAATAACTTTAAACAATTTTGTGCCTTTTTTCACTACTTTTCTCAACTCTATGCAAATAAAAATGTAATAGAAATATTTTATTTATCAAAACCGACTCAGATATAGATAATCCAGACACACTGACATACATAGGGGAAAAAATTAAGAGCTGTAAAGAATTATTATTTTTTCCAGTTATAAAGACTGTGTGTATGTTTTTTTTTAATTTCCAAAAGCAAAATCATGTAAGGAAAGAAAAGGCCTTAAATAACTACAAAAGGATAATCAGTGATTAAGAGAATAAAGTAGTTTATGAGAAGTTATAATCATATAGTGGTTTCTAATTCTCAGTATTAAAACAAAGGTCAAACTAATGTGCTTTGGAGTTGGAGAGTCTTGGGTCCCATAGTATTTCTGTGTGCACCTGGGCAAGTGACGTAATCTCTCTGAGCCTCCCTTACCTGTAATGGAGATAATGATAATACAACTCTCACAGAGTGATTGAGGATTAATAAGATTATGTGTGTAAAGTCCTAGCATGGAGCCTGATATATAATAGGCCTTCAGTGATAAATGTTGGCTCAACTGCTATTTGTAATCCTATTGGATTTTAAGAAAAAAATCTTCAAAGACTTATAAACATCTTCCTAACCACATGGCAGAGTTTTAAAGGAAATGAGAATAATGTAGAAGGGTTTAGGTCTTTATAATCACGTGGCTATTTAGAATGGGGTGTTTTTTGCTTATATTATAGTTTGAGATAAGCAGTATTTCATCTTTCTTTTTTCCTTTTCTGTGGCAGACTGATTTCCGATTCTATTGGATGCATTCAAAGTTACCAGAAGAAGAAGGACTGGGAGAGAATACCAAGCTCAATCCCGTAAGGCCTGGGGTTAGGATTGCAGAGTTCTTTATGGGGATTGGTTTGATTCGGTCTATTCTCTAAATTTAATTATGAATGAAATTATCTTTTTTTGAGGCAGCATGGCATAATGGGAAGAGTATAGGTTTAACAGTCATCCAGATCTGATTCTGGTTTTGGCTTTAATAATTATTAGGTTAAGTTAATAACCTCACTTGGCCTTAATTTCTTCATCTTTATAATACGATTAATAACACCTACTTTATAGGGTTGTTCTAAGAACCAAATGATATAAATATGCACGTACTTATGGTAGGCACTCAATAAATGGTGGTTGATATAAAATGCTAGTAACTGCTTTTATTAAAAAGTATTTAGAGTTCTATTATAGTGGTTTTCAAATTGTAGCATGCATCAGCAGCACCTGGAGGGCTAGTAAAACATACACTCCTGGGCCTCATCCCTAGAGTTTCTGATTCAGTAGATCTAAGGTGAAGCGTGAGAATTTGTATTTCTAACAAGTTCCCCGGTGATGATGATACTGCTGGTCATGAACCACATTTTGATGACCTCTGCTCTTACATCTGAGCTGAGAGTGACCTCATTTAATCAATTCCCTCATTTTAGAGATGAGAATATAGGCTCAGAGAGGGGATTGTCTTTCTCAAGGTCCCAGGATGATAGCCCAAAAGTCTCTTTGCTGTCTGCTCAATGATTAAATATGCGACAGCTATTTTCAGGGCATTTTATTAGGTAAGCCCTGCGTATTGGCATTTGCTTGGATTGCTTACAACATTTTAAAGGCAATTGGATAACAGTTACAGGACAATAAATTGAGTCATTACTTCCAGTGATGTTATCAATAAGGTCCTGGAAAAACATCAATTGAGGAAGGAGAACATGGGTGCTGTTCTCTCTGATATACTGTTCTCAGTATTCTACGTGTAGTATCTCATTGAATCCACACAACAACCCTGTGAAGTAGATACTTTTATTATCCTTTTTTATAGCTGGGGAAAATGGAGGCATATAGAGATTAAGTGATTGGCAGAGCTGGGAGGCAAACCCAGGCGATCTGGCTTTAGAATTTGTAGTCCTTCCTAATCACTTTGTTTTACTGCTTCAGTCTAAAAATCCTTGTTGATCTGAAAGGGGCTACAAATAGTCCTTCATTAGGGGCAGCTGTCAGAGGGCTGGGAGGATAAGATACAGTCCCTAAACCGAGCACAGGATGGTGGTTCTCAGTCCTAACTGCACGTTAAAGTTAACTAGAGAGCTTAAAGAAGTGCCTTCGCCTTTCCCCAGACCAATTCAGTCAGAATCTTGGGTAGGGCCAAGGCACCATTAATTTTTAAGAGTTCCCCAAATGTGTCTCATATATAAAGCAAGGTCGAGAACCACTGACCTAGCAATGCAGTGGGTAGGTGGAAGGGAGGGTGTTGGGAAGGAAGAGACAGAAAACTTTTTCTTGATATAGCTTTGCAATTGCTGGAACCAGTATTATTTGTAATATGTACTAATTCTTTGTTCTAAATTTATATTTTAGTTTAAATTTGTGGGGCTAAAGAATTTTCCTTGTACCCGTGAGAGCCTGTGTAAGGTGCTGTCTATGGATTTCCCTTTCGAGGTAACAAAACCATTATCATTATTGCTCTGATATAATTGCAGGACACAGGGCAACTTGGTTACATAGAGTCTTAAGATAGCCTCTGACTGTACTGTGTCAGAACATCAGAAAAAGGGCTGAAAGCTGATTCTGGGAAGGATGTGCTCACTGCCCTTCAGAGACTCAGCTCTACCCTACTAGATAAGTCAGAATGCCAGAGCTAGAATGGCCCTGAAAGGCCAAAGCATCTGGTGAGGCTTTTATTCCTAGGTCCTTCTTTGTGTGCCTCTTCCTGTTACAAACCTGAGAATGAGACCCTTTGTTTGACTTTCGTGACTGACAGACCACAGGAGTGTGAACTCCTAATCTTTCCTTCCTCCGAAGAGCAAATGGTCCCTGAGGATAGCAGTGCTTGCTGAGCAGTGACATGGGGCAGGCTGACCAACTTTTCCTAGTTTGCCCAGACTTTCCTGGTCTTATTGCTGAAAGTCTCACGTCCACAGAAACTTCTCAGTCTTGGGAGAGTCTTTTGTCATCCTTAGAACCTGTGGTTACCTTCTCCGGGCTCAATAAGCAAACTCTTCTTTGCCTATCACACCCTTTAAAATTCTGCCTACTTACCCACAAGCTTTGTGTAAATTGGATATAATTTTGCCAGAAGGATAATAGCTTCCCACTTGAGGAAATGGTGAAGGCTGAGTTGTGTTCATTTCCGGAAGTAAATTAAGAAGGTGGTAAGACACCATCTTTATTTATAGCTCTTATGCCCCAATGACAATAAATGCCTTTTAGAGATGAGTCACTGACTCACAGGAAAAGAAAATCTGGGACTGTAGGAGGACTTCCCAGTGAGAAAAACTAAGTTTCCCAGGACATAGCTTGCAAACCATTTAGGGGGAGGGTTAGGCAGCCAATTTTGCCTTGGAGAGCAGGACTTCTTGACAGCCTGTTTCTCTGTGCTCAGCAGACCAGCATCTCAAAGTGGCTCTTCCAATTCCCTTGCTTTGTTCCCTGTGTGGAGCACATACCCCACTGTGAGACCTCATGGGATTTGGGGAGAGAAGATCTAGGTTCAAGTTGAATTTCTGCTTCACTATGTGTTTCTAAAGAGGCCCCGAGAACTGTGAGTGGTCCGATCTCTCAGATCCTCATGGTGGGTAAGAAAGTGAAATAGTGGGTAGGAAAGCACTTTGTAAACAAGAAAGTGTTATTTATGTTTTTATTTTCTAGAATTTAGTTTTCAAGGCCATTTCTTCCTTTAGAGAAATTGCATGTATGAAAAACAACTTTTTTCTCCAAAAAAAGGAGTTGGACCACAAGAGCTACCCCTCTGTATGTAGGTTATCCTGAAACACGTGGCCCCAGAAGTCATTTTGATCCCTGGTATCCCCTCTTATAGGTAGATGGACTTCTCTTCTATCACAAGCAGACCCACTATAGTCCTGGAAGCACTCCTCTGGTGGGCTGGCTGCGCCCATACATGGTGTCAGATGTTCTTGGTATGACTGTGCCGGCTGGTCCACTGACCACCAAGCCAGAATATGCTGGACACCAGCTCCAGCAGATTATTGAGCACAAGAGGAACCAGAAGGAGGGTGTGAAGGAGAAACTCACACACAATGTCTCTGACAACGGACACTATGAGCTGGAGCACCTGTCTACCCCCAAGCTGAAGAACCCTCCCCACAGCCCGGACCACCCTGGGAGCCTCATGGAGAACTGAAGAAGGCAGCCTCCTTTGGGAGTCACAGAGTGGTGCCTGGTCCCAGAAGGAAGGTTGGGGAGGAGGACAGTGACAACAGGTGTCTTATTTTAGAGTGGACTTGCCAAAGCTACTTCAGCTGGAAACAACTTATCTCCTATCTGAAATGCTGGCTCGAACAGTTAGGGGAAGTTCCTAAATTAGGTGGTCTTCAGATGTGAGCAGCAACTCATAAAAAGTGTATCTTAGATCCACAGTGTAAATATATGTAATTCTTAAGAAAGAATTTGTGATTCTTAAACTTAAGACAGTTATGAATCTCCCCCGGCTACACCCTCCCCGCCACCAGGCTACCTACACCATGACTGTTCAAGTCTTGTCTCATTTCGTTCTGTTTTTAGCACTTAAGCATTCTGCTGAGTTTCCAGTTGCTGCTGTTGCTAATGTCATTTTCTAAAAGGTCTTACCAGGAACTGCAGTTCTTGGTATTTGAATATGTTCTCTCTTCTGAGAAAACAAGTGTGATTTTCTTTGGTTTAGACACCGCCAGAGGTGAAATGGGTTCATTCACTACTTTGACAAACGTTTGAGTGCCTTCCAGAAGATAAGCCCAGTGGTAGGCCCCTGTGATGCAGAGTGGGTTATGGCGATGGACAGGACTAGGTCCTTGCCCTTGAGGAGCTCATGATCTGATGCGAAAATAAGTCTACCAGCATATAGGGTATGTCAAGATGGTGAGATGATTGCTTTAGTGCCGAAAGGCACATAGAACCTTGGGGAGTAGGAAGAGCAGAGGGAAGTTTTACAGAGAAGGTCAGAGCTGGGCTGAGGCTCAGAGGAGGGACAGAAATGTGCTCTGCATACGAGGAGGGGAGAAGTTTCTCACAAGCGGGAGGGTACGCAGTTGCACCCCTCCAGAGCAGCCCAGGACTTGCTCTGGGACCTCAAGTCAGTTCAGCATGGCTCAGTGTAGGACCGGAGGGTTCTGGAAGAGGAAGCTGAAGAGAGAGATGGGCTAGATTGTGTTATCCAGAGGTTTTGGATTTCATGTCAGTATACAAGGGAGCCACTGAAGAGCTTTGAGCAGGCAAGATCCATTCAGATTTGTGAACTAGAGCTCTTTGGCCACTATGGGAGCAGAAGGAAGATGGTGTCTGCTCTGCTCATGAAATGTGTGGCATTTCCCATGGCTGCAATCTGCTTTCCACCTTTCTAGGACTTCTCTTCTTGGACAAAAGGATTTCACTATTCCACTCCAGCAGTACTAGTGTCCTTTGGACAAAATTTCAGAGGGATCCAGGTTAGATGCATGACATGCAGTTGTTCCTTTGTGTTGACTAATTTTGGGAACAAATCTGGGCTGGAGTTGTGGTTGCACAGCCTGATTACTCAAAATCAGCATACCATAGTGGATCTAGCCTCAGTGTTGAGAGCTGCTCAAGCTGACTCTGTAAAATCGAAGAAGCACCCTCCCCCCACCACCTAACGATGTTGCTGCTGGCTGCAGATTTCAGCATGCCTACATCAATAAGCTCTTTCCTGAATTCCAATAAGGTCAGTTCCGCAGTAGGAACATTGTGTTCCTCTTGCCAAGAAGCATGCTGTCAGTTGCCTAGATGTTTCATCTCTAATGACCTTCTAAATGCTCTAGTCTGTACTCGGCAGCCAACGGCATCATTTCAGGAACAGTGCATGCGAGTATCAGAGGGACTTGGCTGGGCTCTGTTAAGAAATAATCGGGTCTGGAAGGACTCCTTCCCCAAAGGACACTCAGGACAGATGCATGAGTCAAAGAACATATTAGCTAAACATCACCACACATAACTTGATATTGTTGAATGGTAGCTGGATGGATGTATCTCAGAGGAGTGCTCTTTATATTTTTAACTGAGGAGCCAGTATTATCAATTACTGAACATAATGTATCTCCTGGTCATACTTCTTTGTGAAATGCCACCTGTTTCAAAGATGGTTTGCTGTAGGTTGCTGTGATTGGATATTAGTTTTCTGGCAGCTGTCCTTCTGAACAAGTTCTAGTTTCTTTTTTGTGGAATTATCTCTTCTCCATGCAATATGGTCTGGTGGAACTATAATTTGGAAGAACTGCCCTCCCTTAGCCAAGCATCAGGCTCATGACTCAAGATGGGCCAGTCGCATGCTCTTCACCAAGAATTTGTGTCTCAAGCAGAGGAACAAAGGGAGTGAATCAGTAGAAATCTGTTTATTTTGTCTACAGAGGGGCAGGGGTTGTTTCTTCTTGCTATAAAACCTATGAGCATCCAGTAAATCTCATCTTGTTTAAAGTAGTTAAAGCTGATTTCTGGGCTTGCAACTAAAAAATCCTGATACCATTGCCCAGTGTAGCCTACTCTGCTTGCTTTGACTGGAGGACTAGCTTGGCATGAGTTAGCAAGAGACTACTAGTTGAGATCACCTGTTTCATCCCAAGTGACACTGGAACACATGCACCTAGAAAAGACCAGGTAAAATAAACAGTCTTGGCTATTTTAATGTTAGCTCAGAAAAGCCATGCCGTGTTCTAGTGACTGCACGGAAGAATTGGTGTCAGAAAATCCACTTTGGCAGTGATTTATTCTCCACTATTTTTATACTAGCTCACTTCTCAGTCATTTCTCAACCCACTGAAATCTGACTTGGGTTCTTACTACATCAAGTCCTCTCATCAAGGGACCAGTGGCCTCCTGTTTTCCAAATCTAAGGGACATTTTCCAGGTTTTCTTACCTGACTTCACCTGCTGTGTATATGCTGTTGCCCTCTATAATCTCCAGCCCCGTATATATAGCTACTTATAAGTGACTCTCAGTCACCTCATATTTAGCATGTCCAAAACTGAACTCATCATCTCTACCCCTCAGCCATGCTCTTTCTGAGATCTTTGCCCTTGTTAATAGCATTTAGTCACCCAAGCTTGGAACCTAGGAATCATTCTGATGATTCCTGTCCATTTCTTACCTTTAACAGCTAGTGGATCACCATGTCCTTTAAATCCCCCCTCTCTCTTCTCCATTTCCTCTACAGCCCAATGCATTAATTCAGGCCTTCATCTTCTCTCTCCTGGAGTACTGCCAGAGTCTCTTATTTTCATTGTCATCAATCCTTCCCCACCTTTGCCCCCTCTAATCTATGCCTGCCACAACTGGTAGATTGATCCTTACTAAAAATGCAAATCTAATCCTGTTACTTCAGGGACTTCTCATTGCCTGCAGGGTACACGTGGAGCTTCTTAGCCTGCCATGCAAGTTTCCTCATGACCTGGCCTTAGTGTACTTGTCCAGCCTTATAAATTACCGTGACTCCTTTGCTGCCTCCCCTCCAGTGATGCTGCTTTATCAAAACAAGTGTTTCATACTCCCCTCCCTCACACACAACGCCATGCCTCCTTGCTCTGATTGCATTCACCTAGTGAACATACCTATTTATCTTTGAAAAACTCCATTCAACACATACCTATTTGAACCTTTCCTCTGCAGGTAGAATTAGCCATTCTTATCTTTGTGACCTCCCACTATATAATTGTCAACCAAAGTTGAGGATGATCCAGGAGATCACTCTAATTCTGACACAATTGCAAGTTAGGGATAGCATCTTAGGTTTTGTAATTCACCAGGATTCATAAGACTCACTGAAAATGGTTATACTCATGGTTACCGTTTATCCCAGTGAAAGGAAACATTAAAGTCAAGCAAGGGAAGAAATGCATGGGGCAGAGTCCAGGAAGGTTCCAAATGGGGATCCTTCAGGTGTCCTTTCCTAGTGGAGTCATAGAGAGCATTACATTTTCTTGGTAACCATGTCTGACAGTACTCAGAGTATTGCCAACCAGGGACTCTCACTCGAGCCTTGGTGTTCCAAGTTTTGGTGGGGGCCTGGTCATATAGACCTGGTTAGCAGACCAAAGTTTCCAGCCTCTCCAGGGGTCTAGCTAGGGGTAACATGTGATTCAAAGCCCCCTTCCCCTCAGTCACATTGCTAGACTTCTAGCATGGCCAGAGACCCCCAGGTAAACAGACATTTTTATTAGACAGGACATTCCAAGGGCTTCGAGGTTACTTCCCAGAAGCCAAAGGCAAAGGCCAACCTCTCTTTGGGCAAGTTTAAATTCTTTACTGCACACTTCCTCTATTAGATTGTAAGCTCCTGAAGGTCAGGGATCTGGTCTTACTTATTTTTAAATCTCCAGTGCCTAGCATAGTGCCTGGCACTCATATCAATAATTGTTGGTTGAGTAAATGTAATGATGAGCTGGAATGAGCAGGCAGTGAGGAGGAGAGCCCCTCCCCACTCCACGGCTGAGGACTGACCCTAGAGAGAGAAGGCTGGCGGCTAACAGGTGGTTGGATATACTGCAGACTTCTAATAACAAGAACTAACTATAATTTTGTAGATATGCTTGAAAGTATAGCCTAAAAACTTCTATGTACATTGGAGGAGGGAAAGAAAGAATCGTCCTAGCTACAGACTTCCTTTCTAATAAGGGGGAGAGCAAATAAATGTCTTTTGTTTTATGCCTTCTGTTACATAGGGAAGGAAAAGTAGACAGTGCTTTGTGATTTTAACAGGAGTTTGACTGCTTGCTTTGGTAAGATGAGTGCTTTTTGAATACCAGCCTGTCTTGGGATTCTGTGATTATACCTGATCATTACATCAAAGAACCAAATTAAGTTTTAAAGTTTCTCTGAGTGCCGTGAGATTTGGTTTGGGGCCTTGATTTGATTGTGACTCACCTCCCCTGAGGGTCTCCCATCCAATGATAAGGCCGAGGGAGGTGGAGAGGACCTGGGAGAGCTGGGAGGCTGGCAGTAGTGGAGGTGAATTAAGAATGGCCTCAGGCAGCAGGTATCTGAGGGAAAGGACGAAGTCCCCTAATGTGGGATGTGTGCGATTGTTTCTTGCATCCATTCCAAATGAGGGGGGTTCTTTTGAAAAAATGAATTTTTATTTGTTTTGAGAAGGCAGAAAAGTGGCCAGAGCAGCCTGGGAAACTGGGAGGTGGGTCTCACAATTGGGCCTAGCTCAGAGACATTCTCCCCATCTTAAGGGACAGTGTGGGATCAGAAGAGGCAAATTTCAAAATGTAGAAATCTCCACTGTCTAGGACTTGAAACAAACCATTAGCATCTGTAGCGAACATCCATCCTCCCAGTGGAGTAACAGTCCTTCAGACCTTCTGCCTCCCTTTGCCCTTCAGATGTTCTCTGCAATCAGACAGGAAAGAAAAGATGGAACTCAAATCTGTCAGTTCTGCTTCTCATTGGCAATTTTAACAAAAGTTTTTATAAGAGAGGAAGTTGAAACTGGCTGTAATAAGGTTCTATTTGTGGCCTTAATTTATCTGTTTTGCTCTGGCTTCCCCATTAACATAAGTCAAAGTGAGTGAAAGCAGTGCAGTGTAATTTGTTGCTACCTTTCTCCTATTAAATGTTTCTCACCAGCAACTAAGTATCCAAGGTAATCAGAGCTGTTTGGTATTTGGCAAGAATTAGACCTTGTCCTCTAGAAAAAGACAGACCTATTGTTTCAGCAAACATTGATTGAGCACCACCTACTGTGTGCTGTATATTGTGCTAGGTTCTGAAGAGAGGGTTTAAAGAATAAGACATTGTTTCTGCCCTCAAGGAGTTCATGGTCTAGTGGGGGAAACTAACAAGGAAGTAAATAATTATAATTCAGTGTTGAGTAAACTCTAAACAAGTATCAAGTATACAAGTAACATCGTATAGTGATTAACCGGTGATCTAGGAGTGGCTAAGTAGGGGTGTTAGATGAGAAAATTGTGTGAGGAAAGAGGCAGATCATTATTTTAATAAAAACAAAAACAGGATAGCAATGGTAAGGACCAGTCCCTATAGTAATGTTCCAAATGTAATCTACAAGGGATAAGATTTTGCACCTTCCTTACTACAGAGGACACCTTTAGCCATCCTAGTTCTAAAAAACGTGGCCTATGAGTAAACAAAAAATTTCACCCTAGACATGGTTAGCAGTATAATCTATTTACTCTGTATCTGTTTGTGTTTTTTTTTTTGAAAAATGGCACAAAGAACTTTTTTGGATCTCTTACCTCCAAAGCATGTCTATAGCACAACACATGTCTCTTTCATAGGCAGTAGATGTTTTGAGTAATGTTTTGAGAGAAGCTTTGGATTTTAGAAGTAAAGTTGTTTTGGGGGAAAGGTTATAAAATTCCAGACATAGGTTTGAAAGTATCTTTGTTCTTAGACAAGAACAGATATAAACAGGGCAGGAGAAAATGGTAAGATAGAGGCCTCAGAGTTAAGATGACTGTCTTTATCGATTTAGTTATTTAACATACATTTATGAAGGGACTGTCTACCAGATACTAGGCTCTAGTTACTAAGGGTCCAGGGTCTGAAAAGACAAATGTGGTTCCTGCTTTCCTGGAGCTTACAGTCTCAGAGAGCAGGTGGATACTAGGCTAATGAACAAGTACATGATTGCAAATTTTGATTAGTTCTCTGATAAAAAATAAGAGGGTACTGTGAGGGAATCTAATTGAGTTTAGGAAGTAGCCACAGAAGATTTTGCTAAGGATGTGACTTGAGCTGCGACCTTGAGGATGAGTCACATTTGTCTGCTGAGCAAGGTGGGAGGAGTGGAAGATAAGGTTTCTAGACAGAGACCTGAAACCTATGCTTCAAAAGCAAAAAACAAAAATACAAGCTATAACACCCCTCCCCCTAAGGTTCCCTTTTATAATTTATTTTCCACTTTCAGATTTCAGTTCATGTTAATTAAATGTATTGAGGTATTGATTAATAATATAAATTTTAGGTGTACAAATTTATGTTACATCTGTATACTCTATTGTGTGCTGACTACTTGAAGTCTAGTCTCCTGTCACCTTGTATATGATCCTGTTTGCCCTCTTTCTCTTTCCCCCACGCTGATGTTAATTTAATAAACATGTTTTTGTCACCTACATTCTCCCAACCCTACCCTAGACTTCCTTCAGAGGCCCTGCAGCCAAGCATTTAAAAGTGCAAAGAGGCTATGTCAGTACATATGTATCTACTTTATGTATATATTTTTTGTAAAATGAGGATCATAATTTCAGCTATCTCATACTATGATGGTGAGATGAGATGAATGAAAGTCATTTACAACTGTCTGGTATGTAAGGACACAATAAATGTGAACTTACTATTTCAGTGGATGTGTGTACTATAATTTATTTACTGTATTTCCTATTGATGGGCCATTATGTTTCCATTCTTTTGATATTACAAACCATTTTGCATCTCTAAGATTTGATTGAGCAGGATGACAATATCGTATTTGACTCTCTTGGTTTGAGCCTCCAGTGATAGGCAAGCCTTTGTATTCTCATTATCCTAAGATTTACCAATCAAAGCAGATCCAGCCAGCTGCCTTGTGCTTGGCAAATTTTTGAGCACATCTCTGCTCAGAAACTTAAAAATATTGTCCTGTAAGGACTGTGATAGGCAGCAATTCCGTAAACTCTTTCCTTACACACCCACACTCCCCCCAACTCCTAGCTGAAAGCCCTGCTGTATTCTCTGTCCTAGCTCATTCTGTTAAACTTCTCCCTTGTCTATGGCCATGCTACCCTGAATGTGCCTGATCTTGTCTGATCTTGGAAGCTAAGCAAGGTTGGGCCTGGTTAGTACTTGGATGGGAGATCACCTAGGAAGACCAGGTGCTGTAGGTGTTAATAAAAAAATTTAAAAATAAATAAAAAACAAACTCCCTTTATTAATTTTCCTCACCCGATCCCTGCTCTAGGAGTTAGAATGCCTGGGTTCAAGTCCTAGCTCAATAATAATTAGCTGTGTGATTGGACAAATCATGACAGTTGGTGTCCTAAGGATCACTGGGCAAAACAAATATAAAACTAAATTGTGGGTTGAGAAACTCCATCCTCTCAGGGTTTGTACTACTCAGGTCCTGCCATTTCTTCCTCCGGCTTAGTCCTATAGCCATTTGCCTGCTTAAGGAAAAAAAAAAAACTATACAGTAATTTCCATGTATAAGTGGACTTGCACCCTTCAGACCTATGTTCAAGGATAAACTATTTGTTACTATTTAAAACATTTTTTGAAAAAATTATACATCCACATGCAAAACTTACACACACACACTGTTAGTAACTATTCTCGAGTAGTTACTTGGGGGTAGTGACTAAGGGGGGCTTTGGCAAATTGAGAATGTGCTGGTTACATGGGTGTGTTGAGTTTATGGAAGTTCATCATGCTGTATGCTTACATTTCATCTCTATGTATGTATATTATATTTAAAAGTTTAAAAAAAGAAATAAAATGCACAAAAGACCATATAGGGAACAGTCTTCCTGTCCTTTCTGTTCCCCAGACTTCCGGTTCCCCTCCTGAGAGACAGCCACTGACTGACACCTTTCTTGTGTATCCTCCCAAAGCTTTGGTATATATAAACAAGTTTACAACTATGTTCATTTTTGTTTTTATATAAATGACAACATATTGTGCACACAGTTTGTTTTGCTTTTTTCACTTCACAGTATAGCTCAAGGATCATTCCATATCCTAATATGTGGAACACCACTGTTCATAGTTGTAACTCCAATGCATAGCCCAGTGCCTGGCATGTATGTATACTTGTTTGGATGCAATACTGAAACTGTAACTCCTGTACAGGGTAATGAACTCAACCCAGAGTCAGCCCCGTTGCTGCAAAGGATAAAATAACTTACCTGAGTACCAGGGGTTTCTGCTATAACCAAGGGCAGCCTGTTGCAATGATGCAGAAATGACGTCAGAGGTTGCTTTTACAGTCCTAGGAGCATTTCCTCAGTTGCCTTAAGGCCCCTCTCTTGGGTCTCCCCCAAGTTCTCTAGGGCGTCAGTCTTTGGTACTAGCTGTGACACTTGCTTGTTAGCTAGGTCCATTTTCGAATATTTACTTTTTGTCTGGAATGATGCAAAAACATACCAGACCCAGCCCTGCTTTCCCTGTGACGCCGGAACGGATTCCACGACAGTACCCTGTAAGCCCCCCAAGCTCTGCTATACGCCTGAGTGAAAGAAAATCAAAGGCTTGCAAAAGCTGCGTGATTTCTGTACAGGATTTCGAAATTGGATGTTTTTGCGAGGGACTCAAATTAGCTCCATTGGCGATGAATTACAGGACACAGTCGCCAAGGAGCGAGAGCTAGTGCTGAGATGAGCAGGCTCTGTTCTTCCACCTGAGCATCTTGGACTTCGCCGGCAACTTTCACAGGGGCTTTGTCAGCAAGTGACAAGGAAATCGATGAGGACTGTGGGTTCCTCACAGGCGGGTGTATGCGGAACGTAATCCCAGGCGAGCTGCCCGTGGGCAGCTCGTTTTCAAACTGTATTCTCTTCCTCCTCCATGGAGCTTAATCTTACCAAAGTAACTAACACTCTCGCCTCCGTTTCTCTGCTTCTCGGTAGTCCGGAGTCGTCGCCGTCCCGCGCCCGCCTCCCACCCCCTCCTCGAGCTCCCCACCCCCGTGCGAGCTGTTCTCCCCGTCTCCCCCTGCACGTCCCGCTCCCACCTCCTCGGGCTCCCGCCCCCCCCATCGCCCCCTCCGGGACGGCGTCCTCGGCTCCCTCCCCACCTCGGCCGCCCCCTGCCGGACGGCGCCCTCGCCCCGCCCGCCCTCCTCGCCGCCCGCCCATTTGTGAATGAGACGCTCAGCGTCTCAATGGAGCCGCGGGCGCCCCGGGCGGCCGCAGGGTTGGCGGTGAGCAGGGACAGGGACGCGCGGTCCCGTCACCTCCCGCCGGCATCGCTCCCTCCGGCCTCCCCGGCCTCTGAGGCGCGGCGCTGAGAGGCC
Source organism: Macroglossus sobrinus (assembly GCA_004027375.1). Taxonomy (NCBI): domain Eukaryota; kingdom Metazoa; phylum Chordata; class Mammalia; order Chiroptera; family Pteropodidae; genus Macroglossus; species Macroglossus sobrinus. The sequence continues at coordinate 347,404 of PVKZ01000784.1, read as the reverse complement.
GCCGCGCGGGTGGCCGGGCCCGCAGCCGGACGACGCGCCGTTCCCCGCGGAGGCGCGGGGGCGCCGGGCCCGCAGCCGGACTCGTGTCCCCCCGGAGGCGCGGGAGCGCCGGGGCCCGCAGCCCGGACGCCCAGGAGGCGGCGGCCTTCGCGCTGGGCCTGCAGCCTTCTCGATTTCGCATCTCCTTTCCTTCCCCCGGCTGACTCCCCGCTCCGCGCCTGCACTTTTTTTCTTTCCGGGAGAGGAGGGGAATGTGAGGAGAGGAGCGGAGGACACAGACGCGGACTTCCGCTCGGGAGAGAGCGGCAGCCCGGAGGGCCCCTCGCGAGCGGGCGGCGGCGGCGGCGGCGGGGCCGGCGGGCGCGGCCCCCGGCCCGGCATGCGCGAGCCTGCCGCGGGCCGCTGAGCGCGGGCACGAGCGGGCCAGGGCCACGAGCGGGCCAGGGCCCCAGCGCCGGCCAGGGCCCCAGCGCCCCCCGACATGGAGCCCGTGACCGCGCCCCGGGCCGACATGGCGCCGGAGCTGACCCCGGAGGAGGAGCAGGTGAGCGGGGCCGCGGGGGTGGGCGTGGCGCGCCCCTGGGGCCCGCGCCGGCCTCGGCCGGGCCGGCCGCGCTCCTCGCGCCCGGGGCCGCGCGGGTGGCCTCCCCCTGGTGGCCGCGGCCGCCATCCGCCAGACGGGGCGCCTCCGGAGGCCGCTGCTGCGCCGGCCTCTTCTGCGTCTTTCGGTCCCGGAGGCTCAGGGCCTCGTGCCGCCCCTCCCCCCATATCGGAGTCGATCGAAGTTCCTGGACCTGGGGGCCTCCCTTTCCTTCCACCGACGCCCCCGCCGTTTGCAGAACACCGTGCCTTCGGCCTCTCGGCCCTGTCGATGTTTTGCTCCTTTGCGTGCGGGCTGGCTTTTTTTTTTCTTTTTTTAAGGGTAGGGAAAGCCACATTTTGGTGGGCGGGGCTCCTGCGGGGACGCTCTCTCCTCCCGAGAAGAGTGACGGTGGGCACTGGGGACATAGATGCCCTAGATTTTCAGACGAGCCCTCGGGCTTCTCAGAGGCCCGTGGCAGGCCTGCTTGGACAGAGTATGGAAGATCCAGGCCTTCGCATGTTCCCCGAGTGCCTGGTCTTGACCGCCCTATTCTGCTCTCCCGGGCTGGGCGCATCCCCGCCTCCCTCCTCCCTACCCCCATCTCGTCACACTGTCTCCATCTTTCCCAAGCCTACGTTGAGTTCCGTTGTCCCTTAACTCTTAAGACCTTCAGTTCTCAGAAGGAAGTGTTTTGCAATCTCATTTTGGGAGCTTGCACCTTTCTGCGGGGGGAGACGTGGACCACTCCCGAAGAAGATGGGCAAGTGCTGGCTAAGGCGAGAATCCTAAAGGCTTTTTGCTGTCTCTTCCTTGGCACAGCCCATACCCGGTCTTAGCAGTGCTCAAGTAGAGCCGTAGTCCCGTTCCATTTTTTAAATAAAAATCTGAACTAGAACATGAACGGTGTTGGTCGCCCATTTCAAGCCCTACATCCCTTGTTCTCAAGGACCACATTTGGTGACATAGTCTCTAGTGTGGAGACAATCTGGTTTTACACATTAATATTGGTCAATGGGCTTATTTAAGACTTGATTGTTAAAAAGCCCTTGGGGATGACATTTTTTCATATTTGGCCTTCAAGACCAGTTTTGCCTTTTGGTGCGTTGAGATAAAATCAGCATAAGGAAAAAAAGAATTCTGCTCTGTACAAGCAGTGGTAACATTCTGATAACTGCAGTTGAGTTAATGAAATGCAAGTCAGGGCCTAGTGCAAGCAGATGGCCAAGGAACCCATCTGCTTGAATTAGAGAAATACTTCAGTATTAACGTGTGATGTGTTAGGTTGATTTTAAAGGAGCAGAACTCTTTCATTCACTTTTTCTTAGGTAAGGCAGATTTGAAGCTTTTATGTTTTTAACATTTAATGGCATCAGTATTCCACTGTGAAAATGGCATTAGGTTGCAAATTTAAAAATTAAAACAGAGGAAAGTAAATATTAGAGTATTAATAGTATTGATAGAGTATTGGCTTTTCCCTATGTATAGTTATTTACATATATACAAGTGTAGTTAATAAAAATCTTAAATTGAATGAATGTGCTCAGCATTAACAAAGACTGGATGGAAACAATAAAATATTTGTATATTAGGTTGGGAAGTTATGTGTTTCTTTTTATAACCATACCTTTTCCTACAAAATACCAAGTTTTCTACCGGCATTTCAGAACGTTGAAACAAACATAAAAGCATCATAGTTCTGATTATTCTAATGCCTGATGAAATTTCATATTTAATTTAATATCTCTTAAGAGTACTCTTTTTTTTTTTTTTTTTAAAGCCTACAGCACTCGGTATTCCTAGGTGGTCCCCCATCCATGTACTAACCAGGCCCCACCCTGCTTACCTTCTGAGATCAGACGAGATTGGGCATGTTCAGGGAGGCATGGCCATAGACTCTTAAGAGTTCTCTTAACTATTAAGATTTTTTTTAATTTTTTAAATTAAATAGCAAATTTGTGTAAGTCTTATCAAAGTAGTCAACATGGGAAATGACACATTCATATCATAATGCTAACCCACTCATCAAACCATTTAATTTTGTTTTAATGTCTATAGCACCTGGTAGTCATAGGTTGCCTCCCATCCAAGTACTAACCAGGCCTGACCCTGCTTAGTTTCCGAGATCAGGCACATTCAGGGTTGGCATGGCCACAGTAGTGATCAAACCATTTTAGAACTCATTTGGAATTGATTTCAAAGCTGTGGCAGAATCTTTGAAATATCTCTGATGTTGGGAAAATCTTGTACTTTCCAGAGTCAATTCGATGTTTGGAAATAATGAAAAATCTTTTTGGAACCCTGTAAATTAAGTAGGGGCTCAAACTGAGTTAACATAGGTCAGGCAAATTAAAATGCATTTAGGCCCTTTTTGAGGTGTGAAAATTGCCTTAAAGATGTTTCTGGAGCAGATCCCTCCTGAATGGTATCTCCTCCTAAATAGTCATGAAAATCAGAAACCCAAAAGTTTTCTTGGGCACTGTTCTCCCTCAGCCCCTGTATGCTACATATATATCTTCAGGTTTTCCTGTATATCTCTTGAATTCATGGACTTCTTTCACCATCACCATCACCACCACCACCACCTTCATCACCCTAGTCTCCAAGCCACTATCCTATCCTGACAGAACTTTTCTGTCTTACCCATCTGCATTTCTTAGCTCTCATTCCAGAAGCCAAAGGCAAATTGCAAATCCGATTGCACCTTCCCTACAGCCTCCTTGGTTTTTCAGTGGCTTTTCATTGCTTTTGGGATCACTGTAGCTCTTAAATATGGTCTACACTGCCTCAGTCACTCTCGAGTTGTCTAGAGCCCTAGTTTTTTATTACACCTCATCTTTACTCCCGGCGCACTGGCCTTTTCTGCATTCTTGCCAGTTTCCTCCTGGGCTACATATGGACAAGGTCTTTGCAGTAGCTGCTGTCCTCTGGAAACAGCCTCCACTTTAACTCCCTCTTCATTGTTTAGCTCTTAGCTTTCACTTTCTCTGGAAGGCCTGCCTTGATCTCTCCAGTTTGGTTAGATCTCTTTTATTGGCTCTCAGAGTACCACTTACTGTTCTTTATTTCATGTATCACAGGTTTACACTGTTTGTGCGCTTACGTTAGCAAAAGCTCCACGAGGGTTGTTGGAACTGTGTCTGCTTTTGCTTACCATCATATACATATTGCCTAGCATAATGACGGGCACTTAACGGACATTCAGGAAATACTTATGGAGTGAATGGAAGTTGTTCTGTGTGTAATTTGTACACAGACATCTCTTTTTAGAACGGCTTTTAAAAATAAGGACATTGTTCATTTTGAAATGTGTTGAAGGTCATCATTATTACTTTATAGTCTCATTTCCTATCTAGGCATGTGTTGAACAGATATACCAAATTCTCATTTGTAACTCATGTTTCTTGCCTTTTGTTTTTTCAGTTATCAATTATACAGAGCCTACAGTTGAATTACAGGACAATGTATGCTTTGTCTTTAAAGAGTTTACAGGAATTACAACAGAGTAATAACAGTAACTGTTTCCTAAACTTCCCCTTTGAGTCAGGGCATTTCACATACAGTAATCCTCATAAGATTTGTATTATTACCTCATTTTGCAAACAAGAAAACTCAAATTGAGAGAAGGAAATTGCCCAAGGCCACATAGCTAGCAAGTGATGGAGCCATGCTCTCCACCCAGATCTAGATTATTCTGCCTCCACTGCAAATATTCCCTGTATTATATACAGTATAACTTTTCATGAAGCAATTAACCAATTTACTAATATGCCTACATGGGTATATAATAGCTAATTTTGTGGGTTTTGGTATAGATATATGTGTTTGGTTTAGATGATGATGCTTAAAATATGGTTTAAAAAATACGGTGGAAAAAAATTGGAAAACCTTTAGTCAGACCTATATGTTGCCAGCAGAAACATACAGTCTCTGCAAGAAATTTTGATGAAATTACTCTTGGGGAATAATTTGTTCCTTAAGATAGAGTTTCAGCTCTCCATTTTGAGGTGTAGTCACAATAAAAATTTAATTTTTTATATTTTTTTCCTTTTGTACAAGAGAAATAACTATTCTTGGAGCCAGATATTTTCTCTCCAACTATAAAAACCAATATGTTTTTGTGTCAGGAATACATTCTTTTTTGATATATTTATGCGTAAATATAAAAGCTTTTCTTAATTTGCTGGCAGAGTTGTAAATTTGGCAGTATAATGGGTAATTTCTACATGTCAGTGTTAATAGTCATTCTTACTATATTATTGTCTTAATTTTACTTTTTCAAAGTACATGTTTGCATTTGTGACTCGACATGAAATTTTATTGTATTTGCTAAATTATGATTAATGACCACAAAGGATAGTTAAAGGTATGTTATGTGTCTTGTGTTCAGAAAATTAAGTGAGACTCCTTGAGTTTTATCTGTTTGGGCATAATTTGTGAGAACTCTCTCTTTGTAATAAACCATATAATAAAGACTCTTACTAGGATTCTGAGGCTATTTCAATTCAACTGTTACAGCCTTTTAGGGTCTTTTGGTTTTGCATGGATTTCCCAAGTAGTGATTGATAGGGTAGGGTAGTTTTTTAAAGTACTTATGCTTTAAAAAATTTTTTTTTAATTTATTTATTTTAGTTTCAAATATACAGTTAAAGTACTTATGCTTTTATTCATATTTTATTTTAGATCAAAGATGGTTTTAATAACACATACAGTGCTTCTCTTACATTAAATTAAGTCATGAGTTCTTTAAAGTTGCTGTAACAAATAAGCTAATTTTTATTTTCAAAGCCTCTAAAGAAAATTCTTATTTAGAGTTCACATTGCTTAGCGCTTCTCGCATTGTTGGAATGATTAATAAGCTAATATGTGTAGAGCACTTCTTACATAGTAAACACTCAGTAAAGGTGTCCATCATCATGATATCCTCTGTCTTCCAAAAGTTAAAGATTTTAGAGGTCAAGTTAGCTTTAAACCAATCCCAAGGGGGGAAAATATTTATATTCACCCTGGGCCGTCATTTAGCTTGGATTCTTATGAATGTCAGAAAATAGTTATTTTGTAACTTTATAGTGTAGTTTTCAAACACCTACTGTAATTATGTGCTCTGATTTCTGTCCTTATAACAGAATCTTCTAAAGCTAAAAATTTAATTGTCTTGCAGTAGACTTAGATTTTTGGCATTTTTCCCAAGGACAAGGATTTGGTCCTGGTTCTTGTGGCCAAGAACTTCCCTTTTTCCACAGCCTCACGTGTCCTGTGCTAAATGTCATCTGTCCCTCTGGAAGTAACTATGTCAAGGCCCAAGTGATCTATAATTTTATGTCGAGGCCTTCCAGAGAGGGGAAAGAGAGGAGGGAAAGGCGAAGAATTCTCATTATTTTTGTTATTGCCGGTAACTAATGATATTGTAATTAGCAATTAGGTAAACATCTCATTTGAATGTGAAAATTTTACTCTGTTAAAATGTCTGAGCATATCAGGGGTCTTGGACTTTAGTTTTGTGAATGTTAAGGAACCTGGAGGTTTTCTTGAAAGATCCTAACCTTAAGATAGATCCTGCTTTAGGATGGAGCTGAGCTATTTTGTGGAGGTTACAGTTGAAACGCATTGTAGGTCAGTATATTTGAGTCTCATTTTCTGACTTGTATACCTTTATTGTATTGGAAAAGGCATAGTAATACTTGGATACTCCTACTTCATTTTCTAAATATTAAGCCCCATTTTATAGCAGAATGGTTGATCCACGGCAGTGTCAAATTTAGAGTATAGCCCCCAAATGATTATTTGTTCAGATTAAGATTCTCCAGTGCAACTTCGGCCATTCACACCTCTTCTACCATCCTGCCTTACTGTCTCAGTTGGGAGTCCTTTCTTTTTCCAAATAAGTCACTGTCACATTCTCTCTCCCCCACTCCTACCCTCACCCCCCCCCACACACACACCTCCACTCAAGAGCTCCTTGGTTGCCCTTTCTGGGCACTGGAATAAGTCACTTTTTTATTTCACCTTTGGAGTAAGGGCAGCTGTTCTTAGGATAGATGGTTTAGCCTATACGCTTCAGTGCTAGAGGGCCTGTACCTCCTGGTATGAACATTTTCATATCTCATTTTGAAGATATCTCTTGAGAACCAGAGATGACATGGAGATGGGGGGCTGTGGTCAGAGACCAAGAAGCTCCTGAGCCCATCGGAAGAGTTGTTTCTTTATTAAGGATTGGATATCTCTTAGGTCCAGACTATAAAATGACCAGAACAGTAGATTAGAGATGACTTTTTCTTTAGTATTTGCTTCTGAGAAAAGTGTTTCCTTTTTTTCTCTGGGAAAGACAATTTATATTATATGTACTGGTTCCTTCTGAAATACCAAACCCATCTAAAACACACATACACAGTTCTTGTCTTTTTATGTAGTACAGGTGACACAGATTTGACTATGTTTATAGAACTATTATGAGTCCAGAAGTTATGCTCAGAATTGATGGGCATATTCTAAAGAGAGATATCTTTGGCTTTAATATTGAAGTATCTGGGGACATTAATTCATTAATTACTTGTTCATTGCTTAGACAACTGGCTAATTTTTACCTTTCCATTTGCTTTTATTTACATCATTATTACATGATATACATCATTACTAAAATCAGTCTTTTTAAAAATAGGCTTTGTAGATTATAATACCATATGTTCTTTTATAATTAAAACCAGTAACATTTTGTAAAATGTCCTGCATTCTCTATATAGATTTAGGATTATGTTGTGAAGTGCTGAGACATCAGTATTTAAGATTAATGTAAATCTGGTTGTTTTTCCTAATGGAACTATTTACCAGTGAAACCAGGGCCTTTTGGAAGGTGATGGTAATGAATATTAGGTAAACTTCAGGAATATTTAGTGGCTCCAGGTGTTTTATTTGATAATTTTGAGTCTGTTTTGCCTTTTTTTGCTTAAGGAACTTTTAGGAGAGTAATTAATTTAAATAGCTAAAATCCCTTACAGGTACAAAATGCTCAGTAAATAGTTGTGATAGTATTCTTATCTTTCATGCTATGGGAAACAATTTTTTTTCAGATAAGAATAGGAAGAAATTTAAGAATCTGACTTTGCAGCAATGAAATGGAAGATTTCAAGATAGCCTAAGTCTTCTAACAGTTACCATGTATGAGCAATGTATCTTGAATGTGGGTAGGAGGCTACTTGTTTACTATATAATGCTGTAAACATTTTTTGCATCATCCATTGGGTCATTGGTTTGTTTCTTCTAGATTATCTTTTGGTGCACTGGTCATTATCTTTTTTTTGTTTTTTGTTTTTCCAGAATTTTAAAAGGTCATCTGATCTAAAAATAGTGCAAAGAATGACAGTTTATATCAGCTTTCATCTCTTAAACAGTCTTTGTGAGGAAATTCTTATTCCATTATTTATCTCAGTGATTCTCAACCAGGGTGATTTTAACCTCTTTGCCCCAATATTTGTCAAATGTATCTAGAAATACATTTGATTTTTGTAATTGGGAGGCGAGGTACTACCAGCATCTAGTAATGAGAGACCAAGAATACTGCCAAACATCCTGTAATGTACAGGATGACCCACAATCAAGAATTTGGCCTAAAATGTCAATAGTGCCAAGGTTGAGAAACCTTGATTTATATCTGAAGAGTCTTGTGGTTCTTAGGAAGTTACAATAAGTTCTTACTTTTTAGTTAAAGGTAGGTCTTTGGTTAATATGTAGTATTCAAATATGTGTTCTCAAATACTGCTTTTAGTAATTGACTTCACATACTGAAAAACTGTAGTCTAAAAATTATCTTGCGGCAAACCATCACAGAGGATAAAAGGAGCCATTTCCACAGCCTTTGCAGGGGTTTTCATAAATGGGGGAATTTTATATGACAAGCAGAATACTACTGAATCCTGTCATGGAATGATTATAATAGCAAGTATCATTTTTGCTTTCTCCTCCAAATGTATCTGAGTGTTGCTGTGAAGTATCTGTATTCCTCCAGGTGAGTGAAGTGATTGTTATGTATGAATCCCTTTTCCTTTAAGGTTAATGTGGACTGAAAGGAATGTTTTACAGATCATAAACAGAAATAAAAAATTTTTCATTCATTTAGCAATCATCTATTGTCTTGCTGTGTGCCAGGTTCTTGTTCAGCATGGAATTCTCTCGCCTTGAGGAATTCCTCTGTATTCTAAGCATTTCTTGAACTGTGGGGTACCTTCAAAGGAGGAGGACCTCTTATGCACAGTGAGATCAGGGACTTGATATCTGCATCTTTAGTGCACATTGTGAGACTTCAAAATATGTTTGCTAAAGAATGACTGAAACTGTATTGAAATTATTTATTCCTCACTCAGTCCATGAAGTGTGTATTATTTTGCTTAGGGTGGTTATCTTTATGATACAGGGATGATGTTCAGAGGCTTCAGAGATTTACTGAGGCAGTACTGGACTCAGACTCTTCTGATTAAATGCATTGCTCTCTCTAGTAAGCTTCATCTGTCTTAACCATGTGTTTCTACGTATGACATACCTATGAACATATAAACCAGAAATAGCTCTCTTGGCATTTGTGGGTGAACATTCCTGGTTTTAGTTATTTGTAAGTTTTCCCACAGAGATGTGGCTACATTGTTTCTAGTTGCTTATTGTACATTTATTTATGAAAAATTAAGTGCTTTAATAGGATTAGTAAACCTGAGGGTTCATGTAGGTCTCTGGGTATACCTCTCAAAATGTTGTAGGTTTCGTTTTTTATATGTGGAACTTAATATTTCAAATGTTATCAGCATAATGGGGAAGTATATATGGTATGTTGTACCAATAACTAGGATGAAAGTTCAGCTTTTTTTTCTTCATTTTTCCTTTTTCTCTTTTTTCTTTTCTTTTTTTGTTTTTTTCTTTTTTTCTTGTTTCTTTTTTTTAAAAGTACAGCTTTTTAAGTTGTTTTTCTCATGATACCTTTGCTTTGTTCTTGTCCATACTTAAGCTACTACTAGATTTTCTTTTCTCTTGCCAAGTGTAAATGTTAAGGAAAACTTCCAAAAAAAAAAAAAAGGTTCTTCTCCTTGTCTTTATATACTTACAAATTTTCTAATTTTTAGATTTGTAAAGGAAGAAAAGAGTTACTGAAAGGCCTGAAACTTTTAACATAATACATGAGCACAAGAAAACAGTTTTTTATTTGGAAAAGGCCATTTGTCTTACTGAGACATTAGCTCTTCCATGCTTGGAAAACCCCAGAAGTGAAGTAAAAATGGTATTTCTGACTAGGTAAGAGAATTACAAGTGACATAGCTAGCAAGATTAAAAGGGTTTTTTGAGGTGGGGGGGAGAAAAAAATGATGTGATGATAGAGGCTTTGCTCATCCCTCTGGCAACCAAATCAAAGTTGTGACAGAAACAAGGAGCAAACAGCAAGGAAAAATCACCTGGGATCTAGATGAACAAGCCATACAACTAGAGAGGAACCTAAGAAATCACCCTGCAACAGCAGAAAGTAGGATGGGGCGAGGACGTGGCACTGCCTGGTTTCAGCAGCTGAGTGAGATGAAGGCTACAGAAGCCGTAGACGCCTCTGAGGGACCGTGTCCCCAAGAGGATTTTCGCTGTGGCGGACCTGCTGACTCTGAGCACCAGTGCTACTTCAGTTGCCCAGGGACTTACAGGGGGACACCGAGTTGTGGGTGTGAGGGCTGAGCTGAGATTCTCTCTGTAAAGAAGTGGCGTTGGTATCCATTGTTCCTGTGTTGAGCCCTCCCCTCCACAGGTGTGCCACACAGCCCCACCATAGCTGTGCAGTCATCAAACTGGATAACACAGGTGGCTCTGCCCAGAGGAATGCCTGAAACTCCACCTCCCACAGCTCTGGCATATCCCAAGCCACAGCCAGGCATCTCCTCAGCAAGTCAGGTGTTCCTTGCTGAGCAGCACCTAGACTCACACTGGAGGCAGCTGGCCTTGGTGTTTGGTGTGGCCTTTTGAGGCAGCTATAAGCACAGCATCTGTGGACTGCTTGCTGAATCTTAACAGGTGGCCCTGGAGATATAGAGGCTTGGGCTGAACCCCTCTCAGAACTGTGCCACTGGACACCTACTTCACAATCGACACTAATAAGACCAGGAAACTTGGGAGCTTTGCTTAGTACAGACATGGAAATGCAGCCGAAATGGGAAGACAGAGAAACAGAAACCATATAAAAGAACAGAACAGAGATCCAGATATAATGGAGTCAAGTAATCTTAACAGATGCAGAGTTTAAAACACTTCAAAGATGCTCAATGAGCTTTTGAGAAGTGTAGATGAACTCAGTGAGAACTTTAACAAAGAAATAAAAAAACGCATAAAAATGGAAATGGAAATTATAAAAGGGAACCAGTCAGAAATGAAGAACACATTATCTGAGATGAGAAGTATATTAAATGGAATAAACAAAGGAATAAACAGAGTGAGTAAAAAAGAGGATCAAATGCCCTATCTAGAGGATGGGAAAGCCAAGGACACACAATCAGAATGGCAAGAGATAGGATACCAACACTATAAAAATAATTTAAGGAGCATATGGTACACTATTAAGGGTCCAACTATCTGTCTGATTGGCGTAACTGAAGAAAATCAAGATGTTGAGCAGCTGTTTGAAGAAATAATGATGGAAAACTATCCTCACCTAGTGAAGGAAACGGACATAAAACCTCAGGAAGCTCAGAGAATTTCAAAAATTAGGGATCCAAAGAAGCCCACACCAAGACACATCATAATTAAAATGCCAAAGGTTAAATACAAACTATTAAAAGCAGCAACAGAAAAGCAAATGGTTACTTATATGGGAATACCCATAAGACTAGCAGCTGATTTCTCAAAAGAAACTATGCAGGACAGAAAGGCTTGGCAAAAAATATTCAACAGGATGAAGACCCAGGATCTAGAACCAAGAATAATTTATCCAGCAAAGCTATCATTTAGAGTTGAAAGACAGATAAAGAACTTCAAAGACAAAATAAGCTAAAGGAATTTATCACCACCAAGCCAGTATTACAGGAAATGTTGAAGGGACTTCTTTAAGAAGAAAAAAACATGTATTAAAAACAGGAATAAAGAATGATAACAACTACATTCCTATCAGTAAGTACCTTAAATGGAAAGGAATTAAGTACTCCATCCAAAAGATAGAGTGGCTGAATGGATAAGAAAACAAGATCCCGACATATGAAAGGGGATGGAAAAATATTGGTTCTATAGACCTACAAGGCATTTAAATCAGAGAAAGATAAATACTATATGATTACACTTATATGCGGAACCTAAGGAATAAAAAGAACAAACTAATCAAAAACAGACTCACAAATATAGTGGACAATTTGATGTCGGACAGAGGAGATGGGGAGTTTGGGGGGTTGGGAGAATGGGGTGAAGGGTTAAAGAAGTACAAATTAGTAGCTGATGCATGGTCACTGGGTTGGGGAGCACGGCATAGTGGATACAGTTAGCATTAATACGTTGGCTAGGTGGAGGGTCAGGGGAGGGAGGGAGTAACTTGGAAGGAAAGAAAGGAAAAATAAGTATTACTTCTAGTTTGGCTGCTTGAACCATTTCTTGGTTACAGAATCTACCTATTTTAATGATTTGTTAGAATGTGGATTGTTATCTGTTTTAAACTCCTGAATATTTCACCTGTGAGATCCAGTTGAGGTCTACTCTGTAGGAGAATCCAGTTTTCTTTGTAGGACAAAGATGAATGTTATGACACAAAAGGACCCATACAGTATCCTCCTCTCCTCCTTCCCAGTATAGTCCTGGAAATGACTTGAAATACTACTGATATAGAGCAGTGGTTCTCAAAATATAGTCTTTCCACACCAGCAACCAGAGAAAGGAGCATGCCCTGGGAGCTTCTTAAAAATTCAAATATTCAATTCCTACCTTAGACCTACTGAATCAGAAACTCTAAGAGTGAGGCATAGTAATTTGCATTTTAACATTCAAATTTGAGAACTAGTGATCCAGAGAATAACCAGAGCGCTGTGTTGTGTTAGTCAGAGAACCATCTCAACATGAGTTTAGACATTTAGGCTCACTTCAGGAAGGGAAGGCCTGGATTTACAAACTGGCTTGGGAACTCTAGGTATAGAGCTAGTCTGAACTAGATGAAAACTCCAGGAATCATCTGGTTCTGGGCCAGAACTGTGTCGTTCCAAAGGAGAGGCAAAGTTCTTAAAGGTTAGCATTTATCATGGTTTTTCTCATCCAAAGAAAGAGCAGAGCCTCTATCAGCTTGAGAAATAGAAATGGAACCATAATGTTATTAGCATGGTCGAAAACAGGGTATTGAGACACTTGATGTCCACTGCAGTTGGCGTTCCCTAGAGAGATTCTTGGCTTCCAAGGGAGTATTGAATGCAAGGAGACAGGCTCTTCTGATTTAGTTAAGAACACTTGCCTACTTTGACAAGGCTATTCCATAGGGAAGCTTGTGTTACTCCACTGCCAGTTGCCCTGAGAATCTGGACCTAGGAGTTACCAGATTTTACTGTCAAAGTCTTTCCAGGGAGTCAAACCCAGTTCTAACTGGAATTGAAAATGGGGCACTGCCATAAGTATGGCCAGATTTCAGGCAACTTTTCCGGACTTCATTCTTGTAGGTTTGCAAATGACCTCTTAGGTACAATAACTGATCTGCTTGTACTGTTTTATGAGCATAAATAGGTTTGTCACTGAGTTTATCTGATTTTGAAACAGCTGAGGTCTGAGATGAGTGATATTGCCTAATTGTAGTCTCCTGGCCAGCTGTATCCCTCTGATGGAGTAATGGAGCTGTGGGTCATGGAGACATTTAGGGAGAGTCTCAGTTTCTTGAGAATGTAACAAAGACGCAGGATTCAGTTACCTAGGGCACAAGTTGTGGGGCTCAGTCTCAGGAAGAAAGCAGGGTGCCAGTGAAATTTGATGTAGATTAGATTAATAGCAGCAGGGCTAATCTGCAGACCAGGGCCAGATTAGCAGCAGGTCTGACTTGTCAAGTCCTAGAGTTTTGGACCAGGAGTCATGAAGTCACTCCTGTCAGATCCATTTTACATTGGCAAAATTGAATTTGAGGGATGTGTGGCGGAGGGAGATGAAGATGGAGGAGGTATTTTTAGGGAATAGAAGCAGTTGTCAGGTAGCTTCAGTCATATGAAGTGTAGGGAATATAGAACCAGGAAGGAACTAGTTACTATGTTTTCAAAGTTGCTTACCTTCTGATCTTTTCCTGGCCTACTCTCATTTGCCAGTGACCTTCTAAAATTTAGCACTCAGAACCTGCAGATTACAAATGAAGTCTGATAAGCCTTATTTTGGGCTTACTTGTTTTGGACATTGCTTCTGTAATGTGCTCCAATTCAGTGATTTTTGGCATTCTTATTAGCAAACGGTTGACTCTTAGATTCAAGTCATCTAAGATCCATAATTTTTTTTATGTGTTTCTGTTAAATTTTATCTAGTGCTTTTAAAGTTGACTTTTCTGCACTTGACTTTCTTAAATTTCATTTTATTAGATTTAATGTTGAGCTTTATCATGTGCCAAGAACTTTACAAACATTACATTTTCTCCCCTCTTACAACAATTCTATAGGGTATTATTCCATTTTGTGGATGTAGAAATTAAGGCTCAAAGAGGTTAAGTAACTTGTTTGCTTTCTAAATAGTGATAGAACTTGATATTCAAACTCTTGTCTGACTCCAAAGCCTCTTGCTTTTGAATACTATTGTAGCCCATTGTTCCATTCTGTTTTGATCTTTTAGATCTGTGTTCTGTTTTATAATATTTTTGTTCTCTTAGTTAAAAGTCCTCTTGTTATATGGTCAGCATCACCAATTGCCCTATCGAAGTCATTCACAGCAGTGGGACCAGCCCAGGGAACGCTACAGAGCAAATAAAGGGAATGAGTGTGGGCTTTAAAGTCAGACTTGGTTTTGAAATCTTGGGCACGTCATCACAAGTATTGTTACTTGGTAAGGTTCTTAACTTGTCTGGTCTTCATTTCCTCATTTATAAAATGTCTTAATACCCAAAATGGGCCTGTTGGAAAGGTTGAATAAAACCTGGATGCAAAGTGCTTGACTCATGGCCTCAGACTCTTAATAAACGTTAGTCTATTTATCACTTTCCTTCCAGGGACTGCCTTTAAAATCTTTTTATTCTTTATATCCTTTGAAATCCTCCCCTGCAGATTCTATCAATTTTTTTTTTTAAAAAATTGACTCTTTGGGGTGTGATTGCTTCTTTTGTCCATAAGGGCTATCATATCCCCCACTGTGGTAGCACACTTGGCCATAGAAAACAGTGGTTAAGAACTGCACCACAAATTTCTGTGTGATTATAAGTGAATTGCTTAACCTCTTTGCTTCAGTTTCATCATATATAAAATATAGGTGATAGTAGTACCTATCATAAAGAGCTATTATGAGGATTAAATAAATTAATATATATGAAGTTCTTGGAACAGTGGTTGGCAGGTAGTGAGTGCTGTTTAATCTTTCCTAATATATCTGTTACTGAGAGATGATAATGCCTACTTTGTAGGTTATGAGAAATAAGTGTGTCAACAGCTTGACATTTTGCCTGGCAAACATGTATAACAAATTAATAGAAGGAAATCTTACTGTCCACAAAGATATTATGAAACATTCATCAAATGCCTTACTAAAATGTAGATCAGTTATTTTCAAACTTGATCATGCACAAGAATTACCTGGGAGTCTTGTTAAAATGCAGATTTTGATTCAGCAAGTTTGTGGTGGAGCCTGACTCTGTATTGTGACAAACTCCTAGGTGATACCAGTGCAACAGACTACAGAATTCACTTTGAATGGCACTGCTATGTATTACATTTCTTTATTTTTCAGTCCAATTGTATTCTCTTGTGAAAGACATGTTTCATTAAATCATACCTGGTGATCCTTAGTCTCCTTTCTGGAAGCTCAAAGCCCACGTTTTTAAAAACGAATCCATTGACCAGAGCTAGATGTATGTGAAAAAAAGATCAGGATTGATCTTTACCCAGGATTGATGTCAAGGTTGCCAGGGACTGGCAACTTTTGTAGCCCTTGGTAGATGCCCTCTCTTTGAAAATTGGACTGTTTGCTCCTCATGCTTTGACAGCTTGCTCATCCTTAAAGGTCTACAGCAATGCCCGTCAGGCTACCCTGATGCTCTCAGGATTGTCAGGGTTTGCAGGTATGGAGACTTGAGCTGGTTTGGAATAATTAGGGGCTGTACTATTCTGAACCTCAGTTCTTCCTTACCACAGGCTTATTCTTCCCTTCTTCAAGTTGAAGATTGTACTTGTTGATAGAGAAACTGAAGAAGTAGGATTTGACCTAGACAGTTCTCACAAAGCCCTTTGTGTTATCCTTAGCTTTATTAATAAGCCTTGGTTCATTTCCTGACACTTTTTTTTTATATCAGAACTACCACTCTATTATCTTTTTTTTTTTTTGTAACTGTTACCTCTTCCTTTGTACATGTGTGTTTGCGACTATCTTTTAAACATCTATCTCATTGGAGAATGTTATGTAACCATACTAGTCTCTTCAGATTGTTCCCTTTAAAAATTTTGAATGGCTTTAACTTATAATTAATTGTATAATTGATGGTCTCACCTTTGAAGATTTCTTTAAAAAATATCAGCATCCATTTTTTCCTTTAGAGTTTTAGATTGTGAGTTTTTAATTTTATGAAATCTACATTTTAAAAGCACTATAACACAATGGATAAAAATGTGGGCTTTCCAGACTCAGGAAACCTGGGTTCTGATTCAGGCTCCACTATTTTCCTTGTTTTGGGACCTTGGGCAGTTACTTAGCAGTGGGACATCTTAGTTTTCTCATCTATGATATAGGGATAAGAATATCAACCTCCTAGGGCCATTGAGAGGACTTGATAACCCTTGTAAAACTCTGGTGATTATAACTCAATACATGATAAATATTAGCTATTGTTAATAGCTTATTTTGTTTTTTAAATAATTTTTTTATATTTCAATTATAGTTGACATACAACATGTTATTAGTTTGAGATGTACAACATAGTGATTAGACATTTATAAAACTTGTAAAGTGATCACCCTTATAAATCTAGTACCCTCACACCATACAGAGTTATTACAATATTATTGACTGTATTTCCTATGCAATACTATATATCCCTATGACTAATTTGGAACTACCAGTTTGTACTTATTAATCTCTTTCTCTTTTTCTTTTTTTAAATTTATTTTTATTTATTTTTAATTGAAGAAATGATTTAAATATTTTTCTTCCCCCGTCTGCCTCTCTCCTCCCCCTTCCTCTTTTTCACCCATTCCCCCCATTCTCCCATCTGACAGCTATCAAAATGTTCTCTGTATCTATGAGTTTGGTTCTGTTTTGTTTGTTTATTTTGTTTTTTAGATTCTATATGTAAGTAAAATCATATGATATTTGTCTTTGACTTATTTCATTTAACATGATATAGCTAATTAAGTATATAGTAAGATTTACATATGCTTTTACAGATAGTCAATTATTTGATCTTGGCAGACATTATCCTTTTTTGGAAGAAGAAACTATAGCAAGAAGTGCTGTGACTGGCCTGAGGGCACAGGGCTGGGGCAGAACAGGGTCTTTAATCTAGGAATCCTGGGGCACGGCTAGAACTTGCTCTCTTAACTGCCTCCTTCTAATACACTTAGCTATTATCATACTTTCGAAGTTATTTTCTCTTTAAGACCCTTTCAATTTTCAACTAGTCTTTTTTGGTCTGGATTAAGTCCAGTAAAGTGGTTCCTTCATCCTTTTAGGATGAAACCATCAGCAAGAATTTATTAGATTTTTCTCCCCGTCCCCGCTTTTAAGATAAATGTGATGTCCAGCATATGACAAGGTACTTGAAGCTCCTTTTCTCCAATATCATTATCAGCACGCCAGTTTTGGAATCTGAGTTAAAAAAATTCTCTATTATTGAGCAGGCTGAGGGTACTCCAGCATCTGTATCATATCTATTACTCTCTTTTTCTCATTGAGAAATTATCTAGTATGGTTTGTGGATTTCTACTGGCAATATCATTTTGGGACACACTGCCATCCTACTTCCCCCTTTAAGCTTTGAATGAGATTCACCCATCCATTGGTATACTGCACTATATTCACAAATCCACTAACTCAGATTTTCATGGGTATTGATCATGTCTTAATTTGTTATAAAATTCATACATTTAAAATTTATCTTGGATCTCTTTATTATAGTAGATGTCAGAAGTTAAGATATTGGCAACTTAATTCTCAGATATTTTGTGACTTAATAGTCACCTCTGTCATTGCTTTTCTTCTCATGCCATTCCTTAACGTTGTTTCCCAGTTTTATCCAGGAATTTTTTTCTTTGTTTTCAGTTTTAAACTCTCATAATCGGATTGGCAGGTGTTCAAGCAAACATGTTCTTCCTTCTCCCTGTGAACATCACTGTCAGCAGGCTGAGAGCCCATCATCATTCATGCATTTACTCATCAGAATGCTGCCAGGCACTGTGTTTGATATTGAGTGTGCAGTTGTAAGCATGAAAGACTTGGCTCTTGCACTTCTCCAAGCTTATAGTCTGATGGGAGCAGAGTACATAAGCTTTTATAATAAACTGTGTGCCTGGCTGGAAGGCAGTAAAAACTTAGAGGATGAAGAAGTGGGATTGAGACTGACACCTACAGGGTGAATTAGTAGTAAATCAGGTTTGGAAGCAGGGGAAGAAAAGTGTTCCAGCATGATCTGAAAGTCAACTTCCAGTTTATTGACAGCCATTCACATTTCTCCTTTTCAAGTCTCACCTATCAATTGAAAGAGATCAATGTTATTACTAAAGGCCTCCCCCACCTCCTAGTTTCTCCAAGTCCTTTAGAATTGTTTTTCCCTTAGAAAGACTTCAAGCCTTTTCTGGTGGTGTGGCTCACCCCTCATTAACCAGTTGGCAAGCTGCCTTCAGGTTCTTCTTATGGAGAGTGATGCCTCCCCTCCCCCTCTTCTCCTTCTGGGAATCTGAAGGACTTTGCTCTTGCTGATGGTAAGGAGCTTCCTGTTTATTCTCCATGTTTTTTTTTTTTTCCTGTGTATCTCTTCTGTGTTATATTCTTCTACCCTTAAGCCTCTTGACATGAATTTTCTCCCATGACAATTTATAAATGTTTACTTCCCTGTTTTCTTGTCAAATTATTTTCATTCTTGTTTCTGGGAATTTTTCATCCTCTTTGATAACCTTTGTCTGTAGAGTAGTTTTTAAGTCTGAGAAGAATGATGCCAGCTCGTGTTAAGTAAACGTGCTATTGGCTAATTCCTCCAGTAGGAAAGTGAGTGTGGCACAATTCTTATAGTGCCTACGAGCATCCCTTGTTTAGGGCTAGGAGTTCCTAAAAGCAACTGTAAACTTTTACCCCTTTGTAGAGGTCCCTAACTTGTTCCCTCTGACCCTGATATGAAGACTGTCAACCAACCTATATTATTTGGTGGCATAGTTTAAAACACTACTTTTAAAACATTATGTTCAGATATCCCCTTTTATATATATTAAAGACTATAAAATCAATACATATTATTTTTAGTGGAGATAATATTGTCACAGAATTTAAACTTAAAAATGTGCAAAAGAGAATCTGGTAAATATTCTCCCTCTTGTCATGTCTCTTAGCTATCTAGTTCTCTTCTGAGACAATGTTACCAGTTTCTTGTATATCCTTCCAGGGTAATTTTGTGCCTAGATAAACACATGACATGTAGATTATCTGATAAGATGAATGTTACATATCTTGTGTTTCTCAAGGCCACTTAGTGAAATAGAAAGACTATAGGATTTGAAAAGACTTGGGGTCAAACCTTGAAACCTCTTCTGTGCCATTTATTAGTTGAGCGACCTTGGGAGGCTTGTCCAGGCTCTGTGCTTTGATTTTTTTTTTTTAATGTGATTGATAAAACTTAGCTTGCCAAAGCTGTCGAGTATAATGTATGTATAGTTCCTTCTTTGGCACATGTTAAATGCTTCACAAATGGTTGCTACCATTGTTATTTCTTGCTGGATCACATTTTTTGACCAATGTGAACTGGGAGGGGAGAAGTGTTGCTCTAACAAGTGAATGGATTGCCTTCTTTACTGTAATATGTGACCAGTGTTCTGTTACATACGGAAGGGATCCATGAGCCAAGAGAGACACAAATAGCACTTTGAAAGGAATAGAACATTTTTTATTGGTCAGGTATTGGAGCTGGTATGGGACTTTCATACTTGGCTGATGGAGTGCTTTGATAAACCCTAGCCTTCACTTCCTCTGGTAGGAACTCATTAACTCGGAGGAGCTTTTCATGTTCTCTAGCTCAATTAACTCTGGCCCTTCAGTGTTGCCTGAAGTTTTGGACTCTTAAGGGAAGCTTCACTTGGTCAGCCCTTCACTTGTTCAGTTCCCAGTGTGATGTTAATCCTTTAATAACAATTAACTTTTTTCTCCTTGGTTCTTGCACTATACAATATATAGTAGATGGAAGAGTCTGGAATTTTAGAACCATTCCCATTTGGTTTCTTTAAGAGGATGATGTTAGGCCTTTCTCTTTTCTTTTTTTTTTAAATTAAGTTTATTGGGGTAACATTATATAATTTTCAGATGTACATTATAATTTAACATCTGTATATTAAATTGTGTGTTTACCCCCAAAGTCCAGTTTCCTTCAGCTACCATGTATTTGATCCCCTTCAACCACTTCACCCTTCCCCTACCGCCCTATATTTGACTCCCTTTACCCCATGTTAGGCCATTCTTCATGGTTATCTGGCATTGGCGTTTTGATGGGATTTGTAGGACTTTGAGTTCACTTTGGCTCTTAATGGGTGAAAGAGATTTTATATCCTGCAACACCTGGATACTACAATAAAGAGACCTGATAATGGGGATAGATCTCTGAAAGTAGGAACATTTTTGAATACCCACTGTGTAGAGTTCTGTGCTGGATGTTATTTTAAGCAGTTCTTTGTAACTTCCCAAAATACTGTTATCCAGATTGCTGGGAGTAGTTTTATTCATGATTTATCTTTCATAAACAAATTACATTTACTGTATCTTCTCTGAAGGGACTTGCTATTTAGTATATTGGTAGAGAAGACAATGGGGGGGGATCAATGAAAGGTAGAAAAGTCTTAGCCATTTGAATATGTGGATTTAGGAATTGTATGCCATGTTTTATTTATTAGGAAGTATGAAATATAGAATTTCTTACAACTAAGGCCTGCACAAGGAATCATAAAAAAATTTAGACACATTAAAATACCTTATAGTTTATGTGACTTTTTGAAGGAAAGCATTATAAGTCAAAAACAAATGAAAGTGAAACTATTTTTTAAAACATTTATAGTCCATAGAAATAGAGCAAATAATGAAGGAGAGTGGGAATCAGTTAGACTTGAGCACACTAAATACTTTTTAAAAAATAAAGTGAAGCAAGACTGATTGCAGACACTACCTCCACTGCCTTCCTTGTGTGTATTTTCAGCTGCTGTAAGAATGATCCAGGAACTGACCCCAACTGACTAGGAATGCAGATGATTAACACTGAAATGTTAAGTTTTTTACTTAGTTAATTGATGTGTTGCTGTGATCTTTTCATGAAAAAAATAAAAAAGTTAGTTATTGCTTTTAAAATGAGAACCATTTACCATTAGAAATGGCTGCACAGATTTTGGTTTTCACTTTTTTTTTGTTAGGAATTTGGAGGGCTGCCTATTGGAGGGACTTTTTTTTCACTTTTAGTAAGTTTTTAGTGGCAGTAGTAATTATAGTATAATTTAATATACATATACATGTACACATACACACATACATAGTCTACAAGTATTTTATGCATATATGAATAAATTCATATAATACACTTCCTATTAATTGGCATGTCACTTATACACACACACTCAAAAAGGGTTGTATACAAAAAATTCTGTATATACATAGGATTTTCTCTTTAAAATTCCTGTCTTTCTGTATCAGGTTTCTTTTTATTTTGTTGCATTATATATGACTTTCACTATAATGTTACATAGTGGTAATGGAAGGCCTCTTGGCCTTCCCATCTTTAATAGAAAAAAGTACTTTTAATATTTTACCATTTAGTATGATGATTGCTTAGGTTTCTATTAGATAATTCTTACCAAATTAAGGTAGTTCTTTTTGTTCCTAGTTTGCTAATTTTTTAAAAAAATCATGATGGGTGCCAAATTTTATTCAATGCATTTTCAGCATCTGTTGAAAAGGTTAAGTATGTATACCTTTTCTCCCTTACTATTCTGTTAATATAGAAAATTGCTTTGATAGATCTTCTGAAAGTAAACTGTCTTTTCATTCCTGGAATAAGTTCTCTTTAATTATAATGTATATTTCCTCTAATATACTGCTTTTTCTTAATCTGAACATTATCTGTACCATGAAAGTTTAATAGAATATAGCATAAAAATCATCTGAGCCTGTTTGTATTTTTTTTTTTTTTGGAGAGGATATTTGACAAATCTTGTTTTTTTTTATTTATATTTCTTTGATACTGAGTGGTAACTAGTAAAAGTAAATCTTTGGTTCTTTCTCCTTTGTCTGCCCTCTAAATGTTAATGTACTTCAGAGTTCTATTTTTCATTATTCACTCGTCATACGTATTTATTAGGAGATATTATAAGAGATATTTATTTGTGCTAAGCACAGTGATAGGAACTAGGTGAATAAAATAGACATGATCCCTACCTTTAGGGAACTTCTCTCCTTGTTGCTAGATTTTTTTTTTTCCTTCCAGTCTGGCTTCTGCACTGCTAACAGTAATTTTTAGGTGGAAGAGGAGAACCAAACTTACATTCTTGTCCCTTTGCTTAAAGATCTCTGTTGGTTCCTTCATGTCTACGGGATCATGTCTGGAATCTGAAGCACAGCATATAAGGGCCTTCCCAGTGTAGTTCAGCTTCCATGTCAGCTCATCTTTTACTATTCTCTGTCATACTGGACACACCAGCTACTGTATCCTCAATAATCCATGTGACTCTGCCTTTACACATTTTGTTTTCTCTAGCTAGAATGCTAGTTTTTGCTGGCAAATTCCTCCTGGTCCTTCAAGACACTCCTCTAAAAAGACTTTATGTTTTATTCTCCCAGAGAGTTCAAATCCCATAGCATTCTGCTCACAGATCTGCCCTAGAACTTACCAAATTACATGATGATGACCTGTTTATACATCTCATTTAAATGACAGTAAACTCCTTAGAATAGGGTCTCTATCTCTCTAAATTGTCTCCTCAGCGGCTACTATAAACTTAGCACCCAGTAGGCCCTTAATAGATACTCGTTGTGAATGCTTGACTAGATGCCTGAAAGAGCTCTGCTGTTCTCTTGCTTTGAAGGGGAATACTACTGCTGCTAGTCATGGAAGGTTGCCAGAGAGGAAATGATTCTCTGAACTAGAACAATTCATACTTGAACAGTCTGTCTCCTCTCCTCCCAAGATTCTTTTTTTCTTGGTGGTAGTTATGTAGATATCTACTTAGAAAATTGTATATTTATTAGTGTTTTTCTGTTGACTTTCATTTTTAAATTATTAAAAACATAAAAACAGCTGCATAGGATGAGGGAATTATGGGTTACCTTTTCCTTTTTACAAATTCCCTTTATTGTTTCATAACATGATAAAATTAGAAATTTCTCTTAAAACCTTTTCCTTCCCAGATGCAATAAAACCCTATTAAAGAAAGCATTGGATCTTTTAAAATCACATTTCAAGAAAAGGCAAAATTTTCATAATAAAATTAAAATACTCATGACAGACCAGTAAATAGTAGTTCAAAGGGACTAGATTTATTTCCATATTAGGCACAATAATAATGAGCTAATGGAAATATTGTAGTTTTTAGTTTGAAAATTCAACAAACCTCACCTTGCTTCATTTTAGCAAACTAGTGTATCTTAGTTTGGATTTCGTTTCCTAATGTGATGGACTAAACCTTAGGGATTAATAGACATATAAAGGCAACAATTCACAATGAAGAAAAGATGGGAAAAAAGGCATATGAGGAAGGTAGTTTACTGATGCATTTCTCCATGAAATTAATGGAGAAATGGCATATTTACTGAAATACAGAGGTAACCTCAAATTTGGTAAAAGGCAGATGCCAAATTTTTATAGTGAATCACTTTCCTAGTTTTGCACAGTAACAGTATCGTAGCCAACGAGGTTTATCCAAGGCGCAATTGTTGCTATTTGAAAACTTTCTGGGACTTGCGAACCAAAATGGTGTAGGTGATAGAGTTCATCTCTCTGGCGACCAAATCAAAGTTGTGACAGAAACAAGGAGCAGCAGCAAGGAAAAATTGCCTGGGATCTTGATGAACAAGCCATACAACTAGGGAGAAATCTGAGAAAGCACCTTGCAATGGCAGAAGATATGATGGGGCGAGGACGTGGGGCTACCCGGTCTCTAGCAGCTGAGTGAGACTGAGGCTATGGCAGCTGCAGTGCAGCAGCAGCAGAGCAGAAGCTGAAGCCTCTTAAAGAGGCCATGTTGGCGAGCAGATTTTCGCAGTGACGGGCTTGCTCATTCTGAGCACCAGTGCAGATTCGGCTGCTTACAGGGGGCACCAGGGACTTAAAGGGAGACATTGTTGGATTGAGGGCCCAGACGAGACTCGCAAGGTATAGAAGTGCTGGCAGTATACATTGTTCTCTGTTGTGCCCTCCCCTAGTGCGTGGACACAGCACTGCCATTGCCGTGAAGTCATCAGACTGAGGTCACTCCGCCCAGAGGATTCCCAGAAACCCTACTTCCCCCAGCTCATGGCCCCACCCAAGCCACATCCATGTAGGTATATGCTCAGCAAGTCAGGTGCTCTTTACTGAGCAGCACCTAGACTCACACTGGTGTGGCCTTCTGAGGCAACTATAAGCACAACATCTATGGATTGCTCGCTGAATCTTAACAGGTAGCCTTGGAAATGTAGAGGCTTGAGCTGAGCCCCTCTCAGGACTGTGCCACTGGACACCTACTTCACAAATCCACCGGGAGACTTGGGAGCTTTGCTTAGTACAGAGAAACAGACATGGAAATGCAGCTGAAATGGGAAGACAAAGAAGCAGAAACCATATGAGTGAACAGAATAGAAATCAAGATATAATGGAGTCAAGTAATCTAACAGATGCAGAGTTCAAAACACTGGTTATAAAGATTCTCAATTAACTTTTGGTTAAATTCAGTGAGGACTTCAACAAAGATTAAAAATGCAAATGGAAATATAAAAAGCAGCCAGTCTTAAAGGAAGAACACATTATCTGAGATGAGATAAAACATAAAAATGGAAATGGAAATTATAAAAAGCAACCAGTCTTAAAGGAAGAACACATTATTTGAGATGAGAATAAACAAAGGAATAAACAGAGTGAATAAAGAAAAGGATCTAATACCTTATTTAGAGGGTGGGAAAGCCGAGGGCACTCAATCAGAATGGCAAGAGATAAGATACCAAGACTATAAAAATAATTTAAGGAGCATATGGCATATTAATAATAAGGAGCATATTAAGGGTCCAACTATTTGTCTGATTAGCATAACTGAAGAAAATCAAGATGTTGAACCGCGGTTTGAAGAAATAATGATAGAAAACTTTCCTCACCTGGTGAAGGAAATGGACATAAAACCTCAGGAAGCTCAGAGAATTCCAAAAATCAGGCATTCAAAGAGGCTCACACCAAGACACATCATAATTAAAATGCCAAAGTTTAAATACAAAGAAAATATTAAAAGCAGCAAGAGAAAAACAGAAAAACAGATAGTTACTTAAAAGGGAACACCCATAAGACTGGCAGCTGATTTCTCAAAAGAAACTATGCAGGACAGAAGAGCTTGGCAAAATATTTTCAATAGAATGAAGGCCCAGGATCTAGGACCAAGAATTATTTATAGCAAAGCTATCATTTAGAGTTGAAGGACAGGTAAAGAGCTTCCCAGACAAAAATAAGCTGAAGGAATTTATCACCACCAAGCCAGTATTACAGGAAATGTTGGAGGGACTTCTTTAAGAAGAAAAAAACATGTATCAAAACACAGGAATAAAGAATGATAACAACTACATTCCTATCAATAAGTACCTTAAGTAAGTATCTTAAACCAAAAGAGAAAGGATAAGAAAACAAGACCCCTACATATGAAAAGGAAGGGGATAGAAACATATTGCTTTGCTGGACCTAGAAGGTATTTAAGTCAGACAGAGAAAGATAAACATTATATGACTTCATTTATGTGCAGAATCTAAGGAATAAAAAGAACAAGCTAATCAAAAACAGACTCACAAATATAGTGGACAATTTTGTGATGGATAGAGGGGAGGGAAATTTGGGGGGCTGGGAGAGAGTGGGGTGAAGAATCAAGTAGCTGATGGATAGACATGTGGATGGGAAGCACAGAATAGGGAATGCAATTAGAATGAATACATTGGCTAGGTGGAGGGTCAGGGGAGGGACGGAGCAATTGGGGAGGGACCATTTTATGAAGTATATAGATATCTAAACAATGTATTATATACTTGAAACTAATTAAAATTTTTTAAAAATTTCCTTATTCAGTTTCAGTTCAGGGTGACTGACTCCATTTTTTACATGATATTTGTCCTGCACAAAGTTGTTTATTATAATGAAAAATAGTTTCCAGTCAGTTTGATGCTGTTGAAAAGGACTTGTGCTAATCCCCAGAGCTGCCAATGTAGTCTAAAAGTAGAGACAAAAGGATTTAGAGATGGGAGCAGTGGTATAAATATTTCTGGAGCCAGCTTCTGTATTGCCACAGGGCCCTGATTGAGGAGGAGCTGTTCTTTTAAGATACTTTTGTTTTGCAATTTAACACATATTTGAAATTTCTGATTTAAATTAATCCTTTTGGATAAAATATATTAAAGAGATTGAATTGCTGTAGGCTAATGATAAACAACAGAGGTCACTTAATATTGAACTCTCTCAATCACAAGAAGTTTCAGTGTGAAATGACTGGATTAAAGGAAAAAATGAACATCCATTTAGACACTGCCTATCACAATCCAGCTAGTGGATGCTCTTCTCTCCTTTGTCTCTTTCAAGTCTTTTTAGAGGAGGAAGTTGAGGTTCAGAGAGGTTAAATGACTTACCCAGATATCACATAGCATTGAGTGAAAGCATGGTTTCTTTCTGACTTCCAAACCCACTAGACTACTAGACTTGTTCTTTGGTGATTAGGTGGCTGATATCCTAGGAGTTTAAGAACAGGTTTTTTACGGGTCTGGCACTTTCACTCTCTAACACATTGTCTTGGAATATAGGATTTAATGTCCTAGCTGTTGAACTGAGAATACAAAATTTGAGGTACTAACTGTGGAACTGAGTGTGCCAGGACAATTTTCTTGACTTTTTAGATGTCTAGTCCCTTGCCTAAAGCTCATCACAAAATAGTAGCTGCTCCCGGGAGTTTGATGTAACAGGAAGACTGTTAAATTGTTGATTTTATTCCCTCCTATACCATATTTCAACACTAGTGTGGATGGTGTCCAGGATGTCATCCACTTAATTAACAGATTTCTCAGCCATTTTATAGCAGGTTCGCTAGTATCTTTTTCATCGTGTTCATAGTCTAGAAACTTGTTTTACCTATTTAAACATGATTGTGGGAGAAGTATTTAATTACAGTAAGCTTTTGACTATGCTGAAACAATCTTACCTGTACCTGAAAAGATGGTTGAGGAGGGTTGTAAGTGGTAATGTTAGTTTTTCTGTACATCAGTTCAGACCTTTTCCTAAAGGAAAACCAAAGCTGTTTGAACTGTGACCACTCCTTAGCTTCCAGGTGTTAACAACTGTGGTTGCTCAGAAGACTGAATAGGTCTAAACCATTGACCTTGAGTTGAAGTATTTTGTAAGTGATGGCTCATATTTTGGCTCATTCTTTCTTTCACTAGGAAATACACTGAATATTTTTATGAATTTCGATTATGCCTTCTGAAGAGTGGTTCATTAAAATAATATCTGGGACTTGTTTTTCTGGTAACCAGCAGGACCACAAATTGGTCCGTACTCAGTGGTTGTGCCAAATCCATGTGCAAACAAAGGGAGAGATCTGATTAACTGTCTAGAGAAGGGCCATCCTTTCTGACTTCTTTCAGAAGTTCATCTCTTCCACCAGAGGAAGAAGATATGCAGGAGGGTGAATCAGAGGCTGAACATAGCAGGTGGCGTGTATGTGTATGTGTATGTATGTGTCTGTAAATATCACATCACTATTTACAGTACACTGGACTCTCTTCATGCAAGAGCTAGTCAGGCCAAATCAGAAGGAATTGTTCCCTTGCTTAAAGCCAAGAATAACATCCTGACCAGCAGGGGACGGAGGTCAGCTGAAGGCAACAGCTCTCGGGAGCTACAGGACATTAAGAACCCTGAAGGAACTGAGTTTAATAAGAAGGAAGACAATATGTACTTTGAAGCAAGTGTGTGAAACCTACATGTCTTTTTTTTTTCTTTTTTTTTGAAACCTACATGTCTTTATTGAGGCATGGTTTATTTATGGGAAAATGAAAAATCGTCATAACAATTGGATACATGATGAGTTCATATTAACCTCCTGGTCATTTAACTATATTTTTCCCTCCTACCTGCATATTGATTTGTCTGTTTATTGTTTTTATTAGAAAAAAGGGGGAAATATGTTCTTCTAATAATCCAGTATTTATTCTGCAAGCACTTTCAGAAACACCCAAGAGAGGGATGGATTTAAAAGATGATTTAAAAACAAATACCCTTTACAAAATCTCCTGGGAGCTTTCTGATTGGCTCAAGTTTTGTTTCTGGGATCTTTCTGTACTCACTTTTTTTTTTCCCTTCAGTCTTTCCTCATTCCAATGCTGGCCACTCACCCCACAGAAGCAACTCAAACTGTTTTCTGGTGGAGCATTCTAAGTTTGTCCTGTTGTCTTCTCTGGGACTTATTTCTCTGGTCTGACTTCAGCTGGTTCTGGGCCAAAGTGATCTTCTAAAAGCTTTTCTTCATGGCCTTTATTTCTTGGCTCTTTTTATGCACTTTGCCTGATTACTTTTGTTGGTTCTCTCCTTTTCCCATATTGTAAGTTATGTTGCCTCAGTTGGAAGGTTCTAAAATTCAAATACGGCCTCAGGCCCCTAGATTTTACTCTGGTTTATAAAGTACCTTTTTCTTTCCTAGAAATTGGGGGATGAATCAGGTACTCTTTTGTGAGGTATTGCTAACTCTCATGGGACTCTACTTTGCTATTTATTTAAACACATATGTAGTAATTTACATTGTATTTGCAAGTTAGGACTTGTTGGCAAGACTTGCTGTTATTACTTTTTTTTCCCCCTTGTTTTTTAGTAGAAAATTTAGGAAGAGAACGACCTTGTCTATGGTCACATAGTAGGTTGGTCTTACTCCTTTTGAAGAAAACCTCATTTTTGTATTCCTTATACTTCTTAGCACAGCTTTAACAAATAGCTAATAAATACATAATAGTTTAATACATCTTAACTGTGGGTTGATTGGTTGATAATTAAATTTTAGAATTCTCAACAAGTTGATCATATTTTGGACCAATTTGCGAGAAAGGTTTCTGGATGGAAGGAACTGAATAGCCATGCAGAAAATGTTTAGCAATTTAGAATATGTGTGCAAAAAATCCCCATCTTAATCCTATTCCTAAGAAATGGGAGGGTAGTTGTACTATAGTGGAAACTGGTTATAAATGTAAGGAGAAATAGGGTAAGAGGATAAAAGAACTTGGATTAATCAAGAGAGAGGAACAAACATACATCTTGGCAGCTCAGGATCAGACAGTGAAAATGAAAATTTCCCACCCTTCCCCCAATTTTAGGCTCCTTGCTACCACAATTCTCCCACAAAACACTATCCAGAGGGACTACTAATGACTCTCTGGGCACTAGTGTCCAGTTTTTGGGCTTCCACATGAAGCATGAAGAAGTCTTATGGGACCAGTCAGCGTAAAACAGTTGTCATTTTGATTTGTTAAATTCTTCCTAATAGTTTTGCTGCTCTCAGTAGTACTGCTCATTCCAAAGCAAAACCATTTTCTGATGGCTTTGCTGTGTCCAGTTGGCTTGTGGGACCACAGCAGCAGATGGGACTGCTGTACTGCACTGCACCTCATGTAATAAACCTTCAGAGGGCCCATCTACATTTGTTTTCTTTTTTTTTTTTTAACCTTAAAGACAAAAACGAAAAAACAAACTGTTGTTTTTTTGCTTTGGGGCCAGTAGTTTGCATCTCATTTGCGAGCCTTCATCTCTTCCCTTATCTGGCCTAACTGAGGTATTCAAATTTTCACTATTTCTGGTTTCAGACATCTTTCCAACTTTTGTCTTTTGCTGTTCCGTGTTGTAAACTTCGGGTTCAGACTTGCGTGAGGGAAAGGGCGGTATTTTTTTCTTGCTTGTTTGTTTTTTTGTTTCAGCAAATATGTTCTCTGCTTATTAATTATTCTTACTTTCTTTGTCAAACAGGCCACCAAGCAGTTTCTTGAAGAGATCAACAGGTGGACAGTTCAGTACAACGTTTCCCCTCTCTCTTGGGATGTGGCTGTAAAGTTCCTCATGGCCCGGAAGTTTGATGTGCTTCGCGCCATAGAGTTGTTCCACTCCTATAGGGTACGTAGTTCAGGGGCGGACACACCTGTAGTAGCTGGGCTCTCTGTGTTCTCTCTACCATGCTTTACACACAGTGGTTCTGAGTGTTCTTCCCACTCCCATACATGAAGTGGATCGGTACTCAAGTTAGGATAGGGCAGTATTGGATTCTGTGGAAACACATTGTATTAGGAGGGTCAAGGAAGCCTTTCTGAAGGAAAGACTTCTAAATTAAATGCTGAGTGAGAGTGGGTGCATGGCAAGAGATTGAGCAGCAGATGCAAACAAGGCCAGATAAGAGAGTATCTATCTGCTTTTTCTTAAGAGCAGAGAAATTCATCGAAGGTATAATAGCAGAATGACTTGATCAGATGTGCATTCTGGATAGATTTTTCTCACTGTACTTTAGAGAATGGATCAGAAGGGCTATAGTAGAGATAGGCCAGTGAAAAGGCTCTTGTTGGGAAAGAGATGATTGTGGTGTCTTTAAGCATAGTGTCAAAGGGAGATGGATAGAAAGTGGGCAGATTCTAGAAGTATAATTGCCAGGACACGGTTGCTTAAACTGGCATGTGAAGAAAGAAGAGCCCAGGGTTCTGGGTCTCTGCCTTGAGTGGCAAGGTAAATGGTAGGGGCATTCTCTAACATAGGACACGCTAATGTGAGTGCAGTTATCAGTTCAGTTTGGCCGTATTACATTTGAAGTACCATTGGGGTATCTGAAATAGACATGTATTCCGAGCAGCTGGGATATGAATCTGGGGTTCAGAAAAGAAATTTGGGCTGTAAGTAGAGATTTTGGAGTGACCAAAGTAGAGCTGAATATAGGAGCCATGAGAATGGGTGGTGTTATCCTGGGAGAGTGTGAGGAATAGGAAGACATGTAAAGCAGAATCTCACCTCACACTTTTTGCTTTCTTTGGTGTAATATTGTTTTAAAAGTTGAATTTGAATGCTTTAGGCAGTACATACACTCTCCTGTGATCCCACCACTGGCACTGTCTTTCATTTGCTACCTTGCCCCTAAAAGCGTTTGAATTTGATTTTAGGGATGGATTGGAGAAGATTATAAACAAAGACCTGGTTTGTTTTATTCACCAGCATTTTGCTGGCACTTAGCTTGGTGCCTGGCACATAATAGTTGCTCTACAAATACTTACAAAATGAATGAATGAGTCAGTGAATGAATTGAGTGAGTAAATGAATTTTAAAAGCCCACAAAAAAGTCTTAGAAGGAGTAGTTGAAGAAATAGTAAACTCAAGAAAGTATTCTTTATCAAAGAGAGATTGTCTCAGAAAGAAGGGATTATGAATGGTCAACCTTGCCATGTAAAGGGGGACTGAAAATGCTCACTGGATAGTGGATTTGGTGACAGGGATGTCCTTCAAGTTAGTTCGAGAGGAAAGGAGAATGCAGTAGACCTGAGTGTGTGGGAGCTGAGGGTGAATTTAAAGAGTGTGGCCGTGTGAATTTACTTTCAAATGGATTCAGTATAGAAGGAGGGAGGAAGCGGGAGGGAGAGAGGGGGGGATAAAGAAATTTTACAAAGTATGAGCAAAATTATTATATCTATGTTACATATCTAACAGTGTTTACTGAACTAATCTGTCATCATCTTGGTATATTTGAAAAATTTTTAGAATTAAAATATAAGGTGAACAAAAAAGTCTGGCCATGGAGATGAGAAAAATGATGTCATGGTAGCTGTTGTTGGAGAGGATATCGAGGGGAGGGGTGGCTCCTATTTAAGAGGGTAGAGGCCTAAGCTTGGAAGATGAGTGAGGATATCTGCTTTCAGACAGTTTTGGGATGCATATTTTAATATCCCAGTACAATATCTGTGCTGCTGCATGTTTAAGAACTTTGATCCTGCACACTAATGATACCTATTGGTGGTTCTTCGGGGCTAGGATTCTAATTTAAAGCAAAATGTGCTACCTAAGGTGGCATCCTGACAGGAATTCTGATAACACTCAGTTGGCCTAGAAGGGGGGTTACAAAGGAACTTATGATTCAATCAGTTGACTCGTAAAGTCCCTTATCTCTGAAATTTGGTGGTTACATAAAGCTATCCTGCATATACAGTATTTTTATATTAATTTATCTTGTGTGCTTTATTTTTAGGAAACACGAAGGAAGGAAGGCATTGTGAAGCTGAAACCTCACGAGGAACCTCTCCGTTCTGAGATCCTTAGTGGAAAATTCACCATCTTAGTGAGTCTTCATGGACACCTCTTGTAGTGTCTCATTATTTCTTTGTGTAGCAGTTGTCCTGTTTGGAGTTTGTCGCTGGATATCTTATCCTGAACTAGAGAGTCTTAACAGTCAGGAGCAGATGTGAAGCAGCTGTGCATTTTAGCATAAAACTATTCTAGTAATAATTGAAATTTTTGAGAATCAGTTGTACAGTAGAAAAGTTCCTTCATTGGGCCATTACAGTTAGTTGAGGCCCATCCTCCCTTATTGAATGCATGCTCTCTCTACTTAGAGACCCCAGCCTTCAGGTAAGTGTACAATGGCTGGATTCTGTGGTTTTACCTTGCTGCTTATTTTTTTGGCATCCTGCCTGAGAAATTAGCTAGCTAATCAGCCAATGTAGACCATCCTTTAATTTTCTGCGATTGAAGAGTTAAGATAATGTGATTTTTTCCTGCCATAGAAAAATGGTCCAGGGGCAATTGATGTAAGTCAGAGAAGTATTGCCAGTATCTGTTCTCTATATGAAAGCTGTGTCCAAGATATAAGAAGCCTTAGTGATGATTGGGATTTTGTATTTGATTTCTAAATGTTTCTCGTTTTATTTGCTCTAGAATGTTCGGGACCCAACAGGAGCCTCCATCGCCCTCTTCACTGCCAGATTGCATCATCCCCACAAGTCAGTCCAACATGTGGTACTTCAGGCTCTGTTTTACTTACTAGACAGAGCTGTGGATAGGTGAGCATAGAGATTATCTTCTAGCCGGTCTACAACCAGATGGAAAAGTGACAGTCCTTGATTTGATTAAAGATAGCAGGGCCTTTACTCTGCTCCTTGGACGTCCCATGAGCAGTCCTATGTATTAAAAATATTCCATGTCCTTAAGGACTTGGCATGTTTCCAGGTGCTATCAAGATGGTGGGTGTTCTGTATCTTTACCTGCTTGGCTATTTCAGGATAACGGAAGATGAGAAAGCCAGTTAAATAGCAGACCTCAGTGTACTGAGAATTACTTACCAAAAGAGAGTGAGAGGGAGATCACCTGTGCTGCTGGTTCTTTTTGCTCATTCTTTCCTGAATGTTGATTTTCAAAACCCTCTGAGGCCCCAGTTTCTTTTTAAAATAGGAATAATACGTTTTAGTACGGAGAATTTTGAGAATCAACATACAGGAGAGAACAGGTATAAAGGTATAAAGTTGAGCAGAATCATCTTTATCAACAGCTACATAAATAAAAAGGACTAGCTCAGGTCATATTTCTCCCTCTCTAGGTAAATGATATTTTTAGTGTTCTACAGACAAACTGGCCCAGCTAAGTCTAAGATTCTGGGTTTTTTACTCTTGGCCAGAGCTTTTTGTACTCTACTGTTTTGTTTTTCTGCCATATTTACTTTTTCCCTAGTGCTTGCCATTTACAGTTTGTTACTGCTCTGGGTATCATTGGCTGGTCCTCTGGGTTAGGAGTGATATATCAGGGCTAAGACCTGAGGTAGTGATAGACAACTGTACACAACTTTAGTCATACTGTGGACTTAGGGGGTGGAAATAGCCAGAGGATTGTCTGAGGTGGAGCTCTCTGCCTAATGTGCTCATTAATGTTAATGTTACTTTTTTTTTCATAGTACTTGGCTTCTACTTTTGATGCTCAGTGGGAGATATATCTCAACCACACACAGCATTAGTCTGAAAAAGAAAAGTTACTAAGGAAAGAAGACCAGTGGTCTCAGGGGCCCAGTACTGCCCAAACAGAAGTGTGGAATGTCTCAGTTCTTATTTCCTGTGATTGGTCTTTGGGCATAATTTGCAGAATATAGGTTTGTTTGAAATGCTACTTTAGCTCAGGGGAATGAATGAAATGTTCTTTTACCAGAAAATTCAGTAGTGGCCTTCCTCCTTATGCAGCTTAGACAGTCAGAACTCTTGTATAAGCATGGCAGTAGCTAAAGCTTGCTCTTTCCAGTGTGAGTATTGGATCCCACAGGAGCACCACACAGGTAAACATAATTAAAACTTTGTTTTTATGATGTCCATTTTTTCCTCAAAAACTCTCAGTGACTCCTCATTATTCAGAGGGTGCAGATAAGACAAATGTGAATGCTTTTTCTCCAAGCAAAATATTCTCAGTAGTGAATAGAAATTCTTGTTTTCCCATGTTACTTTAAACCAGGAGAAGAAGAAGAAAGCCCTCTCTTTACTATATCTTGCACTTTAAGGCTCAGCTTCTATAACTGGCTCTCTCACCACTCCAACCTGTCATAAATAAAACTCTTTTTAGTCTGACTTTTTTTAATAGCTGTTATTATTCATACTGATCATTTTGTGTTTAAGTATACACAGCATTATGACGATATTTATCTTATACTGTTGTTTTTGTTATCTACCACTAAGTCATAAACTTCATGAGGGCAAGGGACCTTCTTTTTTAACATTATTTAATGGAAAATTCCCAAAACTCCGTAGGTAGAGAGGAAATGGCATTAAAAACTTTCACATACTCATCATCCATCTTTGTCAAAGTGATCTGTAATCAAGCCTTTTTTATTGATAGCCCCTGACCTACCTTCTACCCTTGATAATTTTGAAACAAATGTCAGGGACTGTGTTTTAATCTTTTTCATGTTCCCACAAAGTATTCCAGAGCATCTAGCTCAGGAATCAAATTCAGGAGGGGGAAATTATTAGTAGAGAATTAGCTATTATTATAAACCTTAAATTCTATACCCAGAAAAGTAAAAATTCTGTTGCATTTGTGTTTACTTCATGTGCTTTTACAGGATGAGCAATTTTCAAGAATATAGAACCTTTTTGTTATACATGATAGCTTTTTTTTAAATAAATTCTTTTTCCCCTGACACTGACTTCCTTTTGTTTCAGCCCTCTGCTACAGGCTGGAGCTATGAGGGGAAAACCTATAATTCTTTGAATTTGGCCCTTGGTGAGCTTGTGGAGAAATGAGAAGTCTCTAGACCCGAATAGTCTACTCAGTAATTTTGCCACTAGTTTAACAGCATTTTTGATCTGGGTGAATCATAGTGTCTGGGGTCATAAAAAAAAAAGTCAAGATTGAGCACTAACACATTAGGGGCCATATGAAACTAAGTCTGCTGGAGAAACTGGGGTCAGCCTCATGATGAAGAGATTTTTGAAATGCTGCTTCATGAATGGGTGCTTCTGTCTTGGATTTTGTTGAAAGGATGAAGGTACAGAGGCTTTCAGGAGGTCATGCAAAAAAAAATTAGGATACAAAATCATTGAGACACCTGATTTCATGATTGTTTTATGCTAAAATTTTCTCTCTGTTTGTTTGTTTGTTTTTTAAACAAGACAACCCTTGGTTGACCTCACAGATTGCAAGGACCTTGTCAGTTACATCCCTTATTTTTTATATTTTACGCCTACAGCACCTGGTCGTCCTAGATGGTCTCCCATTCAAGTACTAACCAGGCCTGACCCTGCTTAGATTCCAAGATCAGATGGGATCAGGCTTATTCAGGGTGGCATGGCCTTAGAATTTTTCTCAGTTTTAAAAGTGGAAGCCTGTTGCTATCATCTGTGAATAGTCCAATCAAATAATTTCTTCTCTGTACAAATTAGAAGCAAGTAAAGATCTGGCTTGGTGGAAGAGTGTAACTTTGAGAAGTCTTTAGACGTTGAGATGCACTGAGGAATACTTTCCATATCTTCACATACTCCTAACTTCAATCTAGGAGTAGGCTCACCACCTCTGATGCTTTCTAAAGACCGTTTGTGTGTCTCTTGTCCTAAGAGACAAATTCACAATCATTAAGTTACAGAGTTTTGTTTAGTTTCCCACAGGTCTAAAGTGTTTTCTTGGTAATGGCTTCCAGTCCACCGGATTATAGTTCAGTGACCATATGGTATAGATCTGTTTGCAAGGATTGTGCTAGGGACTGTTGGGGATAATGAACTGAATACGCTTTCATACTCTCTCCTAGAGAATCAGATAGCATCATAAAGCTGGAGTACTTTAAGAGCCTCAGTAAAGATCCACATGAAGATATATGGGCCTTTAAGAGGGTGAAGGATGAAATTACATTTGATTACAGCTATCAGGGAGATCTTTATAGAAGAGGAAACTTTTGAGTTGAATGTGGAATGTTATAGAATTTGGATAGGCAGATTCAGAGATGTGGAAACTAACAATCAAATTTTGATAATCTCTAGAACATTCTCAGCTTAGGAGTTTGGCACTTGATAAATCTGGGTAAATATGCATCAGTGAGTATAATTCCAGTTCCAGTTCCAACATGTGAGGCTTTTCCTCTATACCACCAAGCATTTCTTCAGCACCAGCTCGGTGTTCCACAATTAGATTAGTACCTAATCTGACACTATTCACCTGGAGATAGCATCAGATTCCATAGGTTGAGGGTTTTCAGTCCTACAAGACGCCCCCTTCCACCCCCTTCAGATGCCAGTGGCAAGTGTTAGTTGTCACCTGTGTGCTTCTGATCAACAGTTTGTAGATCAGAGGTTCCAATGCCCCCCTCCTTGGGTTTAGTAGTTCACAGAACTCAAAACATCACATTACTAGATTATCAGTTTATGGTAAAATGATATAACTCAGGAATAGGAAGGTGGAAGGGATGCATAAGGCAAAGTGTGAGCAAAGAGCATGGAGCGTCCATGCCTTCTCTGAGAGGGCCACTCTCCCAACACCTCAACATGTTCACCAACCTGGAAGTTCTCTGAACACCATCCTTTTGGGTTTATATGGAAGCTTAATTACTCAGGCATGATTGATTACATCATTTGCTCTTGGTAATTGAACTCAATCTTTAAGGGAGGCAGGGTGAGGGTGAAAGTTCCAACCCTCTAAACATTTGATTTGTTACCCTGGCAATCAGCCAGGTGACCTCATTAACATAATAGACACCTGTATTGATGACCTCATTAACATAATAGACACCAGTATTGATCTCTTCACTTAGGAAATCCAAGAGTTTTAGGAACTCTGTGCCAGTAACAGGGTCAAATATATTATTACAAATCACAGTATCAGATACTAAAGGTAGATCATCTTTTTGTAAGACCAGTGTTCAGGGAGTTGGTTATTTTGGTCTCAAATGTGTCCCCATACTTTTGTTTTTGCCCCAGGCTTCCAACCTGTCTTATCCATCTTATTAAATGTTTTTGTTCAATGCTTGGTTTACAGCTTTGAAACTCAGAGGAACGGACTGGTGTTTATCTATGACATGTGTGGTTCTAATTATGCCAACTTTGAACTGGATCTTGGCAAGAAAGTCTTGAACCTGCTGAAGGTAAGGCTGTGAGAAGGACTTCTCAACTCTCCTTAAATGGTCAGGATGCTTTATTCTTTGAGATATATAGGAATAATGTAAATCATGGACATTAGGTTTGTTTAAAGGTCACCTGTAAATGATGGCTAATGTCCACTCCCTCAGAATAAGAAATGGTCTTAAAAGTGGAAAAATTAAAATAAGAAGTTCATAGGAATATTCTGAATCATGAAGGTGGGATGTCTTTTTCCTGGAGTTATGTAGAATAAGAATTAATGAAGGCCTAGATATGGCTGTGTTCCTTAAAAAATGTCACCTAGCTAATGGCTTTCAGATTTTTTAACTCATTCTGGTCAGAAATATGCTTTACATTTCAGCTTAGTACATATATACATGTAAACTTACAGATATATATAGAGTTACGTATATAGACAAAGTTTTTAATCTCTTATCCAAAGCTCTTAGATCCAGTGATACTTTTTAATATTTTAAATTTTAAAAGATGATACAGTATGTATGGCACTCTATAATCCAACACATTTAATGTTTCTGCAGTGAAATATATTATTCATAATGAGTGGAGAAGAGTAAAGGTTAGAAATAGCTTAGAGCTTTTCAGGTTAAAGTTTGCTGCCCCGTGAATTTTTGCACCAAACTGAACAGCAGAAGATTGAGGTTTTCCAAGTTGCTTAGATTTCAGAATCCGTGGGTAGGGGTATGTATATCTGTGTGTACATATTTATAAAACAAAAATATTTCACAAAATAAACTTTCCTCTTAGTATGTACAATAACTTTAATTATTCTCTTTTATTTCATATTTTTAAATGTTAGTCATGACCTATTAAATTAATTTCAGGACACTGAGTGACAGCCTGCAGGTTGAAAAACATTCAGTTAGGAGTCTGTGCAGTTTTTGTTCTAAGACCTTACTTGGGAGTACTATGGAACTAGATTTCTAGAGGTATTTATTTATTATTACAGCTTCACAACAGAAAAAATATAAAGAGGGTATTTATACTGCCTGATGTTTTCTAGGACTTGCATTTTTCACTCATTTTATTACTAAAATTCCTCTTGTGGCACATAATGTGAATCATTCCTTTTTATTGATGGTAGAAGAATTGTTACCTTTTAATTCCTCATCCATTGAATGTACC
Organism: Macroglossus sobrinus; assembly: GCA_004027375.1. Taxonomy (NCBI): domain Eukaryota; kingdom Metazoa; phylum Chordata; class Mammalia; order Chiroptera; family Pteropodidae; genus Macroglossus; species Macroglossus sobrinus. The sequence goes on along the minus strand of PVKZ01000784.1, from coordinate 308,538 downwards.
AGTTTATTCATCCACTGTTTTATTGATGGCTTTTGCTATTATGAACAGTGCTGCTATGAGTATTCTTATACTTGTCTTCAGTGCATGTGTTCAATAGTATCTCTAGGGCAGTGTTTCTTGACCATTTTTTCATTATTACCTCACTAATGAGTCTCTTTTAGACATCCTCCCTCCTCCCAGTTCTTCTTCTCAAGAAATTCTAATACCACAGCTATACGGTATATATCATTATATACTGAATGTGTATATCTGTGTTTTCTATATAAAAAGAGTCTGATTTTTCCCCCATTCCCCACTCTCCTCAAAATTAATTTCACCCCCTTGGGGGTGGTATCTTCCCCATTGAGAATGCATGCTCTAGAGTATACATGTACAAGTAGAATTATTGGGTCATAGGTCTATGAAGATTCAACTTCATAAAATAGTGTCCTAAAATTATTTTCCAAAGCAATTGTATTCACCTGCCATGTGTAAAATTTCCTTTGATCCACATCCTAATGTCAGACTTCTTACTTTTTTCCTAATCAAGTGAGTATAAAATGGTATCTTGTTGTATGACTTGCTTTTCTCTTGTTGAGATTATCTCTTCATATATATTATTGGCCATATGCTTTCTTCTTCTGCAAAATGCCTGTTTTTGGCCTTTACTCATTTTCCTATTGATTTGTCCATTTATATAGTTTTTCATATATTATTGATACTAGTTCACTTATATATGTATTCATATGTACTGTCATAGTTTATATGTCTTGTTTTTTCACTTTTTATAAAGTCCTTTTGACTAACAGAAGTTCTTAATTTTAATATGGTTAAATGTATCTTTCTTTTCTGGTTAATGTATTTACATCTTATATCCTTCCTTATTCCAAAGTCAGAAAACAATATATTAAGTATTTTTTTTACTGTATTACCACTGATTCTATGTGTATTAATTTTTTTTAGTTGACTTTTTTTTTACTGTGGTAAAATATACATAACAAAATTTACCATTTTAACCATTTTTTTAAAGTGTGCAATTCAGTGGTATTAAAAACATAACCATAACCACTATCCATTTTCAAAACTATATTGTCATCCTAAATGGAAACTCTACCCTTAAACAGTATTTCCCCATACTCTCCTCCCCCAGCCTCTGGTAATTTGCCTATTTTAGGTCCTCATTTAAGTGGAATCACACAATATTTGTCCTTTGGTGTCTGTTTTATTATGCTTAGCATAATGTTTTCAATAATCATCTATATTGTAGCATGTATCAGAATTTCATTCCTTTTCAAGGTTGAATAATATTCTATTGTGTGTATACACAACATTTTGTTTCTCTAGGCATCTGTTGATGAATATTTGGGTTGTTTCCACCTTTCGGCTGTTGTGAACAGTGCTGCTATGAACATTGTATACAGGCATCTGAGTACTTGATTTCGGTTCTTTATGTATTAGAAGTGGAATTGTTGGATTAGGTAATTCTACATTTAACTTTCTGAGGAGCTATTTTCTTTTATAAGTTTAAAATTTTGTTTTTCTTGTTTAAGACCTTAATCCATCTGGATTTGATTTTCAAGTATGGTATGAGATGTAGGAATCTGACTTTTTTCCCCCACGCGGATTAGTGATTTTTTTTCAGTTTTACATATTAAATAGTTTCTTTTTTCCACAGTTTAGACTATCAGTTTTAACAAACTCACAATAACTTGGTAAAGTAAAATATTATAGACAATTTAATTAACCATCTAACTGTCTTTCTGTATTATTCAGGTTGTTTTAGATTTAAATAATGCTGTCATGATCATTTTAGCTTTTCCTTTTAAGAAGGTACTTTTAAGACTTGGATTATTTGGATAAAGATTATAAATATTCTTATATCTCTCTTATACATCTCTAAGTTATCCTCCATAAAAGTAGGGGGAAAATTTACATTGTTACCAACAAGTATGAGTATCTGTATCTTTGAACAATCCCAATACTGCACTCTATATAATTTTTCTCTGCTTTTGAACTTAGAAATTCTAAAATGATACCTCCTTTTTTGTTTGTTTGTTCATTCAGACTCCTTTAAGCAATAATAAAGTTGTATATATTTTTTGGATGTTCTTAAATTTTTTGTGTGTCCTCCTTTATTTGGTTCAAAATAAAGAAGTACTGTAAAAGTTTTGTTTTTACTCTATGAATTCAAAAAGGCTGAAATGAAGTCCTGTTGCTCTAGAACCTATATCATCATCTTATTATTGACTTACCTGCTGGGAATAGATAAAACTTTAAATATAATCCTCTACCAACCTCATTCTTATGAAAGTTGTAAATAGAAGTTTATCTTTAATGCATGGTTTCACACTTATCTTAAGTCCGAATTAATTTCCAGTAGTAAGTGTGATGAGGATTTGTATCAAAATATGGCACTGGAATAAAAACAATAATCTTCAACTTCTTAAATTGCTCTTAGTAGATTTTCCCCATCTTGGTAAATATCTGAGGATTAAATGCTGGTTTAAAATTTTGAAATGTCGTAACCTGTATTTTAGTTGCCATCATATGGATTCTTAACTGTATAATTATTTAGATGAACCATTTAAACCAGACAATGTGGAATTCACCCCCTGAGGGGTAAATCTTTATTTATATTCTGATTAGGAAATGCATGGCTAAAACACATAGCTAAAATACATAGATTTAAAAAAATTCATTAATGCAGACACTTATAACCTAATAATTATTAAACACTTACTGAATGCTTTTCATGCTTTAAAACAGGAGATTCCAACCCGCAGGTCACAGACAGGTACAGGTCCTTGGCCTGTTAGGAACTGGGCAGCACAGCAGGAGGTGAGCGGCAGGCTGGTCAAGGGAGCGAAGCCTCCCCATTCTCCACCCAGCACTAGCATCACCGCCTCAGCTCCACTTCAGATCATCAGGTGTCAGATTCTCTTAGGAGCACCGGTCTATGGTGCCAAAAAGGTTGGGGACCACTACTTTAAAACATTTAATCCTGACATCATTACTGTGAGGTATGATGGCTGTTACTATTACTATCTACATTTTACATATCTGGAAACTTAGGCCTGGAGAACTTAAAAACTAACAAAGGTAATATAGTCTATTAAGTGACAGAACTAAGGTATTACTTATAATTCTCTCCCTTGGAGATTCTCATTATATAAAGAGCTTGGGGTACATGTGTTCAAGCTTTTAAAATGTATATATGTATGTATATACATACAGGATGAGGATAATTTATGATATTTTTCCTTACAAATATGGAGTTATATTCAGTGGTTGTAACTTGCTAGTTTTTACTTAACAGTGTATCTTTATCTTTCTATGTCAATACATATAGCTTACTTATTTTTTTCCTCACATTTTTTAATGGCTGCAGTGTATTCCTTTTTATGTCTATACAGAGCAGAAAAAATGAGGTACATGCCATTTTTTTGTCATTATAAAGGCTTCAGTGAGCATCATTTTACATATATTCTTGTATATTGGACCAGTCTCTTCCTCGGAGTAAATTTCTGTAAGCAAATTTATAGAGTCAAAGAGTACATACATACATTTAAAATTTTGATAAATATTGCCAAATAACCTTTTAAAAACTTAGTTCAAATTTACACTCCTATAAACATTTTTTACTAGACTCATCAACATCATTATTTGGATTTTAATCATATTTTTGTTTTTATTTAGTGTTTTTTAAATTATGAGCTTTATTGAAATATAATAGACGATTAGCTGTTCATATTTACATTGTACAATTTAATGCGTTTTTTTCTATTGTAGTTGGCATACAATAATATACCAGTTTCAGTTGTACAACCTAGTAATCAGAGATTCACAAAATTACAAAGTGGTCACCCCACTAAATCTAGTACCCTTATTTCCCCTTACATATTTATTACATTATTAACCATCTTCCTCATGCTATACTCTACATTTCCATGTCTATTCCGCAACTATCCATTTGTACGTCTTAATCCCTTTGCTTTTTTTCCCCCACCCTCCAACCTCCTTCCCATCTAATATATTCTAAATATTCTCTGTATCCATGAGTTTATTTCTGCTTTTGTTGTTGTTGTTTATTTTGTTCTTTAGATTCCTCATATACATGAAATTATGCGATATTTGTCTTTATCTGATTTTTTTCATTTAGTGCAATACCCTCTAGGTCCATCAAGGCAAATCTTTTTCCATCCCCTTCCTTTTAGTCTGTGTGTGTCTTTTGAGCTGAAGTGAGTCTCTTGTAGGCAGCATATGTAGGGGTCTTGTTTTCTTATCCATTCAGCCACTCTGTCTTTTGGTTGGAGCGTTATTTAATTCTTTTCCATTTGAGGTCCTTGTTGATAGGAATGTAGTTGTTACCATTCTTTATTCTTGTTTTTGATATATGATTTTTCTTCTTAAAGAAATTCCTCCAACATTTCCTATAATACTGGCTTAATGTTGATAAATTCCTTTAGCTTATTTTTGTCTGGGAACCTCTTTTATTTGTCCTTCAACTCTAAATGATAGCTTTACTGGATAAAGTATTCTTGGTTGTAGGTCCTGGATTTTCGTCATGTCGAATTATTTTGTGCCACGCTCTTCTGTCCTGCATAGTTTCTTTTGAGAAATCAGCTGCCAGTCTTCTGGGTGCTCCTTTGTAGGTAACTAACTGGTATCTTGAACTCTTCATATGTATTCTCCACAGGGAGCATTTCCAGCTCGTTTGAAGAAAGTGCTGATTGTGGGAGCACCCATATGGTTCCGAGTGCCCTATTCCATCATCAGCCTCCTCCTGAAGGACAAAGTTCGGGAGAGGGTAAGGCAAAGTAGCTTTATTTTATTTGGAGGTGGATAGATTCCCATACTGTTGAAACCTGCCAATTAATTTTTTACCTTCAAAAAAATTCTCCTGTCTTATCTCCTAGAATACTTTCTGCTTCTGTTAGGATATTCACCTGTGGTTTCTGCTTTATTCTTTTCACAGCTCAGTACAAGCTGCCTCTCCCACTGTACTACAAGTTCCTTGAAGTTAGGAACTGGACATAGTTTATATCTGGCACACCTGTCCATGGCACTTTGCATAATGATAGTACTGAAGGATTGTGTCCCATGGGTAACTTAGCAATGGCTACTGTTCAAAAATTTAGCCTAGTTCTATACAGGCCTTTAATATTTAACAATGGCTAATATAAATAAAACTGCATTAGTTGAACTGGTATTTGAATTTATTTAACTGGAAATACCATTCAGTCCCTTCAATGACCAGGGTGGCAGAGGAGAGTCTCTCACAATTTTTCTACTTATATTCCTGGCGTTTTCTTTTAAAACAGCTCATTACTTCCTAAGTTCCTTACAACACAGAAGTGTTGTCTAAAATGATCTTAATTCTATTGTCATCTCCTGAGTGTTCCAGGACTGAACGATTATGATTTCACTCACTCACCCATTCATTCTCACCCTTGAAAGAAAGGGCATATGAAACATTGACATAATAGGATAAAAGAATAAAGTTGTTGTGAAATATTATCAGAGATTTTATCAGAGGTAGGATTATGAGGTTATATGAATAATAACAATGCAGGTCGTTATAGCTGAGGTGACTTGGGTTGGAGAGGGGAAACTGAAGATGTTTGGTTTTGTGGAACTACTAAGAGATATTTCCCAAGATAACCCTTTGAGAGGACTCCTTAGACAAATTCTTGCACTTTTATATACAAGTATAAATGTGTGTATACATTCAAAATATATTGAACACCTTTACAGTTCATGCTCTGAGCCCTGGGAATAAAAAGTTGAGTGAGACCATCCTTACCCTGGAGGAAGTCTCAGTCCAGATAGGGGGCACAGTCACAGACAAGTGCAGAGGACTGTGGCTCTGCAAGAGGACGGGGAGAACATTTCCTCTGGCAGACGGATTTCATGAACTATAAGCCGTCCTTGAAGAGGCTGAGGAGGAAAAGAGGGCATTTCAGGAAGAGGCAACAGCAAGAGAGATCAGCATCCTCATTCCACACAGATTCCAAGCACAACCAACTAGACTAATTTGGTTCAGTATGGCTGTGGCTCAGCAGAGAGCAGAATTTGGTACTATAATGACTTCTCTAGCATCCTTCCTGGGCTACCCTGGTTTGAGTGCCTGGTCTTGTCTTACTTGAATAGAAACCTATCTTTGAGAACATCCATACCAAGCTATGAGTAAAGCACAGTCTTAGTTGACAGCAATAACCACTGCCTTCACCTTCTTGGTAGTCACAAAACAAATACATGTGTCAAATGGTACTGGGAAGCCTTATTAGCAGTATAAAACCTTTGCTCACTATACCTTCCTTTCAGAAGGTATATAACAAAGCCCCTACTTCCAGGAGTGAATTTGATACACAAAGTGAAACCTTTGTCTGGGAAATTCATAGGATATCAACCCCAGGCAGATGAAGTACAGTCTACTTTTACAAGTTTTCCAAGTATTTCATTGCAAATCTCATCCCCTTCGCCAAACCTAATATAAGCACATTTGTTCTTTATCTTTACTATTTGCCTTCCTTTCCCCCACATACTCACATGGTTCTTTTTGGCCTTCCAGATTCAGATATTAAAGACATCTGAGGTCACTCAGCACCTGCCCAGGGAGTGCCTTCCAGAAAACCTGGGTGGGTACATCAAAATTGACCTCGCCACTTGGAATTTCCAGTTCCTACCCCAAGTGAATGGCCATCCGGATCCCTTCGATGAGATCATCCTGTTCTCCCTCCCTCCTGCCTTAGACGGGGACTCAGTGCATGTTCCAGGTCCCCAGGCCATGACCATCCAAGAGTTGATGGATTATGTTAGCACCAGGCAAAAGCAGGGGATATATGAGGAGTATGAAGACATCCGTCGTGAGAACCCTGTTGGCACTTTCCACTGTTCCATGTAAGTAGGAAAAGTTTGGGCCAACCAAGATGCTTCTGGCATGTGCTGGCAACAGCTTCTTCCTCATCTCACCTCTAACAGAGGCTCTATGTTAGGGAACATCACTCTCACTTAGATACTGGTCTCTGTCCTCCAGAAAGTGGCACCTCCTGCTTTGGTGCTTTTTGCCAATATCCTATGCTCTGAAATTTCTGACAGTCTTTGGTACCAAAAGGGGAACCCTGTCATAATGGAAACATTTTCTGACATTTTCCTGAAATGCAGGTATTTTAAGAAAAAAACAAAAATGTAGGCTTTCTATTCCTGTCCTCATTGTGATATCTGCTTTTTTCATTTGGACAGTTTCTCTCTAAAGCATTTATAGTATAACATTACTTTCTGAGGGAGGTGTGCCAAACTTTCAAAGTAATTCATGGTAAGAGAGAAAAGCTGCCTCTTAGGAATTAGCCTCATGAGATTTTCACTGAACCTAAATTGTATCACATAACCACCTGGTTAGTTTACAACTTGTTCATAGCTACTTGATAACTATTGTTAGCAATAGAGTGTAGTTATTTCTCTTATTGCTGCTCTGATTTATATTACTATGCTTTCATTGGCGGCAGCAGACAATTCTCTCTCTCCAAGTTGAGCTCTGTCTGTTGAAAATTAGGAAAGCTGTCCCAGTGGGTCCCAGGCTCAAGTTACAGCTTATCCAAAAATCCCCTCTGACTTACACAAGTTATTTTCCTTCTCTGCACCTCAGTTTTTCCTGTGATGTTAGACTCTGATACCTTCTTCTGTAGCTTCAATGTTTTAGGAATCCACGATTCTGTGAGTACCTCTTCCCTCTTGTAATTCTTGCCCAGCTAATTCAGTGTGCTGTAAAGAAGATGCAGGGAGAGAACCTTTTAGCAAAAGGAAAGAGGGAAATGAGTTAGGAAACAGGTAAGGGAAGTGAGAGAGAAATAACTGAGAAAAATACCAATAAGCAGATGAAGAATGCAAAGGAAAGTCAGAAAAGAAAAAGAGCAGACCATCAAGTGGGAAGAATATCTTTTTCTCCCACACAGCCTTGTCTCTTCTCTCTCAGCTTAAGACACCTATATGCATCCATTATTTTTCCCAACCAGATTTTTTACCCCTGTAGTTTTGAATCAAGGAAGGATTATGGAGCAGGGAGGTACTCTGGACTGCTCCAAGAGGATGTACACTTATATTTGGGATTTCCTGACTTGCTCTAGGTGATTCTGCTGTGCGATCCTTGAGATGTCATTTCTACCATTGGCCCCCCGTTCTCCCATTAAAAAAGCAGGTTTGGATTGTCCTCTTGGCATCACCCAAACCAGCTATCATGTTATAATCAGAGAACACATTCCAGTCCTATGGAAGGACTTCCTAATCTTCCCTCTTTATTGAATGAATGAGCCACTTCAGGAGCTGGAACCCAGAATCCTCATCAGCTCCAGGCTTCTATCTTAGAACCACTTAGAACAAACTCCCTTGGAGTTCTACCTTTATTAAGCTTATGAAATAGACATCAAAGTACTCACTGTTGTACAGGATGCCCTTGAACCAAGAGACTTTCTCTCCCTTTATTCTTTTCCCTACATCATTTTTAAAAAAAATTTTTTTTTAATTTAACTTTTTATTATGAGATCATTGTAGATTCACATGTAGTTAGAAATAATACAGAGAGATCACCTGTACTCTTTCCACAATTTTCCCGTGGTAACATCTTCTAAAAGTATAACAATATATCACAACCAGATCTTGACATTGATGCAATCTGCCAGTCTTATTTAGATTTTCCCTGTGTGTGTGTGTATTTAGTTCGGTGCAATTTTTATCATATACTTAGGTTTGTATATTCATCACCACAGGAAAGATAAAGAATTCCATTACCACAGACCTCCATCCCACCCTTTCTTATTCTTAACTGCTACAAACACTAATCCATTCTTCATTACTATAATTTTGTCATTTTAAGAATGGTATTATATAAATGGAATCATACTATATATAACTTTTGGGATTGCCTTTTTTCACTCACTATAATTCACTAGAGATTCACCTAAGTTGTCACATTTTTCAAGAATTCAAGAATTCATTCGTTTTTATTGCTGAGTAGTATTTTGTTTGTTTAACCATTCACCTGTTGAAGGACATGTGTTTCCACTTTCTATTATAAGTAAAGCTGCTATGAATGTTTGTGTCTAGGTTTTGTGTAAACATAAGTTTACATTTTTCTGAGATGAACATCCAAGTGTGCAACTGCTAGGTCATATGGTAATTATATGTTTAGTTTTGTGAGAAACTGCCCAGCTGTTTTCCAGAGTGTTTGTACCATTTTACTTACCTGCTGACACTGTATGAGTGACCGATTTTCTTGGCAACCTCACCGGCATTCGATGCCACCGTTTTTTATTTTAGCTGTTCTGGTAGTTGTATAATGAGATCCCATTGTGTTTTAATTTACATTTGTAATTTACATTTCCCTAATTGCTAATGATGTTGAACATTTTTTAATGAGCTTATTTGCCATCTGTATATCCTCTTTGTAAAATGTCTTTTCATATCTTCTGCCTATTTTTTATTTGGATTTTTAAAAAACTATTGAGAGTTCTTTGAATAGTTTAGTTATTGATTCTTTGTTGGATACATGGTTTGTAAATATTTTCTTCCAATCTATACTTTGTCTTTTCATTCTTTAACAGGGTCTCTTGCAGAACAAAAGTTTTTATTTTGATGAAGTCCATTTACTCAGTTTTTTCTTTTATGGATCATGCCCTTGGCGTCAAGTCAGAGAACACTTTGCTTAACTCTAGATTTCAAAGACTTTCTCCCGTTTTTTCTTTTTTAAAAGTTTTATAGTTTTATGTTTTACATTTAAGTCTGCGATCAGTTAATTTTTGTATAAGGTGGTATTTTTAGATTGTGTTTGTTTTGTTTTTGTGTTTTGTCTGTGGTTCTGTAATTGCTCCAGCACCATTTGTTGAAAAGAGTACCCTTCCTCCATCAAACTTTGTAAAATGTTAGCTAGGTTTGTTTGTGTTGAAAGAGAGACTTTTTTAAATATGGAAAAGTACAGAGTATAACATGACAGACAACTGTGTTCCCATCACCAGACTTGATACTGACAATGCTCAATATTTTGTCATATTTGCTTCATATTATATGAAAGAAAGAATTTCTTATGAAGTTGAAATGCCTTCTGATTCTCACTCCTAGTTTTCACTCCCATAAGTACCCACTAGTCCGAATAGGGCATATTTCTTTCCAGTCCATTTTGTTTACACTGTTACATACACATTTGTACCCATGAACAATATAGAATATTATTTTATGTTGGTGGTCTTTGTAATTTTTTTTTTTTTTGCTTTTAATCAATATATATGAAAATAAATTATTTCTTTTTTTATGCCTTCAGCACTTTGTTTTCCTAGGTGGTCTGCCATCCAAGTACTAACCAGGCTCTACCCTGCTTAGCTTGCAACTAAATTTTTCAAAACTAAGTACTACCAAAGAAAAAGCAATGACAAAATAAACAGCAATCTCTTGCCTAAACCTCAGTTCCATATCCATTTTTAACTCTTGAAGCTTTCTTTCGGTATTCCTTCTGTTTGTCTAAATAAAATGTTTATGATACTTTTATTGTTTTTTTATGGTAGGTAGCTCTTATACTCTATTTCCAGTTCCCTTTTGATTGTTTTTCCAATATGTCACAATTTTTTATTAATCAATAGTCAGTGTTTACATTATCATGCCTGTAAATGTTTTTACTGCAGAGCTAAGTGGGCTTCTGTGAAATAATCAAATATTTTAAATCTTATCAATTCCATTTTTTCATTCAGGAGTTAGTGACCTCATTTTTAAAATTTGTTTTTAGTTATTTGCCTAAACTTTTTTCTATGCTTAGTCAGATTTATTTTACACTATCATTTTCCAAGTGGTACATATATCAGATAATCAGCAGATTTTATTTTTTTCCCTGTAGACCTCACTCTGGAACTTTCTGGATTCTTTGCTCCAGTCTAAACTGCGGTTGGTTGTTGTCTAGACTTACTTGCTCCTCAGCTTTTGCCCTGCAGTTTCCCCTCCCCACTTTCTTTTATCAGCTCTTCTTTCCTGGCCCCCCTATCTTCTTTGTGTATATTCTGTTTTGTTAAAAGATAGAATTCTAGGTTGGAAATAATTTTACCTAAGAATTTTTAAAGCAATGATTTTCTAATTACTAGCAATGCTACTAGTTTGATGCTATTCTTATTCTTTCTCAAGTCTCTGTAAATGATGTTCTTTTTCTTTGAGGATTTTAAAATTTCACAATGATGTGCCTTGGTATGGGTCCTTTTTATCATTAATTTTATCGGGTACTTGATAGGTTGGTTCCTTTACTTTGAAGGGTTGTGTTCTTCAGTTCTAGGACTTTTTTACATTTTTTTTCTTTCTTTGTATTATGTCATTTCTTTCTCTGGGACAGTCCTATTATTTTGGTTAGATCTCCTAGAGCAGGGATTGACAAACTTTAAGAAGGGCAAGCTAATAAATATTTTAGGCGTGTGGGCCTTTATAGTCTTTGTTGCAAGTACTCAACTCTGCCATTATGGTACAAAAGCAGCCACAGACAGTACTAAACTGATGGGCTTGGCTGTGTTAAAATAAAACTTTTATTTATAAAAACACATAGCCAAGCCAAAGTTTGCTGACCCTTGTCTAGAATGATTTTCTTGTTTTCTTAAATTTTTTATGTTTTTCATCACTTTGACTTTTTGTTTTATAGTCTGGAAATTTCCTCAGTGTTGTTGTCTTTTCTATAAAAATTCTTATTTTAGATATCATTTTATATTTCCAAGAGCTTTTCTTCTCTTCCTTTTTCATAGCATCCTATTCTTTTTTCATGTATAGGCTTTTTTGAACTCATTTTCTCTTATTGATTCTGTTTTGTGTTATAGGCTTTCCTTAATTATCTGGAGATCTTTGGCTGTTAGTTTACATTTAGGAATGGGGTTTTTAAAAGTTGCTTGAAAGCAAGATTAGCACAGGTGAGCTTCAAATTAAAATGATCAGCTAGCTTGTTATTGGTATTCTACAAGTGACAGAATTCTTTTATGTATGGCTGTTCACTTTCTCTAGAGAGGAATTCTCCACTGTCTTGCCTGGTAGGGCAAGATATGCCTGAATATGAGTATGAGACTGGATAGGACAGGGAGAAGAGAGCAGGAGATTCTGTCTGTCATTCAGATTTTCTTTTATTCCTCTGTTTTTAGCCCTGTGACCCACCTTGCTTTCCAGGGTGTGGGTGTTCTGAGGGTGAGTCATTATGTCTCTCTGTAGATACCTCTGTGGGTTCTAGCTTTCTGTAGTTGGCCAAATCAGCTAAAATCCTGCCATCTGTTTTCACTCTGCCAAAGCGGGTATAAATCTCTTTGTCTACTTATGTCTCTGCTGTCACTTTTTGGATTTATACTGATATTTCCTTTACTGATTTTAATGAGACTGCTGGATGGAGTAGCATCAAATACATTGTCAGCCTATCATGTTAAACTGGAACTTAAGAGATTTTGAACATCTGTTGGGAAATGAGTAGTAGAAAATTTTATTTGCAGCTAGATTTTTTTGGTGCTGTACCTTTATTTCTCTTTTTTGAATGGAAATATCTTTATTTTAATAGTAATATATACTAATCATTAAAAATATTAAATGATATATAATTATATAGACTAAAAAATGAAAAGCTCTATATACCCACCCACAATAGTAGCTGACATCTCCCTTTGCACTGCCAGACTTTATACATAAAATACATACTGTTCCCACTTTTTCTTTGTTTTAACTTCTTTGTTTCATTTTCTTCAGGTCTCCAGGAAACCTAGAGAAGAATCGCTATGGGGATGTACCCTGCCTGGACCAAACTAGAGTGAAGCTGACAAAACGAAGTGGCCACACTCAGGTAGACAGACAAATGCCATCTTTTCAGGAGCACTGAGGAAAGTTTAAGCCTCTTATAAAGTGAAGCTTACTAATACTATAGTAGAATGAACATGGATTTTAAGCTAGAAAGATAAGGTTTGAGTTTTAATTTTGCTGCATACTAAGCCTTTCACCAATATCTAGAAGTAGAGATGAAATTATCAAATGATTTTATTATTTAATATATTTGATCATGATTATATTAAAATCACATATATTAGTATAGATATTTAGTGAAAATGTTATTCAGACATTTAACATCAGTGCTTTTTTTCCTCATTTGATCTACTTTTCTTTTTCTCTGTAACTTGGTCTTGTTTTTCTGGCTTTATTGAAATATAATAGACAATTAGTTGCTCGAATTTACATTGTAAAATTCTATGAGATTTAAAAATTATAGTTGGCATACAAAAAAATATTAGTTTTAGTTGTACATCATAGTGATTAGAAATTTATATAATTCAAAGAGATCACCCCCACTAAATCTAGTACTCCTCTTCCCCCTTTACATATGTATTACAACATTAACTATTTTCTTTATGCTACACTTTATATCTTCATATCTATTTTTTAAAGATCCATTTGTACTTCTTAATCCCTTTACCTTTTTTCACTATCTCTCCTAACCTCCTTCCCATCTAGTATACCTCAAAATATTCTCCATATCTATGAGTTTATTTTCATTTTTGTTGTCGTTTGTTATTTTGTTCTTTAGATTCCACACGTACATGAAATCATGCGATATTTATCTTTCTCTGTCTGACTTTTTTCATTTAGCGCAATACCCTCTAGGTCCATCAAGGCAGTATCTTTTCCCATCCCCTTCCTTTTAGTCTGTGTGTGTCTTTTGAGCTGAAGTGAGTCTCCTGTAGGCAGCATATGTAGGGGTCTTGTTTTCTTATCCATTCAGCCACTCTGTCTTTTGGTTGGAGCATTTAATTCTTTTCCATTTGAGGTCCTTGTTGGTAAGAATGTAGTTGTTATCATTCTTTATTCTTGTTTTTGAGGAACTGCTAGACTGCTTCCAGAGTGACTTCACTGTTTTACATTAGTAGTAGCAATGAATGAGGGTTCCAGTTTCTCCACATCTTTGCCAACATTTGTTGTCTATCTCTTACCGATAGGCTATAGCCATCCTAGTGGTTGTGAAATGGTATCTTACTGTGGTTTTGATTTGCATTTCCTTTATGGCTAATGATGCTGAGTATCTTTTCATGTGCTTTTTGCCATTTGTGCATCACTGGAGAAATGGCCACTTTGCCCATTTTAAAATTAGATTATCTTTTTACTACTGAATTATAAGAGTTCTTTATATATTCTAGATACAAGTCTCTTATCAAATATATGCATTCTGTGGGGCTTTTTTTTTTTCCACTTTCTTGATGGTATCCTTTGAAGCAATTTTTAATTTTAATTTAGTTGAATTTATATATTTTTTTCTTTTGTTGCTTGCGCTTTTGGTGTCATCTAAGAAGGCTTTGCCTAACCCAATGTCAAAAAGATTTAATCCTATATATTCTTAGTTTTATAGTTTTAGCTCTTACATATTAGACTTTTTATCCGTTTTGAGTTAGTTTTTGGGTATGGTATAAGGAAAAGGTCAGCTTGATTCCAGCCCCCCACCCCTTTTTTCTGCATGTGAACATCCAGTTGTTCCAGCAACATTTGTGGAAATGAGATTTTGAATTGGCCCTTTCGCTTCTCATTTTTTTCCTGACAGGAGAATATTCACACCTTGGGTTTTATTTACCTACTAGTCCATCATTTTTTCACCCAAATTGTGTATTCCATGCAGCTGTAGTAATATTTTCTTTTTATCATTAGACAGATTACATCAACGCCAGTTTCATGGATGGCTACAAGCAGAAGAATGCTTATATTGGTACACAAGGTGAGTCGGTCTGCCCCTAATGAATTGGTTTTGAGTCATCTACCTGTGATTCCTTACACCAGATGACAGCATTATTTTTTAAGAAAATGGTTACTTGAGGTGATGTTGTGGCCATTAAATCCTGGCCTTTCATAAAGATTGGGGTTATTTTTTTAAAAGATTGGGAGTTATTGAGGAAGGCAGATGAGAAATACAGAGTTTCTGTATCAGATGAGCCTGGAAACTCACTGTATAGAGATAAACTGGAGATTGAACACAGAACACCAATATAAGATTTTGGACTGTCTTAATATTGCCAACCCAAGGGAATGGGACAGCAGAACTCACTGGCCAGTGAGATACTCTTTTTGGCCAGTAGGAGGCCAGGAGTGCTAGTGGGACTTCCCAGAAATTGAGTCCAATCTATGAATGTGTGTTGCTGTCCTAAGAGCCTTCTGTTGTCATTGTATGATCACAGAGAACCCCAGCACTCTTCTGACATGAATAGTCTGTGCTAGATCTGACGGTGAAGTACTGGCTCAAGGAGTATTTCAGATAGAATTTTTATAAATGCTTCTGTGGGCCTAGCATTCCTCCTGACCCTGGCCTCTGCTATCTCAAGGAGAATATCAGGTTGCCTTCTAAGAGGGTGGCAAGAAATCACAACACAGGAGGACATAACCGGCCACCCAATGGGCTTAAGGCCCTTCAATCATTGCAAAACAGCCAGCAAAAGATCTGATGGATACTTCTTTAACCAAGTGATCAAACTTAGTGTCACAAATAATGGACAAACAAATCTACGCCTGCTGTTGTGATACAGTGAGAACTGTATCACATAACCTATGTTGTATGTTTCCAGTTTTTAAATCTGAATCTAATCATGAAAACCAGACAAATCCAAATTCTGGGACGTACAATAAGAAAACTGGTTTAAATTCTTCATAGTTAATGCCATAAAAACAATCAACAAAAAACCAGGAAACCGTTCTAGATTAAAGGAGACTAAAGAGACATGATAACCAAGAGTACTGTGTGATCCATGATTGGAACCTCAGTTCGAAGGAAAAATTGTTCAGGACAAACTATTAGGACAATTGGAGACTATATATTAGATAATATTATTGTATCAATATTTAGTTGCTTAAGTGTAATAATGGCATTTTTCTGTAGGAGAATGCCCTTGTTCTTCTAAATATTTGTTTGAGTATTTAGGAATGAAATGTCATAATGTCTGAAACTCATTTTTAAATAGTTCAGTAAAAAAGAAAATGCATGTGTACTATGTATATAATAGTCCCCCCCTTATCCGTGGTTTTGTTTTCTGCAGTTTCAGTTACCCACAGTCAACCATGATCTGAAAATATTAAATGGAAAATTCCGTAAATAATTCATAAATTTTAAATTGTACACCATTCTGAGTAGCATGATGAAATCTAGTGCTCCATCCCACCTGGGACCTGAATCAACCCTTTGTCCATTGTATCCACACTGTATATGCTACCTGCCCATTAGTCACTTAAAAGCCATCTCAGTTACCAGATTGACTGTAGCAGTATCACAGTGCTTGTGTTCAAGAAACACAGTAGTAGCCTAACGCAATGTCACAGTGCCTATGTCATCCACCTCACTTCATCTCATTATGTAGACATTGTATCATCTCACGTCATCACAAGAAAAGGGTGAGTATAGTAAAATAAAATATTCTGAAAGAGACCACAGTAACTTTTATTAGAGTATATTGTTATAATTATTCTCTTATTATTATAGTTAATTTCTTAGTAAACTTTATCATGGTTATATATGTATAAAGAAAAAAAAACACAGAGTTTGGCACTCACTATACATGGTTTCAGGCATTCACTAGGGAACATATCCGCCACAAATAAGGGAGGACTACTGTATAGTGAAAGCAAATGTTGCAGAATTATAGCTTAAAATGATAGACTATAAGCTAAAGAATGTCTGGGTACACCATACTATTCTTTCAATTTTTTGTAGTTTTCACATTTTTCAAAATAAAAGCTGAGGGAGAAGCAAAAGGAAAAGGGCCTTTAGATTCTTGTCATATTGTTCATTGGTCTTATCGTCACAGGTTTATTTTTTCCCCCTAGGAGGGACCACTCCCTCCAAAAGGAGTCCTTTCGAGACCATAAGAAGAAACAAGAGAACTATCAGGAAAGATTTTGGGCAGGTATAGGATATCATGTGATCTGCCTGAGCCTAGAGGCTTTGTTGAGGAGGATGGCTTTGGCATGGTTGGGCTTATGGAGGGTAAGGATTGGCTTTAGAGGGCTCAGAATGTTCCTTTCTGAGGTTTAGAAGGCAAGGGCACTGCTTAGTGTTGCTAATTATGCTTAGTGTTGCTAATTATGCAGGGATCCTTTAGGCTGGCTCTGGAGGCCCTGTCCAGAAGAGACCGACCCCTCAGGAGGTTTCTTGAGTCAAACACTGATCACCTTTAGAGGGAGTCAACACGCAGCACCAGAATTTGGGGGTCTTGTGATGCTGAGAAGGCTGATTCAGTTTGCCTGGTTAACCTTCTTGGCTATATTTAGTATTCTGATTTTTAATTATAATAATATTTCTACTAATAATACCTATCACCTCTTGAGAATATCTATTATGTATCAGGTATATAATCTCCATCTAATTATAATGGACTCTGCAAGGAAGTTTTATTAATCCATGAACAAACTGAAGCCTAGAGCGTTTAGGTGACCTTAGATCACACAGCTGGTAAGTAGCAGAGCCAGAATTTGAATGTATGTCATTTTGGTTCAAAAGTTGTAGTAAGCTAAATCAGTAGATTGTTTTACCCATGTCAGCACAAACTGGTGACTTTATTTCTTCAGAAAAATCTACTATTAAAGAGTCTAATCTGGAGAGTGCAACTTTCCCTTCCAAATCTCTCATGCCTTTGAGGAAAATTATGACTCTTCTCTGCCCAGCCTGTATCTGAGTGGTATCTGGGTTATCAGGTGCTCTGATAGGAAACACCAATCTGTCAGTGGTTTGAATGTGGAAAGTAAAGTATATGGGAGCTGCTGTGGTGCAGGAGAGTGGGATATGGATAAGGTTGGGAGTCAGAGATGGACAAAGGGTGTTCTTATTGCTTTCTTAATGTATGTCCTATTGTGATGCATATCTGTTAAGAAAATTTAGAAAACAAAGATGAAAATCATCCATAACCCTAAGACCCAGAGATAATGTTAATATTTTGCAGCGTCTCCTTCTAAACCGTTTTCTATGCATAAAAATATAGAGATGTAAAATATCTAGCAAAATAGGCTCTTTGTATACATTCTCTCTTTTTTTATTTGATAGCATCTTGTGAATACCTTTCCATAGCAAAAAATACAGCTCTTACAATATCACCTTATGGACTGTTTAAATTAGCGGTATGCCATAATTCATTCTTTTGTTAGACCTTTTAGCTTGTTTCCAAGACCTCACACTTCTGCAAAGAGGAAATTCTAGGATTATAAAATGTTACTGTGTGTGCTAAAAACGCTTTAGCAAAAAAAGGTAGTGAAACCAGCAGACCTTCAGGACAAAGTCAACCCTTGTTACTTCCCTGAAACCAGAGGAGGAAAAAGCACTGGAAAAGTACAAAGAATTATCCTGAGTTGTTACTCCCTTGGTTGAAAGGGAGCAGTTGGCTTACAAGTATCCTCAAAGTTCCTGCTGAGTGCCCAGCCCTGTGCAGGTTCTAACACAGGTGGAGAACTGGATGACATGGCCTTTGCCCTCAGCCCCATGTTTGCTGAGACACGAGTAATTCTCACAAAGTACAATGACTGATGTAAGACCATATATAGTAAATGGTTAAGGTGTTTTCATCCAGCTGTGCCATTAAGATCTGAGAGGAGAGGAAGAAATACCAAGAATATGGTGGTCAGAGAAAACTTCAAGAAAGAGGCAGCACTTGAAAATGGGTAGAAAGTGAACAGCCTTAGAGGTGAGAGAGACAGCTTGAGCAAAGGAATAGAAGTAGATGAACCAATTTTTTGGAAAGATTAAACTGGCCAGGGTATCCAGAATAGATTGGAAGAGAGAGCTTTGTTTAGAAAAGTAAACCAAAATGGTAGCACAGTAGCTCAGACAAAAGCTTGTGTCGTCCTCATGGCAGTGAAATTGGGCAGGGAGATCAGGATGGTGGCAAAAGGATAAAAACTGAAAACAATTCAAAGGCAAAAATCTCTGGGACTTGGTAACTGATTCTACGAGATAAAGAAAATGGGAAAGTCAGAATTGACTGACAACTCTTCAAGACTGAATGGTCAAAGAATGCCAGTACTATTAACAGAGATGGGCAAGTAGAGAGAGAAAGCTAGTTTTGAAGGAGGAGACTGAATTGCAAACATGTAAGATCTGAGAAGATGATGGGACACAGAAGGGGAATGGTTCAGTAGGCAACTGGTGTATTCTAAGGCTTAGGTGAGATGAAAACAGCTGGAGATGTGTACGCCGTTGACAGTCTGGAAGTGATAGCTAAAAGCCTAATGTTAAGGCTTTGAGAGATTCTCTCTAACAGTGCTTCTCAAACTGTAGCCTACCTACAATTTCGCCTGAGGATCTTGCTAAAATGCAGATGTGCATTTCTAATACTCTTACATACGATGCTGATTCTGGTGGTTCAAGGGGCCACGCTGAATAGCAATGATATAGCGAGAAGAGTAGAGAGCCAGCATATGTGCTTTGCAGTTAGTAGTTGGGAAAAAAACTGAAGAGCCTAAAAAGAAAAGAAGTACTTCCCAGGGTCATGTACCTTGTCTTCTCCTTTCATTCCAGGCCCTTTGGAGAATACCTATCGTGATTTCTGGCTTATGGTATGGGAGCAAAAAGTCTTGGTGATTGTCATGACCACTCGGTGAGTTTATCTCTTTTCTTCTTACCCTCTGCTCCTACCCTGTCCCTAAGCATGGGTAATTCAAAAGAGTAGAGTTTAGCTTTTAGAAATAATGAGTGTTAGGAAGGCCATGGCAAACAGTTTGAGATGTCTTTGCTTTTTCTTAGCTGACCCAAAGTTAACACAGCCAGGGTATGGTGGAGATTGATAGATCTAAATAGTCAGTTAATCCATGGTGCCCTGGTGACCCTATTCCAGTTGCAGACTATTCTTAGGTCCTGGCCTCATCCATTTAAGGAAGTATTAGGAAACATGGGCAATTCACTTTTAATCTGGTCCATACATCCAAAGAGCAGCTGTCTTCCTGGTGTCTGAATCACCGATTCCTCTTTGCTCTTCCTTTCCCTGTTACTTTAGAGCATTTTCTGCTCATTTAGGCAGGAAGCTCTTATTAAAAGGAATATTTTTGAAAATTTTGTCACATATCTGCCAAAACTTCAGAAATTACTATTTCATTAGTATTACTGTTGTCCTCATCATCAGATGAGGAGAAATAAATTAACAAGAGTGTTAGCTCAGTTCCCTTTCTCGTGGCACTGTTACAGCCATCTTTGATTTGGAGAAAGGCATGGAAGAAGTGCCACCTGTGGAGCCACTGAAGACTAGTGAGGTGGACTTTAGGCCTTTACACAAACCTGCTGGTATCCCAAGAGCTGTGCCTTTCCTACTCCTCTATCAACCAAGGGCCCTTATTGGGGAAGAGAATGAACAGTGACTGAGATACACGGCAGAGAGTTCAGTTTAGCCCACCCTGTTTTCTCTACTGTCTTTCTTTGTCCACCTAATTTTTTCCCAGATACCAAGAGGTATCAGGAAACGGGCCAGATGATATAGCAGGTGCTCAGTAAATGTCTGCTAAATGAGTACATGCAGAAACTTCAGCTGTTGTTTAGAATGAAGGGTTTTTTTCCCTTTCCTTCAAGAAGCAAGGGTATTATTAGACAAGAGCAATTCAAGAGATGATGTTGCTGCCTTGGAGTACAGCAGGTCCTGGGAAGGGCAGGGTTAGTGCTGTGGAGAGGAAGGATGGAATGTTTACCTTGCTCTGTGTGTCTTCAGCTTTGAGGAGGGCGGCAGGAGGAAATGTGGCCAGTACTGGCCTTTAGAAAAAGACTCTCGGATCCGTTTTGGCTTCCTCACAGTGACCAATCTAGGTGTGGAGAACATGAACCATTACAAGAAAACAACGCTAGAAATTCATAACACAGAGGTAAATCCAGGTTTCTATTTTCTCTTTTTTGAAGCTAGGGGAGACTCTTTACTGTAAAGAAAATCTCTAAAGAGAATAGGCAGGATTCCAGGGAGCTTAAAAGTTGCTTCCATTACTCTGGGAACAGGATCAGGATAGACGAATCAAAGCCAATATAGCCATATTACTTCAACACCACAGTGGCATTACTTATGAATCAAACTTAGAAGAAATCTGGGTCCTACAAATGGGAATTCTGCCTTCTCCAGACCTTTAACCTTTCCTTCAGGTTTGTAGAGAAGCAGTTGTCGAGAAAGTTGAGGCTAGTAGGCAGGAACCTTGGTAGTAGAGATCTCAGGGGATTGAGAACTAGAAAAGCCTAAGGTCGTTAGCAGAAGTGACCTCACTAACTTTTGCTTTTTTTTCTGTCCAAGGAGCGGCAGAAACGTCAGGTGACCCACTTTCAGTTCCTGAGCTGGCCAGATTATGGTGTCCCCTCCTCAGCAGCTTCCCTCATTGACTTCTTGAGAGCGGTCAGGAGCCAGCAGCGGCTGGCTGTCAGCAGTATGGGAGTGCGTTCCAAAGGGCAGTGCCCCGAGCCACCTATTGTGGTCCACTGCAGCGCGGGCATTGGCAGGACAGGTAATGCACCTGGTGCAGCTCTCGGAGCCTCCAGAGGCAATAACGGTGAAGGAGAGATAACAAGCTCTTTGTTGCCAGATTGGGAAAACTTAATCCATTGGTGCTGAATTGCCATGAAAAATTCTTCTTTAATATCCTTTTGGTATTCCTAGTGCTAAGTATGCTGGCCAGAATATATGCTTCACAAGCCATATCCTCTGGAGAATGCTTTATACATCCCATCAGCATGATTATTTTCTGAACCCATCACTGTCACCTGGGTGTCCCAGAGAGCTCAGCTGGGCTTTTGCTTCCTTCCCATCTCCCTCTTTGGGGAGATCTCCACCCTGTTCTGTGCTCTCTATTCTGGAGCCAGTTAGCAGCTTTTGCCTTAAGCGGTTGTGCATTGCAGGGACCACTGGCCTTTCTAGTCAGAGGTTCCTTTTGGAGAAGGTCAGAAGAATACGTTTGTGTCGTTAGATCTCTACGGAGAAGTTCTAGAGTCTCTGAAAATTAGAGCCCAGTGTGGGAGTGCTGTCGCTCTATCTAGGATTGTCACCTTCCCACCTACCGTTCCTGTTACCTCCATATACATCCTGAGAGACAAAAGGCTTTCTCATTTCTCTGGACTCCAGCACTCACTGTGCACTCCTCGAGTCTTTTAAGGCCTGAGGTCCTGTGTCTTTGAATTCAGTCATCCAGTCCTGCCTGGGCTATTTGGTAGAGGGAGGGGAGAGGAGAGGTAGATCAGGTATGACCACTTCCTTCCTTCTTTCAGGTACCTTCTGCTCATTGGACATCTGCCTGGCACAGCTGGAGGAGCTTGGTACCCTTAATGTGTTCCAGACGGTGTCCCGCATGAGGACCCAGAGGGCCTTCAGCATCCAGACCCCTGAGCAGTACTATTTTTGCTACAAGGCAATCCTGGAGTTCGCAGAGAGGGAAGGCATGGTGCCCTCCAGCCACAACCTCCTGGCCATGGAGGGTCAGTAACTGTCCCATGCTGGCCAGCCTTCCTTAAAACCACCCTGGACATCGCTGAGCCTCTAGGTTGCCATCAGTTATGCTGAAGCCATGGACCAACCTCTTGTGTCTCCCGGTGCACGCAAGGCAGCCTTTCCCTTTGGCTAGATAGATGTGGTGAAATTGTCACTAGAAAGAGCCGCAGCAATGTGTTCTTAATTCCTAGCACCTGCTATCGAACTGTGCCTTATTAAAACCAAATTGTGGCTATTGATTTTTGCCAGGGGCCCTAAGGTAAGTGGGGAAGGAACTCCCCCCTTTCCCAATGCCATTCTCTTTCTGGAGGTCTCTTTCTCATTCCTTCTCTTCACTAGGATTTGATGGGGAGGTTTACTGAGCATCCACTTTCCTTCCCAGAAAGCTTGACCAAGTTACATATTCTAGAAAACGTCCCGAGTGCCAAGCACGTTTATACCTAGGGCGTGTATTCCAGTCTTTTCTGTCATTCTGTGTGTGTGCGTGTGTGTATATGCACTTAAGTGTATGGGTCCACATGTATGTGTGTTATAATATATATTGTATGTGATAATATGGTTGTATTCTATAAATACATATACACAGAGTTACTCCTTTGTAGAAGTTCCTGGGGTTCCGTGTTGCAGTTCAGGAATCATTGCTTCTTGGACCCTCCCTTTTATCCTGGACTAGATCATGTCTCCTGTTGTTAGACCACAGCGTGGTGGAAGAGGACACACACACATCCACTCTTCATGCTCCTGCCACAGGCTCTCATCCTTACATAATGACTTAGCTCTCTCCAGGATGCTGCCTGTTAGAGCCAGGAATACTGGTTTGTGGTGACACTGGTTTAATACAGCATGAGTTGCCATTACCTAATGATTTTCCTTTGTTTACTTTGCTGATTTTGCAAATAGACCTCCACTGTGATTCTAGACCCTCTCTTTCTTCTCACTATCCCTTAGGGATTGGGGTCTGGAGTAAAGATGAACTCACTGAGCAATCAGAGCCAAAAGTAATCGGTACAATGTGTTAGAAGGAAAAAGCAGGAGCTCAGGTATGAGAGAGGAGACGACTATGAGAAGCTCTCCCTGGGAGAATGAGTTGGGGGCCCCTTTTTCTTTTGCTGGAAGATTCCTTTCCTTATGTATGCATCTTGGCCCTGTTGACTCAGATGCCCATCTTTTTCTGCCTATTAGCCTGCCAGACCATGGAGCTCAAGTTTTATGTTAATAAAACGCTTAACTCCTGACTAGGTGAGGCAGTCCCTTGTAATTACTATTTTCCCCCCATTCACTCAACCTGCCCCTGTCTGTTCCCAGCCTACCCAGCCAGATATGCCAGGGATGGAATTAAGAGTCCCTAGCATTCTACATTCCCCCCAAAAAATCCCAGGAACCCCTAAACATTCCCCTATCACAGATGAGGTTGGCAGCTAGCTGATCAGACCTCAATAATTTTATACTGTAATAAGCTCTTTGAATGTATATGTTCTTATTTTTACAATCTTTTCATTTTGTATTTAATGTCAATGGACTGAGTCAGATTCAGAAAATAATTGTAAATGTTCATATTCAATATCTTACACCAATACAGTTTTGTATTTACATATAAATATACCAACGTGATCAAACCCTATTAGCTTCATTAATTTGGTAACAGTGTGGGGCTGGGAAGGTGAGGAGGGTGTCCAGAGCTGGTCTGGGAGGGATGGGGAGGCAGGGAGGGACCCAAAGCTTCAGTATCTGAGACTTTCAGGTCTGAGAGCCACCCACATTTTCTGTAGGCCATGGCCTTAGCTCTGAGCAGAAATAAGGAACCAACACTAGTTAAGTGCTTGCTGGGTACCAATCTTTATGCTTGGTGCTTTCCCCCCATTACTTCATTCAAACCTCACAATAATTCAGTGAGAAATTAATCTCCATTCTGTTTCTATACAGATGAGGCAGGGAAGATCCAGGGGATTATAGTGATTTGCTCTAAAACTAGAGCTCAAGTTGTTCTGCTTAGAAAGCAAAGCCTTTGGCCTCTTCACTGCATTGCTGTCTCGCAAAGATCAAGATAAAGTTTTGTCTTTGGAAACCAGAGGGTTTTTTTGTAGTTCTCTTTGAGTATAAACAGTTCTTAAAATTCCCAGTAATTGATCTTAAGCCCATTGATGCATGTAGACTAGAAGGGTGACAGAGTTGGTGACTGATTCTCCCAGATAGGACCTCCTAGAGTGTAGGGTCCTCAGGTCTGCAAAGTGGTCATTCTCTCAGGGAAACTCCATACCTATGGGTACACTGGGCTTTGTGGGAAGATCTTGAGTTATTTGCATCTCAGAATAGAACCAGAAACTTTGTCCATGTAGGACCACTCCCCATTGCCATGTAGCTGCTCCCTATTTACCAGTGACAGCCTGCCTAGTTGGGGGACTGTTCTGGCTTGGAGTTGGTATAGATATTGGGGTGTTCTTAAAAGTGATAGAAGCTAACATTTACTGAGTGCTTAACTCTATTCCAGGTACTGTTTAAAGTGCTTTCTAGGTATTTCATTCACTTTCAAAACCACCTTTTGAGGTAGGTATTGACAGAACAAAAAAATTGAAGCACAGGAAAATTTATTTGCCACTGCCAAGAACCCAAACCATCTGACTCCAAAGTTCCTGCTGTTAATGTTAACTATTACACTAGACTCCCTCTAAGGATTCATCTCCTGAGTTTCTTAACTTAATCAAGAGCTGAAGTATACAGCAAAAGATTAAGCCAGTCCTTTCTCTGGAGGAGCCTCTATTATCTTCAGGGCAAACAAGCATAAGAAGTGAACAGAGATACTTGAAATCTGGAAAGTCAAGAGAGGTTAGAAGGTTGGAGAAATACATAGGAGACAGGATTAATGGTAAAAAATCTGGACAAGGTAAACTTGAACTGTCATTTACTTGAAGAGGCTGTAATCAATTGCTCTGTAAATTCAGATGTTACAAGCATAACTTCCTTATGGCACATCTTATTGAGGTTATCACTTATAAGAGCTCCATAAAGATGCAAATTCCAGGATCCTACCCAGTAGGTGGTTAAGTGAGTGACAGAATGAGCTAGCTTTCAGAAGCATTTTGTTTGTCCATCTTCCTGATTCAGGAAGGTTAGCAAATTGATGTCTTCCAAATCTAAGAGAAAAGGATCAATAGCTCTACCCCCACCCCAAACCCCACCCCTGCTATAGTTCATTTACAGCTTTTACCATTGGCAAGATAATCAATACTCAATGTGAGCCTACCTGTGGTAGGTGTTAAAGGAGGTAAAGAAAGGGGAAGACAGGAGCCCCTAATCTGTTCAGGAAGTCAAGGCTTTCACACAGGATATTTGGTGAACAAATTAGGAGAACCCAGTCAAATGCTGGAGTGTACCATTGAGAACATACGATGATGAAAAAATATTCATGGGAGAGAGAGCATTGTGGGCTAACTCAGGCTTGTACGTTCAATTTGACTGCTGTTTTTTCACCTAACTTACTCCTTCTAGCATTGGTCCATTCATCTTGCCCATCCCTGTCAGCTAGGATAAGACTCTTCAGGTGAAGAGCTCCCCAGCATCCTCAGCCTAGGAGGGTCACCATTGTCAATCTCCATGTCACCATTTGCACATAAATGACAGAATTGTACTGGCTCTTGGACACTGGACTATTTTAGCATCATAGCTTGAGGAATATGGGACTCCTGCCCATAAAGGCTTCCCTTCTGTAGAGACAATCAGTTACACATAGGGAAATTCACAAATTAGACCTGCAGGGAGAGATAAACCAGGTAGAAAAGCCTTCTTAGAGTGACTGAGCTCTTCAGTAATTTTGAGGTCTCACCATTCAACCCAAGCTAAGTTCTAACTTCCTTTTGTGAAATAAAGGGCTGCATTAGATAATTGTACTATAGGCCCTCCAACTCTTACGCCTCTAGTCCTTTGTTGGACAGTGTGCCTGCAAGGAGCCATAAGGCTCTTCTCCAGTTGGGTCAGCTCCCACTTGGAATCTCCAGTTTCAGCTTGTTTTCGAAGTCGCTTTCAAGTTGCTGTCACTTTCCTATATTCCCTTCCCACTTGTCCCCCAACTTGGAAAGCAGGTAAAGTCTTCCTTATAATCAATTGACAAACCCATAGGCCTTTAAGGCTTTTATGCTTTAAAGCCTCAGTGACTCCAGAAACATGGAATGAACTAAGGACCCAGAGCTCCCAGCCAAGGTCTTAAGATTTGTCACAGGTGTTGGTCACTACCCACAGACCACTGTTAGCTTACCTAGGTCAGGAACTAAGGCTCCCACCAGCTTGAGAAACAGATTTTCTCTTGGGAGGTATCTGCTCCATAGTTATCACAATAGTTGTGAGTATTAAGTGTCTTCAACTACACTGCTCTTAACCATAGAGAAGACTGGGTCTTGTTCGCAAATTGAAATCTAGCACTCAGAAACCTGTTGCAATGTTTAACCTCTCTCCATCTGTCACCATAGCTTTTGTAAAATCCTTCTGTTTAAGCTAAGTCTGCATGCTGCAATCTTAAATATCCATATTTTTTCTGGCAAGGACCAAGGTAGACTAATTACACCAGAATCTTAGCTAAGAGTGTTGGATGGAGACTGTTTTTTTCAACAATTTAAGGTAATATGTTCCTGTTAGTTGGTAGGGCTGAGATGAAGATGAAAGTAGGAAAGCAAGACAGATGTAGACAAAAAATAGTAAAAAAAGGTACAGTGCCCCTCCCCTACTCCAGACTCACTTCCTCTTCTCCTCCCATATCAAAACCTGGCTGCTTCTCTTAATGTAGTTGTCCAAACTTCCTGACTGTCCAGATGCACAGCTAAGCCTAGGTCAGCCAATTCATCTGTGGGGGCTCTGTTTTACTCACTTGACCTTTAATGGATACCCTTTATGTGGCCAGCAGCCAGGGAACATATGGAGTCTAATGTTCAAGGCATATTCTGGGCCAGAGATGTCAGTTGGGGGCTTAATTTAGATAGAAGCTAGAATGCTTGGAAATGGGTGAGAACAGAGAAGATTGAAGAAGACAATAAGAGAAGAGACTCTTGGGAGCCACCAACATTCAGGAGAGGATGGAAGAAGAAAAGCCTGGGAAAGATTTTGAATAATAAAGGAAACCAACAAGGCCAGGCTATGTTCTCACAGACTGGTAAGAAGTGGGGAGTGGCTGGAATGAACAAACAGGATGTAGAAATGTAAGTTCACTAGTGGTCTTAATGGGCTGACGAGGAGACAACGATGCTTGGGCTGTCCCCACTTCACCAAAGTAAGGCCCACCTTTCTCTCTTACTTAGGCCTCTGATTCAAAGATTTCATTTGAACAATGGAACCTGCTGCTTTAAAAAATCTAGAAGCAACTGATAGACAAAAGGAAACACTTTGAAAATAAAGTCCAGTAAACCGGGAAACATATTGTTTTGTCTGTTTTCTAGATTTGGGCTAGAAGTGACCCAGAGAGTAAATTAATGGTCAGTAAGGGGAAGACACTTCAAGGCAGTCTGTAACAGTCTTCAAATCCACTAAAAGATTCCAAGCCTCCAAAGCCACCCAGAAACCCGAAGTATGGAATATGTACACCCTAAGCCAGCTGGTCGCTTGAGAAATGGAGTTTCTTCACACAGTGGGGTTGTTGGGTCCTTTGGGCCTGTCCTGGCTTCTAATCTCTGACTGCAGCACCAGAAAGTGACTTTGCATTTGAATGGCCAGGCAGGTGAAGAGGGCAGGCAACAGGATTAAGGAAAAAAAGGTCTGAGAACTCTTGACTAAATGCAAGCATATTTTATTTTTAATCTTACAACAGCCCACTGCAGTAGGTATTCCTATTCTTAGCTTACAAAATAGAGAGAGAAATAAATGACTTGCCAAAGACATCCAGCTAGGAAGTGGCTAAACTGGGATTCTGACCAATAGCTTGGGGTTTACCCCTTGAACCTATAGGGTGATTTTGGTTGGGGGTGGGGATCAAGCCTCAGATGTCCCTTGCCCGGAAACCGAGAATGGTCTGGCTGGAAGAGGTACTGTCAGGGAACTGGCACTGACCTATTTTTGACAGTCACTGAAGTGCAAGCCTTCAATGTCTTAGTCGCCACCTACCATAAGTACCCTAAAGAACTGTGAGTGGGTTCTTTCTGGAAATGAGGGAGGGCGCGTGTGTGCCTGTGAGACTGTCTGAAGGTATGACACTATTGAGTATATGTGAGCTGAAAACGTGTGTGTGTGTGTGCTTGGAAGGCAAATCTTGCTTCTTTGAGGATTATATTTTGGGATGGGCCAGAAATCTTAGAATTATCTGGGGACAGACACCTCTTGGAGTTAGGGAAGTAAAGAGGGTGAAGCAAGAATGGAGGCTGTTTTTCTCCAGAAGCCCCAACCTGGATCATAGGCCCTAGTGTGTATAGAGGCAGCACATTGGGAATTGGATAAAGTGCAGGCTTTGGGCCCAGACATTTTCTTGGTTACTTGACTTGGGCAAGTCATTCTACTGCTCTGAGCCTCAGTTTGCTCAACTACAAACAGGATAGTAATCCCCAACTCATACAAGAGGCCTCCTGGGAATCAACCTGGCTTCTCAGTGTGACTTTTCTGAAGAAGGCCCTCACCTAAATTCATTCACTGGTTTGTCTTCACTGATAGGGTAGGGAAGAGGTAGGGTGGATGCAATCTTAAGAGCAGTTGGGGGCCAATGTTGCCAAGTCAAATACTTTCCTAGAGAGAATCTGGTACTCACTGTGCTATGTAGGCATCAATGTACTGAGTCAGATACAATTGCTAGACCTCTTCCAAGGGGCTATGGGCACTTGGGAGCTCAGGTGAATTAGAGTGGTTATCCTAGAGGAGTTCAATCTAAGCGTATTCAGGAGGGGATTTTCACTGGGGTGGTGTACTTAGGAAGGTAGAGTGTGATTGCAAAGTGGTTCTCTTGAGTGGCAACTATTCTAGTTGTAAACACTCCATAAGTAACTTCATTCAGTGTACCATGTGCTGTATAGGCTTATAGTCAAATGCTTGGGCCTTTGGCCTCCACAGAAGCCGAGAACCTCACTAAGTATATTATCATTAGATTTGATCTTCATAACAGAGCAAGGATTGCTGTTACTTAACTCTTATACAGGACAGGAGGCTGATTCACAGATAAGAGACTAAGCAGGAACCATGGAACTCAACTTCTTACTAATGTTCCTTTTGCTCTACCATTCTGCCTCATCTCACATTCACACAGTATCTGTTATGCCTTCATCTAGGCCACAGCTGCTTGGGAAATAGAGCAGGAATCTGAGATGGGGCTCCAGATATCAGGGGATCTTTGTTCTGATATAGTAAAACTTGGTCCTCACCCTAAGGAGCCTCCAGTCTGAGAATGAACCTCAGCCTCCATGGCCCTATCAGGTGCTGGGCTTCTCACTGAATACACAGTCCTTATCTCCTGGCCTTTCTTTATCCACATCCTATCCCTCAAGATTCTATCAATCAAGCTACCACCAAAATTCTAGTCCCCACTGCACCTATATGACCCACTACCCTTTCCAAATCAATATTCTTTCCCACCTGCCTTCTTAGTGTCGTTTCCCTCCCTACCTGACCCTCCAGCTCCATAAACTCTAAGTGAGGAAAGAAAGGTCCTTAGAGCCTGTCTTTTTTTCCATTTTCCAACCCCATTTCACAGGGAGGAATAGGCCCAGAGGGAGAAAGGGACTTGCCTAAGGATATACTACTAGTTACTGGCCATGCTAAATCTAGAATCCAGATTACCTAACCACTAGTCTCAAGCTCTTCTCCCTCTTCACTGTCCTTCTCCCTCTACCAGGCTACTGACTCCTTTCTGCCCATTACCCCCACTGAATCTGTCACCCAGTACCCTTGAGTCTCAAACACATCTCTACTTCTTTATTCTTGCTTTCCATTGCCACTGCCCTGTTCAAGTCCTTTTTACATCTTTCCTGAATTGTTGGGACAGCCTAAATGGTATAGGCCCCCATTCTGACCACAGGATTCTTAAGGTCCTTCACATTCTGTGCTCACCATCTCATCCAAACTGACTTCCTTTCCTGGATACCTCAATCAACAAGTCTCTCAGGCTCAGTACTGTTGAGCACAGATGTGTGGGGCAGCCTCTTTCTCCTTTTGGTTGAAAGTTATGACAACATGGCCAATGATTCAAGGAGGAATCTGAATCAGAGCTTTGACTTGACAGCTGCTGAAGCCTTTCTGAATTGGGTGGGTGGGAGAGAGAAAAGAAACCTCTTGGCTCCCCTGACCCATACTTCTCCCCGAAAGATGTACGTCTGCAGTCTCCAAACCCAGTATTACAACAGTCTTTGTGCTCCACCTTGCTGCCTGTAGGCACACTAATTTAACCCTCCCTTAGAATACATCCAGCTGCTGGGATGTTGAGCATTCTAAACCATAGTTCTGGGCCTGTGGTCCTATGACCATGCTGCTTGCACATTCTGCAATGCAAAGTCGAAGAATTTTAACCAGATGTGAAAGTCTTTTGCCATTTGGTTCCATCTTTCCAATCCCGACTTTCATGACTACAGCCACAACTGAAGGTCCTTAACAATGTTTTGCATTTACTCTTGAGCCCTTTCTTGAAAATGACTTGCCATTTTCTGCCTGATGAAATTAGTAAGACCCAACTTGAGTGCTACCTCTTCGTGAAGACTTTCCCGGTTTTTTTCCAGCTATAATCTCCCTGCTTTGAGGTCCTATGCATACCTGTTTATATATACATACCTGTCTGCCTTGCCTTAGCTCTCTGTAGCATCTCCTTAGTTCGGTTCAGAGCTCTTGGACGGTACAGAGCGAGCATCTCATTCAGTCTCTGTAATCGTACCCAGTAGCAGGTGCCGTATGAATGTGTCTGCCTAACGCTTGGTAGGTGCTCAGACAAGTGCCTGTTGCCCTGAACGCAGGTCTTCCGGCTTACACAGTGCTTTCATTTTTAAGGCAGGCGCCTAACAGAATGAGCCATACACGGTTAGGTAACACAGCCAGCGGAGCCGAGACATTCCAGTCAGTCGCTAGGGTGTCCCTATAGCCTCCCTCTGCCCACTTCTAAACGTAGTGTGGGGGGCGGAGGGGATAGCCCCACTAGCTCCTCCTCCCGGTCCACCCAATGGATCGAACTCCAGGTGGTCTCCCTCCAGTCTAAAGGCCTCAAACTCCAGGTAGCGGTGCTGGAGAGATGGGGGCCTCTGCCACAGATGTCCCTCCCACGCGCAACGAGTTTCTCTCTATTAATTTTTGGAGAAGGGGGCGTTCAATGAAGGGAAGAGGTGGGGCGAAGGGAGGAGGCGGACCGAGGGTGACTGACGCGAGCGCCTGGGAGCCAATGGAGGGCGGGGGGCGTTCCTCTCCATTCAGGACTCCTCGCCTGGCTCGCAAGGTATGTTAAACAGCTGCTTTTAATTTGGTCTCCCTAATCTCCGGCATTTGGGGGGCTAGTTCGCCGGCCCATAGCTTTAGCCGGTCCGTCACAGTGCGGGCGCCGTAAGCTCCGGGACGGAGCTAGGGGAGGCTCGGAGTCCGAAGGAGGCGAGGGGCCGGCCAGGAAGGAGATCTGGCGCCGCCTGCTCGCCAGTGTGTTTCCCAGCCGGGCGGGATCTGTGGGGAGGGGTTCGGCCTGGCCGGGGGTCGCCAGTATGCCGGCTGTGCTGCCTAGTTTATTTCACCGGTAGGTTGCGGTGGTGGACTGGGTAAGGGGCGGGCAGGAGGAGATTCCCCCCGCTCCCGGAATGCCTTAAAAATGATTGTAAAGAAAAAAAAAACAACGGGGAGATCCGCACACCGACAGGAATCGGGCCGGGCTGGGGCGCGCGGGCTCGGCGGCCTGAGCCGTCGGTGCCGGAGTGGCTCGAGACGAGAGTTCGCGAGCGAGCGGGCCAGCAGCTTTCCCCGCTAACCACGCGGGGCGAGAACGGCGGCCGCCGCGAGCGTCTCGTTTATGTCCGCAAACTTGTCGGAGTGGGTGGTGGGCGCGCTCCGGAGAGGCGCGGCGGGCGGTTGTTATGGACTCTGGGGGCGGGAGCAACGCAGGCCCGGCTGGAGAGGAGGCCAGGGGCGGAGGGGCCACCGGAAAGAGCTCCCCGCGTCGATCTGGGCGCTCGGAGCTCCTGGCCATGGCGGTGGAGCCGGTCACCGGCGCCGGAACCAGCCAGGCCGCGAGCCCGCGAGGAACTCGACCCGGAGATGTGGAAAACCTCCAGGAACTCGGCAGATTTGACCTGTGCTAGAGCTGATCCGGCAAACAAGGAGCTGCCTCCTTCCCCGCCCACTCCAAGGCGGTGGAGGGGGCGGGAGCCGGGCGTGCGAGCGCGCCCACGAGGGGATGGCCTGAAAGGGGCAGTGAAGGTCGGAAACTGGGAAAACAGTCTCCACGCTCGGACTCGGGAAAAGGAAATGCATCAGCGGGCGGGGAGGGGCGCGGGGGGCGCGCCTGTCAGCCGGGATGGCGGCCGCGGGCTGGTGGGCGGGGCTCCGGCGCGAACCGCTGCGGTCGGGCAGAGCGCCGCCGGCAGGGAAGTCGCAGGGGCTGGGGCCCATAGAGCGCCTGGCCACTCTAGCCTCCACTCCATGACCTATCCTGTTTACTATCTACTCCGACGATGGCTTGTGCAACTGGCGCCGAGGACAGCTAGGGGGCGGGGCCTTTTCTTCTGTCTTCCACCCACCTCCGGCTCCTCCAAGGGCCCGCCTCCTCTTGTCTTCCACTGGCTGGACAAGACTACCTTTTTTCCCATCTTGGTTATCGATTGGCTGACATTCACCCGAGCTCCGCCTATCGGAGTCCGGGCTGGAGTTTAAGTTGCTAGGATTTTTTTCCGTGAAGGGCGGAGGGAGGATTCCTGCGGCTTACGTGAGGTGCAATGTCCCGCCCCTGCTCGTGATTGGTGGGACGGATAATCCCGCCTCCGGTGTTGCGAGCTTGGAGGCGCAAGTCCGCCCATGTTCTCCGCCCCCTCCCTTGAGTTCTGTGCGCGCTCGGCACATGTGTGAGGCCCGCCTTGCTCCTCAAACTGCTCTCCCGCGCGGAAGTCCCGGGCTTGGAGCCCTTGGCAAGGCGGGGCGGAGAAAGCCGATAATACAATGATTCCTTCAAGGCTCGAGATCTGGTAGTCTTTACGAATAAGTTAGGGGTTGAGGGTGTGGAATGGATTTGGAGGGCTTAGCTCGGGGGTTTTGTAGGCCGTGGGATCTCTTTTCGGGCCAAGTACTAAAGAAAGGTTTGACCCTGCGACTTGGCTATTCTTGCGCCCCTTGACTTCCAAAGATCGCCCAGAGCTTATGCTCGAGAACACTGCGAACGTGTGTTTTCTTCCCAGCGCAAAGCAGCCGTTGTCTTTAGTTGTAGGGAGCGCAAAGCAGCCGTTGTCCTTAGTTGTAGGGTTTATCTAAAACTAAGCAACCTAGAATTGGCCTGGATGTCTCAGGCAGAATCTAGGGAAGCTCATCCCCTGTTGACAGAGAAGTCGTGGGGTGGCCAAATCCTGCTTGAGTTCGAAGTGGTTCTTGATGTCAGGTGGGAGCGCGGTTGTCGCACCCAGTCCAAGGAGTGGGGACGACCTAGAGTTAAAGGTAGCCCTCGGTCAGTTCTGCACAAGTGCCGCTTCTTCGAAATCTACTAAGGGTTTGGCCTAGGGTTCGCTTTCATCGGTGTTACTTAATTTTAGAGCTCCGTCCTGGGACAGGGCTTGGCTTCCGGCGAGGCTGTTCTCATTTGTCGGCAGCTCATGGGGTTCACGGCTGCCTTGTCCATACGGCTCGAAGCCATCCTTGGAGTCCGGCCCACCTGTTGCAAGCTCTCGATTCTTGCCGTCTCTGCTGGATTGCGTAGGGAGGACAAAACAACCGAGTTTCCCCGGTGCCTGCCACTTGTGGACTGGGCTTTCTTGGAGTAGCCTTTTTTGCTAGAGAGCGGGAAACTCTAGTCCCGCCCTCTCCTTGCGCTCCTTGAGCGCCCTCCAAAGCAAGACAGCGTTATTTCTCTGCCTTATTGGTGAATAAAAGCAACCTATGTACTGCAAGCACTTTGTGTTCGAGGCACTACAATTTACAGAAGGGGTAGGTCTGCCATTAACACTCATTTGCCAACGAGGAGGTTAATAGCCGTTCTTACTATCTTTTGTCTCCAATATTGGAATTTTTAAACTTTATGTGTGGGGTGGCTTAATTATGCCTATGTGGACTCTTTCCTCAGTTCTTCAGGTCTGAGGATACCACCACATCTACATTGGCGATCGCCGACTTCCTTACGCTTCATGCTCCACCTTCCGGAGGCTTGCCAGGGCGGTGGCTGTTAGGCCCCTGCCTTCGTTTTCGTTATCTCCGCCCTTTTAAGACTGCTTATTCAGGTTTAGGGAGTGTCAGTGTTAGAAGTGTGTAGCCACCTTAGCGGGTTGGCATCCCCTGGGGCTATTTCTCGGCTCTAGTTACAATCCTTAATTCTGTTCTCTACTTACTGAAGAGAGTTGTGGCTGCTCCGGATATTTGTGTTTACCAGGAGGCAGAGTGTGGAAATGTAAATTGTAAAGAGAGTACGGCATTGGAAGGATGAGGTTCTCTTTTTCTGTAAGGGGGCATTCCAGGGTGGTAATGCTGCTGCCTCTCCCCTTCAAATACTAGGGATTGGATCTCAGTTGCTGAGCTCCACGGCTCCTCCTGTCTCGGGCCATAGAACTCTCTGCGCTGTCTCTAGTGTAAACATTCCACAAAAGGACTGCTAAGGTTCAGCCTCCTCGCGCAGGGCGGAGTCAGCCCCTTCCTAGACGGGCATCCTGGCCAATGGAGGCTTCTACCGGGCACGAGGTATCCAATCCGATGGTTGGGGGCGGGGCATGGCCCGGCAGTGTGGTAGGAGGTTTCTGTCTTACTTACCGACATTTTACCCCACATCGGTTACTTACCTTCCTAGGACAGCGGGCGAGCTAGGGGTAGCCTTCCAATGCAATGACCGGCGAGGGCGGGAGCTGACTTGTTGGGCCTGTGGCTGAGACGGCACAGGGCGGGATATGTGGAGTCCTCCAATGAGACGTTAATAGCTTCCGTGTTCCCTCCAATAGTATTGCGGCTTGGGGGTGGGATTCAGCAATTCATCTCCAATAGGCGGGGTTGAGTTAGGGACGCTCCCCGCCAATAGGGGCGTGGAGAAGGTGAGCGGCTCCCCCTCCCCTCCCAGTAGAGAGGGAAGGGGCGGGCAGTCGGCAGGCAAGGCAGAACGATTGGCTAAACCTTTGACAGGCGGTTAATGCAGCCTGTGGCGGAGCGAAAGCGAGTCTTTCCTCTGCGGGGCGGGCCGGCGGAGTGGGCGGGATTTCCCGGGTAACAGAGAAGCGGCCGCGGCGGTAGAGGCGGCGGAGACGGTTTCTCCATCTTCCCCCCCTCCCCTTCCCCCCTCGGAGTTTCCCTCCCTCCCTCCCTCTTTCCCAGTCTGGGCACCTGGGCCTGTGACTGCTTCGTTAGCGGAGAGGAGGCTGCCAGTCCGCTTCGGCGGGCCTGTGCTCCGTACTGTTCTCGGGGCCTCCCTGCTGAGCCCAAGGCTCACGCCGAGAGGGACACGCAGTAAGGAGCGGCCGAAGCAGCTTTGCGGTGAGAGCACGCTGGGCCGGGGTCGGGGCGGGGAGCGTGTTGGCGGGTAACGCGGGACCCGAGGGTGTGTATTTTTAGGGGGGGCTGACCTCCTCGGCTTCCCGTAGAGCCGCCGGGCGGGAGGTGTGTGGATGTGTGAGGGGGGTGGGGGGCGGAGCAGGGTAGCTCCGTGCGGGAGGGGGAGGAGAGCGTAGTCCCGGTGCGCGCGGAGGGGGCGGACTCTCGCGCCGCCGCTCAGGGGCGGGGTCGGCGCGCGCGTGCGATTGTGGAGAAAGGGGCGGGGCCGGCTCTGTGCTGAGTGCTGTCTGCGGCTGACCCCCTCCTATCCTTCTGGGGTGGGTGGGGCCTCGGTTTGACTGCTGCACCCAGCCTTGCTGGGTTGAGGGACGGGCAGGGGGTCTCCCGCGTGTGGCTTCGGGACGAAGCAGGGAGGGGGAGTGAAGTCTACCTTCCTCCGCCTTCTCGGGATCCGGTTGGCCGGAGGGGCCATACGGAGCGGCGATGCCACGCCTCCTAGCCGCTCTCCCCCTCCCCCCGGTTTCCGCCTCCTTGGCAAGTGAGGCGGGTCTCGGGAAAGCCCTCTGTCGGTCTGGCTGAGAGTCGCGGCGCCTAGGTCTGCCCCGCCCTAAGTCTCGGAGAGTGGGAGGGGCCCCAGTCGACCCGAGCTGTGGAGGTGTCAGGACACACTGTTGTGGCTCGGCCGTGCCTTTTGCTTGGGGCACGAGGGCCTGGCGTCGGAGCTTTTGTCTCCTTGGTACTTGCAGTGGGGATGGCACTGTGCAGCTTGGAGAGTGCGAGCATGGTCACCGCCACTCCTCGTTGTAATTATTGGGGCGATGTGCTCAAGGTCCTTGCGTTGAAGTGTGCGGTCGAATGCTGCTCGCTATATGACCATGCTTCCGTAGCTGTGATGGTAGGGGGAGGGATAGAGAGTTATCAGAGACTGGAAATGTGGCCGAGGACCTTTTCTGGAGTTCCTTGAGGTTCATTTACCGTCGCTGTATGGGGAGGGGCTTTCTTTGAGCCAATGGGGTGGTGGGTAGTTAGTTAGACTTGGCCACTGTTTCGGTGCCTTAGGACTTCAAACCCAGTTAACTATGAAAGGCTTTGGAAATTCCTGCTCTTCACAGGGCTCAGATTTAGAAAAGGAAGTTACATTTTACTATTAAAATTATTTGATTCTAAAAGATGGTGATTTACAAAAAACTGAATATCCTGATTTCTTCCATCTTTGCATCTTTTATGCTTTCATTGTACAGGTGGTTCTGCTATATAAGCCTAATTTCACAGAGAAATAAGTTGCAATTTAGGTAACTATACGTGTTCTTAAAAAGTCTTCTGGTCTTATGTAATTGTTAGAACATCTAGACCACTTAATATTCTCTAAAGTATATTGGTCTTACCTTGTTTTATTACAGGAAGTGGGGTGAAGTCGAGTACTAGTGTGGCCTTGTGTATGTGACATCTAGTGTTGCCTTGCAACCTGTATTGGAGAATTGCCTTAGGACAACCATTTTGATTGAGGTCTTTGCTCTGACTTGATAGTCTTTTATGAAAAATAAAATGTTTTCAGGAGAAAATAAACATTGAATTGTAAGTTTTTAAAATTCATTTACATCCAAGCAAGTCCTCTGGCTAATTGTCTGAAGTTAAATTCTAGATTTGTACTTTGCTTGATTGAGACTGAGAGCTTGGTGCCCTGTGCTGGACATATGTGAAGAGAGTAAGTCTCACCTCAGCTAAGGAAGTAGGAGTGACAACAGTATCTTTTTTTAGTTTAATGGTGGCTGTAATAGAATTGGGCTGGATACTGAAAACCTGGGTGTTTTTCCTAATGCTATAAACTGGCAAAGATAGTGAAGACAATGGAGGATTTACCATTGAGGAAAGTTTGGTCCACATATAGTTGTTGCCACCATTTGCAGCACGAGTGTGCTGGGAAATGGAAGACCCTAATTCTTGCCCTTAAAGAATCTATTGCCTATTGGTGTAGCAGGGTCACAAATCCCACAGAGACTTTAAGAATTCAAGTAAGATCCTGGTTATACTGTCTTAGGAAAGTTTTCATAAGTGCTTGTCTGTCTAGATATCAGTATTACAGATTATGTAGTTTTGTCAAAATTAAAGACACTGGATAGATCGGCATTTTGTAATTAAGGTTTCACCTAAAGAAGATTTTTTTTTTTAAGGAGATATGTAGTGATTTGATAAGATTCCTGGCAAAGCATAGTCCTGTTTACATCTTTAGTGCAAACAGACAAGATATTGGAGAGCTGTGCAAGGCAGATATTAATGCCTGTGAATTTTAGTTGGAATTAAAAGATTATGTTCATAGAGTTCAGTAATCTAGTGCAGTGCTTTAGAAGGCTTTCTCATTCTTGGTTAACTCCACCAACCAAGAGTTTGTTAAGCTTTACTTTCTGTAGTTCTTTTAAAACATTATAGTTACATGTTTTTTCAAAGCACACCCTCTATCTCCTTGAACCATCAGAACTCAGCATTTATTGAGCCCTTACTATGTTCTAGGCACTGAGTTAGGCACCATACGTTTATTAACCCATTTAATCCTCATGATAACCTGTGTAGTGGATATTGTGAAATCCATGTTTTAAAGGTGAGTAGCACAAAGAGGTTAAATAGATATATGGTAAGTGGCCAAGCCAGGATCTGAATCCAGGCATTCTGGTTCCAGAGTTCATGCTCTCAACTCTCTATTTCAGCTACCTCTGGTGTCAGGATAATAAACAGAGAAGGAACAATATGTTTTTTCTTAATTTTGGTGACAATAGATAAATACAACAAAATTCACCATCTCAACCATTTAAGTGTACCATTCAGTGGCATTAAGTATATTTAAATTGTTGTGCAACTGTCACCACCATCCATCCCCAGAACTTTTTCATCTTCGCAAACAGAAACTAGAGATGTGTTAATAATATAAATCTTCCCCCAGTCCCTGCCAGCCACTATTCTACTTTCTGGACATTTGGTTTTCCACCTCTTGGCTATTGTGAATAATACTACTATGACATGGGTGTATAAATATCACTTTGAGTACCTGCTTTGAATTCTTTTGGATGTATACCCAGAAGTGATATTGCTAGATCATATGGCAATACTATGTTTGTTTGTTTATTTATTTTGAAGAACCAGCAGTATGCTTTTGAAAGCAGCTTTGAGAGAAAAGATTGGGACTTAGATTCTTAAGGTGGATTGAGTCAACACCCATTTATTGACCACCTTAAAGAGCTCTGGGCTGACACAGGAAGAATCTTGGTCCTTGAGAAGTTAAAAGGAAAGGCAAATATACATCTGATGATTTTACTACACATCAGTGTAGGTTGACTGCCATAAGAGTCAAGTACATGTTCAGAGGAGGGAGAGCCCACCTTTGGATGGAGGAACAGGGGCCATGGAATGAGAAACAGAAAGGTGAAGTCTGAAACCATAGATCCAGTTTAGGCAAGTTTTAAATGACTTTTAGACATCTCACTCAAAGAATCCCCAGAGAGTGCTTTGAAATGTTAGAAGGGATGGCGTCATGTTGAAATTGCCAAGTGGATTATAGTCTATTTTTCAGAGTTTGTGAATCCTGTTCTCTTCAATTTGCAGACCTGATTGCTTCTACTGCTTTGGAATTTAAGAAATCACAATAAAGAAATTATGAAGTTGGCATATATGTTACCGTTACCCCATCAAGCTCAAGATGTATTATTAACATGATCAACTATTTTTTCTTAATACTTTATACAACATGGGTTCATGTTTCTGCTTCTTTAATGTGTGTAATAAAAGTAATATCTTAGGATTTTTATGTTTTTTCTTGTTACAATTTAAGTAAATAATTCTGGATATTTATGTTTTTGTTGAGGTTAAGGTCAAATAATGAAACCCATCCAGCACATACTTGGATAGTCTGTGAAACAGGGTTCTGCCATTATTAAATAATATTCATTCCAGATATTTCAAGGAATTTTATTTTCCTGACACTTTTTTTTAAAGCGTGATAAAATTGTAATTGTCTTTAGACAATTACCTAACAGTCTTTTGACAACACATTAAAAAACCAAAACTTTGGCTTTATTTAATTGTGTAACTTTCTTTTCGGGTCTCTTTCTTCAAAAGATGTGCCAGTGGGATTTGTCGTCAGTTATAGCCAAATGCATAGAGGGTTTTGTCCTCATACATCAGGACAACTTCCTGTTACTCTTTTTTCTCAAGGAGCACTGCACCTAGTGGTGCACAGTCCGTCTAGATTGGGATTTAACTTTCTTGATAGCCTCCGTGCTTAGGACAGTGCTGGGACACAATAGGTGATAAATAGTTTACTGATTGAAGTCTAATGGCACTTTAAAGTTTGCTAACTAGGGGTTACCTAGTTATTAATTGGTAGCAATTTCTAACTGATAATCTCTTTTTTTTGCCTCTCTGTTTTTTTGTTTGTTTGTTTGTGTGTTTGTTTTTTGCTTTTGTACTCCCCACCCCACTTCTGGCTTTTATGCCTGCATGTCATTTGTATTTACCAGCAACTGGGCAGTGAACATTTCCTTAGTCCTGCTGGTAACCTCCAGGGTTAGGCTTGCTGACTTGCAGCTGTTGAAGCATACATATACAGATCCACAGTCCCTTATCTGCAACTCTGAAATGCAAAAATTTTAGTTTATTGGTTAGTTGGTAAGTTTGGTTTCACAACTAATTTAAGGGCACATCTTGAACTAGGCTGTCCCACTTGGTACAGAAACATGCTTGATTTTGGAGAGCTACCATAGACACTATATTACCATTCTAAAATCCAAATAATGCTCTCAAATTTCTATCTCTAACTGGGGACCTCTCCCTTGCACTATAGACTAACATGTCCAGTGGCCCACTCTATATTTCCTCTTGGATATCTACTAGGCATCTTTGTCTTTTTCATATATGGTTTATTGAAAAATCCTATTTGTTTTATATTCAAAATACTATCCAGAATTTGGCCACTTAATTCTCCCAACCCCCAGCTACAGCAGTGAGTGCCACTAATATCTCTAACTCATTGCAGTAGCACTTTAACTGTTCTCTCTGCTTTGCTTTTGCTCCTCTTCAGTCTGTTCTTAATGCAACAAGCAATATAAGTGACTCTTAAAAAAACTAAGTTAGATCGTGTCACTTCTCTGCTTTGTCAGTGACTTCCCATTTTAGTCTGAGTTATTAATTCAGGGTGCTTATGGCTTATGAGAACAAATACGAGTCTTTCTTTGCTTCATTTAGGTGCAGTTATCCAACCTTTTTGTTCTTGGAAAATATCAAGCACAATGTGTACCTCAGGGTCATTGCATTTGCTGTCCCTTCTGCCCATAAGGTTTCCCCTATTGGTTTTCACATGGCTAACTAACTCCTTACTTTCTTTACTCAAAAGTTACCTTATCAATGAGGTGTTCTTTGGTCACTCTTACCTAAAATTTCAAAAACCTCTTTTTTCTTTTTAATACTTGTCACTAATCTGAATGCTTTGTTTAGCGTCCTATTGACTGTTTCTCCCACTAAATCGTAAACTTAATGAAAGAGATAGTTTCTCTTTTGTTTACTGCTATAGCCCCAGCTCCTGGAACAATGCCTAGCATATAATATGTCCTCAATAAATATCAGAGGGTGCTTGCATACATGTATACGTGAATGAATGATTTAGTTCCATCACAGACAAGGCAGTATGCTAAGCACAGTGGAGGATACAAAGATAGTTAAAGGCATGTGTGCCCATGTCTGTAAGGTCAGAAATATGGCTAATAGAATAAAGTCAGTATAAGGTGAGTGACACATCTACCTATCCTCTTAAGAGCCTTCTTGAGTCCTGTTCTTTATAATGTTTTCTTTGTACCTTTAGCTAGCGTATCTCCTATTATACTTAGTGTGTTGTGTTCTCCCATTCTCAGTTAATTTATAGAAATCTTGTCGCACAAACTGAATGTTAAATGTCCTTGAGAATAGAGACACATGATTGTTTCCTTCTTTTATATTCCCCTATTACTTAAATATTTTTTAACTTTTCATTTCGAAATAACTTCAGACTTCAAAAAAGTTGCAAAAATAATCCAAAGAATTGCCTTATAACCTTCACCCAGATTTTCCAAATGCATCTTAACATAGTACAGTGATCTAAGTCATAGTTAATATTTGTACAATACCCTTTGAATTGAACTACTTCCTCTTCATTTTCTACCTATAACATCTTTATCAATTCGATCCAATTTTAGTTTTTGAGTTTCTTTTTTGAGCAGTACTAGTAAAGATTCATATTTCATGACACTTTTCTTTATTGGAGGTCTTCGAAAGAACAGAAAATTTACTTCTTTTCTTTTTAATGGAATAAACTCATTTTAGTTATTTATACATCTGAGCTAAATTATGGAATCTTAATGATCTTAGTTTTTCTATATCTTGAAACATTTTGGTATTTCATTTTCCTGGGAATTATTTCATTATTACTCATTAGTTATTCCCAACTACGCCAAAAAAGACTAAAAT
Source organism: Macroglossus sobrinus (assembly GCA_004027375.1). NCBI lineage: Eukaryota > Metazoa > Chordata > Mammalia > Chiroptera > Pteropodidae > Macroglossus > Macroglossus sobrinus. The sequence goes on along the minus strand of PVKZ01000784.1, from coordinate 266,044 downwards.
AATAAGAAAATGGAAGGAAGATAGAATTGCCTAGAAAGATGATGCAGTAGTAAAATAAGTCATCACTATTACAGTTCAGTTTTCTTACTGCCTTGCCCAAAGCATTACAACATCTTTCAAGAAAGTATAAAAGAAGTTAGGAGATACCATCTTAAATATTATGTAAGATGTTAACATTTGGGAAATCTGGATAAAGATTATATGACAGTTTTTCATACTGTCGTAACTTTTTAGAGCTTTCATTGAACATACTTGATAATTCATAATTTTTCATTTTCGTATAATAGCAAAGAAGAAAACTAAGAGAGGAAGACATTTCACAATTATTAGAGGAATTAGATGAATGTAGTGCAGTAGATAGCAGCACTCTAGACTAATGATGTTGATAAAAGTGATTGTATAAGCCAAGTTACAGGCTTTGAGTCTTCAGATGACAATAGCCTAGATTAATTTTCTCAAACTGAAGAATTTATGAGTACACAATATATTTGAGGGAAAAAATAAAAAATAGTGTCCTCATATTTCCTCATGAATGACTCATCCAGGTAATCATTCAGTGAGGACTTCAGAATGCAATATTTTCAGCAAGAATTAAAATCATTCCAGTTTGCTAAAAGGATGTACAATAGTATTCTTTCATCTTTTAAGATATTTGTGTACCAAAACTTAATTGGTATGGTTTTAAGTGTACACAAGTGTGTGTACAGAGGCGATTGGAAGAAAATGTGATGTAGATATAAAATTAGTGGATTGTTTCAATTGGTATTTAGTCTAAAACTGGGAATGTTTGCAGTTGTGGAGCAAAGTAGATGGTTGTCCTCTTTTTTTTTTTTTTTTAACCAAATAAGAGTTTTCAAACCATTGTGTTTGATGATACAAGGGGAAAAAAGGAAGGAGG